>CM062809.1:554522711-555047632 GCA_031772625.1 Pinus tabuliformis | reverse complement strand
GTCATAAGCATATGTGTAAGTTAAATAACATACATTGCCAATACAATAGAATTTTCTACTATATTAACATCATATGCATGAAAGCGTGCTAGCTCCCACTTTATTATTGTAAGTGAAAGTTCCATCCATACATACACCATTGACGACCAGTAGCCCCAATAGTGGAATAATACATTCAAGAAGACATGCTCCCCCAAATAAGTATACGCTCTCTACGTTATGGAGAAGCCAAGACTCTTCCCAATACTCCAAGGCCTTCTCTAAGCCTAAGCCTAGCTAAATTATGTGAAATGAGGTCAACCTAATCGAATAAATACTCTCTTTTGTAAGAGTAGTAGAGGACATAAAATATGGATTTCAGGACATTTGTCGCAGTTTCGCACCCCATCATTGAGGTAAAAATCAAAAAATGTATCCAAAAAACTTTGAACACTGAGAAATGTCTACAAAGGATACATCAAGAGCAACCTGATAAGTTGGTGAAATGAATTCTTGAATGCTCATCACACCTTCTTCTAAGTTAAGGAAACAATTTTCTTCCGACAACTTTAATGACTTATTTAACTATGGTAGCTTAAATATACTTTTGAATGCCTTGGGAGTGAGAGGAATTAGGTTCTTCTTCGCTCCTAGCACAATTCTTCTTGTTCTTGGATCAAAATTATTTTCACACAAATAAAAAATTTCTTTGAAGTAAAAAACATATGGAATGTGTGCAGTATTCACGAATCCACTTGTCTAAGTTTTGTTGTTGTTCTTCTACTCAGTGGGCAGTTTATGTTAGAAAATTATATATTACAGAGCAATGGAACACATAAAATATTGCAGAAATATAAACACAGAAAATGCATAAAACAAGAGAGACACAGATATATGTGGTTCACCCAGTTTGGGCTACGTCCATACCGAATAGCCAGTCCTTCCTTTCTATTATCCAACAAAATGAAGAGACACAATCTACAACAAATCCATTGTAATATCCTCTGTTTTCTCTCACAGTCTCACCTCTTTGCTTCTCGCTCAAAGAATATACATCTATTACAAAGCCTCAAATACAATGCCCTCATATGAGGAGAGGGGTTACCTTCTAGGGAAAAAAATCATAAACTAAACATAAGTTCTACTATCAAATCATCCACCTAATGAATGGCCCAGATTGACTAGAAATTACTATACTTTTACAAGGCAATTTTACATTTGTTTTTAGCTTCGGGGGCGCTACCCCTGAACCCCCGCTAGCCCCCAAACCCGTCAACTGGGGGGGATCAGCCCCCCCGGAACCCCCGGTGGGGGACAAGTCCCCCCCGCGTGGAGGGGTGTACAAACTTCCTAGGGTATACGTCCGGCTGAAACAATGACCTATGAACAATCATGCTCCACATCCAACAATCTCCCACTTGGAGAATGATTGTAGCAACTCCATCGTTGCTTCATTTGCTGGACAATGACTCCTCTTTCGACCTACCTGTTTCTCATCTTCATCGTCATCCTTGAAGACCAATTGAAACTAAGCATATTCTCAGTTTCTTCCGGCTTACAACTTTTGTTAGCATATCTGTAGGATTCTTGCTAGCGTGTATCTTTTCCAACTTCAACTCTCCATCTTCCAACACTGATCGTATGAAATGGTACTTGAGTTGTATTTGTTTAGTCCTGGAATGAAATGATGAGTTTTTTGCAAGATGAATGACACTTTGGCTATCACTGTATAACATACCCATATCATGCTCCTTACCCAATTCACCCATAAACCTTTGTAACCAAATCATTTCTTTACTAGCCTTTATACCAACAACGTAATATGCTTCTGTTGTTGAAAGTGCAACAACACTTTGGATTTTTGAAACCCAACTGACAGCCGTTCCACCAACAGTAAATACATATCCTGTAGTGCTCCTCATATTATCTCTGTCACCTACCATATCTGCATCAACATATCCCTATAGAGAAATGTTTTAACCACTAAAGCATAATGCTTGATTTGTGGTACCTTTCAAATATCTGAGAATCCATTTCACTTCCATCCAATGTTCCTTTCCTAGATTGTTCATGTACCTACTTACAACTTCCACTGCATGTGCAATATCAAGCCTTGTGCAGACCATTTCATACATTAAGCTTCCAATTGCTAATGCATATGGAACTTTAGACATATAATCCATGTCTTCTTAGGTCTTTGGGCACATTTCCTTAATAAGTTTGAAATGGCTAGCAAAAGGTGTACTCAACTGGTTTTTCATTGTGCATATTAAATGTTTCAACACCTTTTGTATGTACTCATTTTGAGACAATGTTAATTTGCGATTTCTCCTGTCACTAGTGATTCTCATACCAAGGATTTGTTTTGCAGCTCCAAAATCCTTCATTGCAAATGAATTTGCCAATTTTCTTTTGAGCACATTTATTTCTTGCATGTTAGACCCTGCAACAAGCATGTCATCTACATACAATAACAATATAATATAGTTGCCATCATTTTGCTTTTTTAGATAAACACAGTGATCAGAGTGACATCTAGTATAACCTTGTTCAGACATAAACTTGTCAAATTTTAGATACCACTGCCTTGGAGCCTGTTTTAAGCCATACAAGCTCTTATTCAACCTACACACTAGTTTCTCCTTCCCTTTCACCTCATATCCTTGTGGTTGCTGCATATATATCTCTTCCTCTAAATCCCCATGGAGAAAGGTTGTCTTTACATCTACTACTCAAGATGCAATATTCAACTACTACTAGACTTAAAATAGTTTTGATTGAATTCATTTTAACAATAGGAGAAAATATTTCATCAAAATCAATACCTTTCTTCTATGAAAATCCCTTCAACACAAGTCTAGCTTTGTACCTCTGTTTTTAAACATCTTCTTCCTTCAGCCCGTAAACCCATTTATTCTTCAATGTAGTTCTTCCTACAGGCAACCTGACTAAGTCCCAAGTCTAGTTATGCATTAAGGAGTCCATCTCTTCTTCCATGGCTACCTCCCAACTCTTTCTGCTTTCAACCTGCATTGCTTCTTCATAACATTCGGGTTCACCAGAATTAGTTAACAATAAATAATATAATGAAGGAGAGTATCGTTCAGGGGGTCTACTTATCCTGGTAGATCTTCTAACACCACTTTCAGGTGTTTGGGGTGCCTGTTGATGTTCTTGTGGTTGTTGATTATTATTATTTTCAGGCACCTTTACTTTTTCAGTGATTTCATCAAGAACTGCATATTCCTTGTTTTCTTTTTCTTGTTTCTTTTCCTACAACTGATTCTTATACAAGACCTTTTCATTGAACATTACATCTCTTCTCCTAATGATTTTGTGATTTTTGTAATCATATAAGCGATAACCAAAATCATTAACACCATATCCAATAAAGGTACATTTCTTTGACTTTGCCTGAAGCTTTGTTCTATTTTCTTTATCAATATGGATAAAGGCCTCACAACCAAAAGGCTTTAAAAAGGAGTAGTTTACCTTTTTACATGTCCATGCTTCCTCTGGAACACCACCATCCAAGGAACTTGAAGGCCCTCTGTTTATTAGATAAACAACGGTATCTACAACATCTGCCCAAGACTGTAAAGGCAATCCTGCATGCAATCTCATGCACCCTGCACGCTCCATGATTGTTATGTTCATCCTTTCTGGCACACCATTTTCTTGTGGTGTTCTTGGAACTGTCTTCTCTCTGTGAATTCCATGCTCTGAACGGTACCTATCAAACTCTTTGCTACAATATTCACCTCCATTGTCTGATCTAAGACACTTCAACTTCTTTCCTGTCTCAATCTCAACCAAAGCTTCCCATTTCATGAAAGTATCAGATACATCAGATTTATTCTTAATACAATAAATCCAAGCTTTTCTAGTTGCATCATCAATAAAAGTAACATAATAACGAGAGCCACCGAGAGATGATACCTGAGAAAGTCCCATACATCTGTATGCACAAGCTCTAATTTTTTTCTCTTCTTTTCTTTCCCAACTCTGAGAAATCTAACTCTCTACTGTTTTCCATAAATGCAATTCTCACAGAAGTCCAAATCAGCATTCTTCAAACCCGGCAAGAAATTCCTTGAGTGAAGAATCTTCATCCCCTTTTCACTCATGTGTCTGAGCCTATGATGCCATAATGTTGCATCTGCTCCTTTGGAAGTTAAAGCATTAATAGAGTTAGAAATACCATTGCATAAATACAATGTACCAACCTTTTCGCCTTTTGCTATTACCAGGGCTCCTTTGGTGACCTTCCAAGCTTTATCTATGAAAGTTGTCACACAACCTTCACCGCCTAACTGCCATGTTGAAATCAGATTTTTCTTTAGATCTGGAACATGCCTTACCTCCTTTAGTAGCCATTGGTTTCCATTCTGTTGTTTTACAAGAATCTTACCCATTCCAACAATTTTTCAGGGATTATCATCACCTAAACGAACTTTTCCAAAATCTCCTTGAACATAGTCACGAAAGTATTTCTTATCAGGCGTTGCATGGAATGATGCCCCTAAATCTACCACCCAGGAATCAATAATATTTTCGAAAGAAAGAATCAAAGCATCTTGTAACACCTCCCCTGTCACATTTGCTTCATGATTGTTTTCTTGCTATGCATCTCCTTCTTTCCTTCCGAGATCTACAGTCTTTCTTTAGGTATCCTTTCTTTATGCATTTCCAGCACACTATCCCTGATTTGGACTTGGATCTGCCTTTCCTTGATTTGCTGCGATATCTTGAGCTCTTTCCTCTTTCCATTTTTCTTCCCCTAGACTCTACACTCAACGCATTTTACACCATACAAAACTTTGAAAATAGCAAGTGACAACCAATACAACAAATGGCAGATCAGCTGTAAAATCATTTTACTGGATGTGCATCAGATTCAGAAATCTCATCTGATATACAATTTTTTTCTAAAGAGTCATTTGATAACCATCATATTTATATAAATGAAGGAAATTATCAAAAATGATAACGAGTTGTCGCAAATGCAATTTTTGCAATAAGGAAGCACTATTGCTTTATGCCATGACGTAATGCTACTACTGGACATTTTTTCTTTGGATAGGTGCAAAAGACACATGAATATATAAGTATAGGAAATATATGAACAGTTTAAGCTATTTGAAAAATAGTCGATTTACGCATGAAACATATTCAACTAGAAATATGATGGGAAAATCAAGAAATTCATTATGTGTGAGAAGTAAAATGTTGGAGAATCTTCACCTTTGAGGTTTGAGAAATGGACACGGTGATATATCACAACTAGAAAAATTTTGTTCATAGATGCAAATCATTGTTACAATTAACAATATATATCATATGCCAAAGATAAAACACAGGAAATTAACCCATGAATTCAATGCAAGTAGAAACACCATAATAGAACCAATAGATGAGAAAACGAAATTGTTTCACAAGTTACAATCAAGTTAGGCAACTGACATAAACATATGCAATTTGGAAAATGGAAGGAAACTTTGAACCTGCTCCAATTTAATGTATAATTTTAATTTTTGATTGACTAGCAATAGCAAAACAATACATGTCACAATACAAGCAACTATAAAATTTAAATAGATGTTGTTAAATTCACAGAGACCTTCCAAGTATTCCTTATGATTCATAGATGCTAAACCAGGTAGACCATCAGCATTGATTACAAGTATTCCCCATGATTCATAGTTGGTAAACCAGGTAGACCATCAGCATTGATTACAAGTATTCCTCATGATTCATAGATGGTAAACCAGGTAGACCATCAGCATTGATTACAGTTCATAACCCCAAAGGAATCGTAAGAGTTGAACGTGTGACATCCTTTGTTGCCCTGCCTTTCACTTTTTCCTTGTCTGTCTAGCCCTATAGCCTGAGTTTTGTGTATGTTCTAGGAAAAATCACATTGAAGACTAATAAGAGCACTGGGCCTTTTGAAGGATTACTGATTGACAAGCTCTACAGATTTCTCCAAAACAATTGCAGGTTGACTCTGTCTCCCTACAATATACCACCTATGCATTTACTTCAAGTCAGAATGGTGCAAGAAATTTAGAGTTCGTTCACACAAAACTATTAGAAGACAATGAAATTATAAGCTTTTACTCATAATACAGCTTTTAGGGCCTTAAATTTCTTGATCACTCAAAAATAAGATATAATTTTGTACTATTGTTACTATTTTAATAGATTTATAACATTTCAAAATGCAAATTTCTGTTGAGATCAGAAGAAATAAGCATTGAGTTTTTTACCATTTCTGCAATAAATCATGAATCATGTAGAGTGAACTGGTACATGCATGTTTAATGTTTTGTGACTGGCGGAATGGAAAAAATGATAACAACTCATTACTTTTCAGTTTCAATCCTTCTTTTACAGTAAGACTCTTATCTTTTAATGAAATGCAGAGGCTGGTAACTTAAAATTTTCAAGAAATCCCAAGTAGAGTTTGTTAAGAGGGAATTTTAAATTTTAATAGTAACTCCTTTTTATCCTTTGTCCTCGGAAATTTGTATTGTTGCCACTTTAGCAGCCATTGTAGCCAGTCAAGCATTGATTAAAGAAACATTCTCAATCATAAGACAGTCCATCGCTCTTAGTTGCTTCCCTTGAGTGAATATTGTGCATACCTCACAAAATTACGAGAGTTAGATCTATTCACCTGAAGTTAACTATGTTCTCGTGGTTATCTTCCTTGCAATTGTCGTAGGATTCCATATAATCCTAAATATTGAATAGTGAAATATGACAGAATGAAATTAGATGTCCAAATAATAATAAATATGACTTGGAACTCAATCCTTGAAAATATTTTTTCCTCTCGTTGGCCCATTATCAGCTCAACATTGGCACGTTTGTGGCGGTTTACAGAGATGATGGCTCGTCTTTTGACTCTCACTCTGACCTTGTTATTGCTCTTCCTCAAACTTCCCAAGTCCTAGCTACTTCCACGAAACATTTTCTGTGCAACACTACTACTGGAATGCTTTCCTCTAACTTACTTCATTGTCTAGGGGTTACACTTCTGGATTTGCCACCCTTTTGAGGCCACCCGGACCTCTTTTCCATCTTATTCTCTACTCTTCCTTTCTTTCCTTAACATAGATTTTATACTATTTCAGAGATTCTCTAGGTAGTCAATCGTTGTTATTCTCAGTCCTGTTGACCTCTTTTGGTCATTTGAGCTCATTACATATTTTAGACTGTTTCAGAGATGCTCTATGGACCTCCTTATTGCTATTGTAAATCGTTGTTCTACTTCTTCCCAATCTGTAGGTTTAATTTAGTTTGACATAACTGAACTTGCTGTCAATCTTTTTTTTCTTTTGGAGAAACCATGATCTCGATTGAAACTTTAGAATATTTGATCTATATTCTTTGATGTTTTAAAAGTATTTATGTTAATAATTACATATCATTTCCATAGAAGATTTTATTTTCCCAACAATCATTGATTCAGCGGGTGAGGTCGACGAAATGTTAAGCCAACTACCTTACCTCCATTCTCGCTATAATTTTCCGCATTCCTATAGCATAAGTTAAGGGGTGACACTACGTGAAATTCCAGGGACTGGGCAGATAAATACCCCTCGAATATGGCACCTAGGGAAAGGAAATCCTCTCTTTGCAGTGCAGTTACTTGGGGCATCTTTCTTTAAGCACTTCAAAAAAAAAACCTCTCTGGTATTCAGATGAAGTATTAGAGTAAAATTAATGACAATACAGTAATCCAAAAATTTCCTAGATGCTTTCTCCCATGAGATGAGTTTGCGAAAAAAAATATGCATCTAACAGTAACTATGAAAATAAGTCAATGATTGGAAAAAATGCCTTGCCTTCCACAATCCATCACTAGCCAAAATGAGAAATTTTGTGGTTGCATCTATGGTCATGTCTCTCACATCTGGTTCTAAACTTAAATGTTGCTTCAGACTCATGTCACCAAACGCACGAGCTACATCAAGCTGACCATTAACTCGAGGTACATCTGCTAATATATCAAAAAGAACGCCATTAAGTATACAGTTTCTCCCTGTGACCATTCAAATGTTACTCTTAAGCTAGAACATTAAGATATAATTATAAAGTTACAAATCAAAAAATTATTCAAGTATGTTCTCATTAAAATTAATCTTTGCACAACATTTGTAGTGGTACCTGGCAGGAGTGTCACAAATCCACCCTTCTCGATGTTTTGAAGTTCAATACTTGGCTCATGATCAATAGTCAGCTGAATAGTAGTGCCGTTTTTACATATAACAACCCTGGAATCCCATATATTTTCTACAAAGAGTTTTTTCCCATCAACTAAAATAGCAGTTATTGTTGTGGAGCCACCGGGCCCTAAATCAACTGCCTTTGCTAAAAATTTCCCATCAGTCCGGTTGTATGCATTCTTGATGGCATTTTCTGGGTCTGTCCAGAACTTTGGCTTCGTTATTATCAGAGATACTTGTCAGCATTAAAATACTTAATTAGCATTTTACACCATACGAAACTTTGAAAATAGCAAGTGATAACCAATACAACAAATGGAAGATCAGCTGTAAAATCATTTTACTGGATGTGCATCAGAGTCAGAAATGTCATCTGATATACAATTTTTTTCTAAAGAGTCATTTGATAACCATCATATTTATATAAATGAAGGAAATTATCAAAAATGATAACGAGTTGTCGCAAATGCAATTTTTGCAATAAGGAAGCACTATTGCTTTATGCCATGACATAATGCTACTACTGGAAATTTTTATTTGGATAGGTGCAAAAGACACATGAACATATAAGTATAGGAAATATATGAACAGTTTAAGCTATTTGAAAAATAGTGGATTTACGCATGAAACATATTCAACTAGAAATATGATGGGAAAAACAAGAAATTCATTATGTGTGAGAAGTAAAATGTTGGAGAATCTTTGCCTTTGAGGTTTGAGAAACAGACATGGTGATATATCACAACTAGAAAAATTTTGTTCATAGATGCAAATCATTGTTACAATTAACAATATATATCATATGCCAAAGATAAAACACAGGAAATTAACCCATGAAGTCAATGCAAGTAGAAACACCATAATAGAACCAATAGAGGAGAAAACGAAATTGTTTCACAAGTTACAATCAAGTTAGGCAATTGACATAAACATATGCAATTTGGAAAATGGAAAGAAACTTTGAACCTGCTCCAATTTAATGTATAATTTTAATTTTTGATTGACTAGCAATAGCAAAACAATACATGTCACAATACAAGAAACTATAAAATTTAAATAGATGTTGTTAAATTCACAGAGACCTTCCAAGTATTCCTTATGATTCATAGATGCTAAACCAAGTAGACCATCGGCATTGATTACAGTATTCCCCATGATTCATAGATGGTAAACCAGGTAGACCATCAGCATTGATTACAAGTATTCCTCATGATTCATAGATGGTAAACTAGGTAGACCATCAACATTGATTACAGTTCATAACCCCAAAGGAATCGTAAGAGTTGAACTTGTGACATCCCATTTCTGAGAAGTTCAATGTATAACTCCAAGGCCAATCAAGCCAACCCCAGGGCTCAAAAATAAGATAATAAAAAATATATGCATTTGGTAACGAGGCGTGATACCTATCATCCAGCTCAGAAAGGATATAGGTTGGTAACAATTGAAATAGACTTACAAATTAGCTAATTTAGAGAGTTTCATTGTGGGAAAAATCAAGAATCTCATTCTAGATTACGATTTAAGTTGGGAATCAAACCCTACTCAACTAATGAAAGGACTGAAATTTGCTAAACACCTTTCCAGCACTAATTTAAATATGTAGACTATAGATTGGTACTACCCAGGCACTGCGTAGGTGACATTATCAAGCAGCACATCAGTAGCTATAGAGTGATTGATACAGATGTGGATGCTTCTTCTGCCTCCTCTACTTTTTACATCTATACCTAATGACAAGTAATGGGCACTTCCACAGTATGTTGTAATTGGTGTACTTTTGAGCCCCGTTGACCTCTCTTTTGGTCACCCACTGCCATTAATAAAACTATTCTTATCTTATCTTCTGTCGTCCGTTAATAGGAAATGGTACTGTAATATAAAAACAATACTAAATAGCCAGGACTAACTCTCACCAATTTAGATCCTCATCTAGGAGTGAGCACTTAGTGTCTATACTTTCTTTTCTATATTTGAGGCCAATGTACATCGAGAAATTACACTGTAAAATACCAGTATTCAAGAGACATCTGCTATCAATTCCATTTGAGCAACGACAATCTCAGTTACATACCATGAACCACATTATCCAAATGTACATCAAGAAATTAAACTGTACAAAACAACTATTCGAGCGACACCTCCCATCAGTTCCATTTCAACAAAAGCAATCTCGGTTATTTACCCTGAACCTCAAAATTTTGATGACATGGTTCATGATATACAATTGAGATTGATGTTTGCTGAAATGGAATTAATGGAAGGTGTCACTAGAATAGTTGTTTTCTTATTATTGTTTTGATTTAATGTTTCGTTATGCATACTAAATCTTTTTTTCATATAAAACCAAATTTCAAATGTTTACTCATTTACAAATACTACAACACGTACCCCTTTTTCGGATTGATGTTTATGAGTAGTAGGCCAAAACTTGCCAAACACTTCAATTTCTTTTCAAAAATTTCAAAGATGCCCATTTGAAAAACCTTAAAATAATGTACAAAAACATGTTCACATAAACAACAACTACTACATGGATAATGGATAACCTCTACCTGACATTAACTATAACTCATTATCATCCACCCATGCTTTCAAGAATGTCCATTCACATGTTGCTATTCTTCCACAAACTACTATTACTTAAAAAATATCCATATTCAAAACACACATAACTAATAGTTTCAAGTGTAACTCAATATCATCCACCCTTGCTTTCAACAATGTCCATTCACATGTCACTATTCTTCTACACACTATTATTTACAAAATATCCATATTCATCATACAAATAACTAACAATTTCAATTGCAACTTATTATCATCCACCCTTGCTTTAACCAATGCCCATTCACATGTTGTTATTCTTCCACACTCTATGCCTTACGGCATTTCTTTTGCAACATCAGGTGCAAATGCTAGTAATTTAAATGTTAAATATAATCCTAGTGTATTATGTATGGCATAAGAAAATAATATGAAGTGTTATCAACCAATTTCCTTCCTTATATTTATTTGTAGTCATCATTATGTTTTTTACCCTTTTGTGTATATTGGGCCCTTCATTTTGAGCTTGTTGGAGCACAAACATTGGTTCAACACTAGTAATATACCTCCTCCATTCATTCTTACTGTATTGTTTGGTGTTCAAAAGATCATATTAGCCATTTCTAACCAACGTCCATATATTTTTTCTAGAATATTTCATTCCCTAGAATTTTTTGGTATTTTTTTCTCAAAAATTATATAGTAGAAAAGTTCTCGCATCACACATCAAACCAAAAGGATACAAAACAACACACACACTTCTAGTATGTACAAGGTACAATCACAACTCAATCAAAACAATCATGTCAATGTGTGTCTATTTTGGACACAAGAAAAGGATTCTTGTACATGAACTTAGGGAGGAATTGAGGTACTGGTCACATAAATCTATAAATGATAAATCTATTAAAAATTTAAATCATGATTCATAATTCATAACTGAAAGACAACTTACAACTACAGGATAGTAAGATAACACACTGACAACTGTAGTTTTCTCATTAAGTCATCAAACCAAAATGTGTTACATAGGTAGTGTTGGTGCAATGCCAATGACAAATAGAAATAGAAAATATAAAACAACTACAGGTATACAAGACTCAAGGCATCAATCAGCATCACTGTCCCCATCATCATGGTCCCCATTGCTCTCCTGTGCATCCTCCTCCTCCCCTGTATCCATAGTCACCTCTGCATCTGCTGGTATGGAGGTTGACCCCTCTAAGTCATCAAATCTAACAGGCTCTAGCACTGGATCATTGAGATCCATGTTGGCCAATGCCAACTCAACAGTGGTGTCCAGACCCATATCATCAGGAACAATGTTACTTGGGAGCGGGAGCGAAAGTAGGGGGCGGGAGCGAAAACAGGAGCGGGAACGACATATTCAGAAGCTCTTGGTTTGGTGCTCTTGATGAAATATGAGTTCCATACCCTAATACATGAAAAAATTCAATGGAAATATTGCAATCCCCCAATCCTAAAATCCTGAAAAACTGATTAGTCTGCTGGATTTTGAATGAAATCTAAAATTCTACTTTCTCCATATGAAATCCAATGAGGCCGAAACCACTCTCAAACATCCTGAGTCATTTCATGGTAATGTTAAAAATTTAAGTAAAAGGATGAAAATGACGATTAAGGAGAATGTCACTTTTACTTTAAGAATTTAACATCAGCATGAATAGCATATCAATACTAGGGCCTAGACTTGATCATGAAGCTGCCAAAATGCTCTACTCCTTGCTACAATAGCACAAATCACTTGCCAAATGAAAATATTAATGAGCAAACACGCCCTTTTCATTCCCGCACTGAGCTTAGCGAGCCCTGGAAACAGGAAATTGTGTCCCAAAATCACTACACGCTTTTAAAAATCGTGACACGACCTCGGATTCGACGTGTTGGAAATGAACACGACGTGTCATATGATTTGGACACGAATCCGGACGGAATCATGTCGGATTCGCTGGATTCGGGATTCGTAGGGGGTTTAGGATGAATCTGGTGACTTAGATTCCAAGGGATCTACCCCTCTAATAGTAGTCAATAAGGATTTGCGCTACCTGAGGCAGGACTGAAAAACCTCTAAGGAAGACATGACACATGATGCTTCAACTAACTCTTCAATAATATTATAATGTTGGGAAGCTCGCACATCAAGATTGTTTGCTAACTTTTGGAATACACTGTTAGGTGGGTGATATAGTAGTTCCATAGCCTTATCTGATCTGAGAGATCTAGTGGAAGCGAAAGGGGTGGTCAAGTCCTTAGAAGTAGAACTTGACTCAGGAGGGTCATATGATTTTTCTCTCATGGTAAAATAAATGTGAGAATTAACATGAGGACCTATGCATTGTTATTAGGACCATATTACCATTTCCCCGCATTACCCATAGGAGGAGGTGGAGAATCTTGTACAACCTTTTGTTGTTATGGCAACACTTTTGATGGATTTTACTCATTGTTAACAAGATTTATTATTTCTTTTTGACTAAAGTTGAAAAGTGGAAATACAAAATATTTGATAAATGAGTAAATATTATTTCAAGGGTGTTACCAAGCATATTGCTTGAGGTTGTATATGAGACAAGTATATATTGCTAGAAGAATAGAGATTGAAAGATAAAAAGTGTAGCAATAGGCATCAACATATAACATGAAAAATTTCAAACACTTTTCAATAGGAATCAACCACTAAAGGGAAATAAACATTGTCCATACAACATACGTGGGGAGAATATTTGCTTTGTAGTTGTTGTATTGAAGTGGCTTGGGAGCTTATACATGGACCATGACCATTATCTTACACCTCTTTTAGGCCCTCGGGGACTAGTTTTCATCCTTGAAAAATGTTCAAGGGCCTAAGAACCATCCCTTAGATGGTCTCCATGAGTACCACTAGGCCAACTATTCACCTTAGAGGCATTGGAGGGTGGTTTTCTACCATGTGCATAGTCTGTATTATTACTAAGCCTTAAAAACCACTCGTACTAGACCCTAGCATGATAATGGTGTTTCTCCTTAGATGATGTCCAAGGACCCAAGCAAAGCCATCCTTGTCGGGAAAAATTATCCTCACATTAACACCCATACACCATCTATATACCTATGGTTTATAATGATGGAAAATAGTGCTCCCCATCACTTAATTGTGCAAAAATCCCCAACTAACCTAGATTCCATGTGAAACATGTCCTCGATATTAGCATATCACCCTACATTATCCATTAGCTCATGGAGATAGAGGATTCAAGGACTCTCACTTGATGGTTGGGGACTATAGTCCATCGAGAGGTCAAATTTTGGGCTAACTGTGTTAAGGACACCTTCAGGTCAACCAACACTAATGCAATGTATTAGTTGTTGGTACATCAACCTGTCAAAATGGCACAATACTGAGTAGTAAACATTAGTAAGTAGGACACTAGTGGCCAACAAGAAACCTTGGTATCAATAGAGTAATGATGTGGTGAGTGGACGTGGATCTGGGGATACAACAGTCAACTGTGTGGCAGTTGATTTGACATGCTAACGTCTCATTATGATGTGGCACCAATGTGCGTCTAGATGACATGACATACCAATCTGGTAAGTGATGTGGCATGTTGACATGGCAATGGAAGGTTGACCAGGCACCGAGGTGATGTATAGGTGGTAACCATATAGCGATGACATGGATGTTGGGCTTTTGGATGTTAATATATCAGCTAATTAGTGTCGATGACACTCTTTAGCCTCTTCTAAGGGCATGATCGCTTGATAGCCCGACCATTGGCCTTTCAAGATATCGAGTATTGAGACATTAGGGCTTCAAGCTATAAGCTCGTCTGTATGTTAGGTGTCGAGTATCGAGATAGTAAGTATGTATAGAGCATTAAGTGTCCTGGGGGGATAGCAGCTTAGTGATCTGGCAGATGGATAAGGTAGGTGATGGAAAGGTAATTGTGTTAATTGATGACCCATTATTTGGTTATGTGAAGACCGAGTAAGCAAGTTTTAAACTAATGTGATATTTCCCAAGTGGTCGATAGTGGATATAATAGCCAAATTAATTGAATAGGTAAGCTAAAATGAACATGGCCTAATTATTCAATATCTCTTGTAATGGAACCAAAGTTATGTATCGCATGAATAGTTATAGGTAAGAATTCTTATAAATTATCTTGATTACTATGTCACATATTGAAATCTTTCATTTCACTAATAGTTTCATCATCTGTAATAGATCAAATAACTATGACTTTAGGCAACACTTTTGATGGATTTTACTCATTGTTAACTAAATTTATTATTTCTTTGTCACTGAAGTTGAAAAGTGGAAATACAAAATATTTAATAAACGAGAGTAAATATTATTTCAAGGGTGTTACCAAACTTATTGCATGAGGTTTTATACGAGACAAGTATATATTGCTAGAAAAATAGAGATAAAAAATAATTAACAAATTCCTAAATTCCTTATTTATATTAAAAAAAAAATCTCTAGTTTTAATTTTTTTAATAATTACTAAATGTGTGTTTGAAGTAATTCCTTATTTGAAATAAGGAATTTTTTTTTTTTTTTTTTTTAACAATTACTAAATTTATTATTTAACATAAATAAAAAAATTGAAAAATCTATTTTTTTTTCTTTTAATAATTACTAAATATATTATTTAACATAAAAAAAAAATAGATTTTTCATTACATGCGTATTGAACTTTTACTTATAATTTGATCAAATACTATTTTTTCCATATATAAAAATATACATGTTTTTTTAAAATTTGAAATTTTTCATTCATATACCCGATATCTATCTACATGCACGTTTTTGTCAGTAAATATAAGTGACTTGGTTAAATTAGTTAGTGAACTAGGTGAAAGTAGTTAGTAAACTAAGTGTTGATTACCACTCCATCTGATATCTAATCTGATGTCATCAGACAGTTCCCGCTGTAATGAATTAACAAATATGCAGTTCTTAGCTTTTAAATTTATTTCCATTAATGCACCCAACGATTCATTAAAAGCACAGAGATTTACAAATTCACAAGCAAGATATTTACGTACAGGATTCTGTCTGATTTTCAGAAGAACAAATCTTCAAAAGCAGCACAAGTTTTTGGTTCAGGTTTTTCCCTTTTGGAAGTGAGAGTTCATGGAAAATATAGGTTTTTTCCACTTCTGATTGTAATTTTAATTACCTGTGCACTTTTTTTAAACAATTTTTGCCATGTGTTTTTAATATACTTTCTTTTTCTGTTAATGAAAAATACCTTTACACAGAATTTGTTCATCCTGGCTGTAAGTATTTGCAATTTGCTTAGTTGATATAGGTTTGATCGCTTTCTTTAGTCCTATTAGTTGATACGCATGCAGATAGCCACCCAAATTGTGTTGGAAAGCTGTGCAGTTAAGAAAGACTGGGCAATGAGACAGGATTTGGAATCACTACGGGCTTGATTTTGTACTGTGACTTAGAATTTCTTTGTTTTCTGCTTTAATTGAATAACAAATTTTGATTTGAAACTGAGCAACAGTGGGTATTTCCTCCCTCACTTTTTTCTCATAACAATTTCAAAGAGTCCTCAAAAATATTTAGGGCATCAGCTACAGCCTCCCAGTGATCCAACTTTCCATCCTCATCCTCACTGATTATCCATCTTGCTTTAAACTATAAGATGTTGAAGCGATGTTAGATCTATTCTTCCAAGTGAAAAATTTGTCCCTACCAATGGAAAGAAATTAAAATTCTAGATATCGACTGGAAGATTTAGATTGTAGCACCAAATCCAAAAGAGATAAATCTGGTCATGTTCCTTCTTCCTGTATACAAAAATGAAAACCTAAACCTATGTCAAGGAAGAAGCATGGTAACGAGGAAAGCCTCCTGAATATTTTTGTGGGTTTGGCTTAATGAATGATATGGTGTAACACACTCATATAGCTGTTTCCTATACAAAACAAGTAGGCAACAAGGACACAATAGAGAATTAGTATATTTTTTTAAGTGTCACAAGCCTATGCCTCGTAATCTAGAAACCACATAATGGATTGACACCCATTGAGATTTGAGGACTCCCAGGCCCGAAAGGAAAAACCCTTCCGAAATTTACAAGAACACAGTTATAATTTATGCCAAGTTTAGAGATTGAAATTGAAACTTCTGTTAGTGTCCAAGAAACACCAAAATAGGTCAAAGGGATTGATGACTAAAAGTTAGCCAGTAGGAAAACAAATAGTTAACTCCTCTGTTTCACCCATAGATCCAATTTAAGGCATTGTTCTTATTGATTGGGTGAGGTATTCTAAAGAAATCTTCTCATAGCCATCAAGGAGGTAGCTGGGCTTAAAGAGTGGGGATTTGGGCGACAACAACACTCATCCAGAATACTGAAGGAAAAGATACAAGATTTAGAGATTGTAAATGTTTTACTGTCAGAAGAGATTATAATTTTGTGCTTTCTTCCTTCTCTTGATTAAAATGTCTCTCCCCTGTAGGGTTCTATACCAGAGGCTCTTCTATTTATCTAGCTAGGAAGTCGAAGTCCAGTCACAACCTTTTTATAAACCTTTCATCCGGGCAAGGAACCAATTCTGTTGTAAGGGTGGTCCATTGCTTATAGAATTTTTTGCTTTGTTGTATATGGAAATATAATGAAATCTGAGGGTAGCCGTGGTGGGCTATCTTACTACTAGCCCCTTCTTTCCAACACATAAACATAAAGCAAGCGATCAATTTACTTTTTATTTCCCCCTTGCTAGGCATACTACTGTCTCGGGTCTGTGTTGAAGGTTCCTCAACTATGTGGGGCTATGTCAGAATGTCGTATGAACCTATGGTGTCTAGAGTGAAGTTATACAAAACACATGATCACATTATCCATCTTGCTTTAAAATATAAGATGTTGAAGCGATGTTAGATATATTCTTCCAAGTGAAAAATATGTCCCTACCAATGGAAAGAAATTAAAGTTCTAGATATCGACTAGAAGATTTAGATTATTGTTAAGCTTAAGTTGATAGATACCTTACGTTAGCTTTTTTAAGTTGTAACAACATGAACCTTGAGAACATGTCCAAAAGTTTTTATGTGCTATGTTGTCTAGTTACAACTGCTTGCATATGCACCCCTCACTAGTGTCACAAAAACGCTTCGCAATTATGCACATGCAACATAAAACACATTCACAACCTATGACAGGACTCTACAAGTAATGCCTTGTTTGATTGTAGCACCAAATCCAAAAGGGATAAATCTGGTCATATTCCTTCTTCCTGTATACAGGAACGAAAACCTAAACCTATGTCAAGGAAGAAGCATGGTAATGAGGAAAGTCTCCTGAATATTTTTGTGGGTTTGGCTTTCTGAATGATATGGTGTAGCACACTCATATAGATGTTTCCTCTACAAAACAAGTACGCAACAAGGACACAATAGAGAATTAGTATATTTTTTTAAGTGTCACAGGCCTATGCCTCCTAATCTAGAAACCACATAATGGATTGACACCCATTGAGATTTGAGGACTCCCAAGCCCGAAATGCAAAACCCTTCCGAAATTGCCAAGAACAGAGTTATAATTTATTCCAAGTTTAGAGATTGAAATTGAAACTTCTGTCAGTGTCCATGAAACACCAAAATAGGTCAAAGGGATTGATGACTAAAAGTCAGCCGTAGGACAACAAATAGTTAACTCCTCTATTTCACCCATAGATCCAATTTAAGGTATTGTTCTTATTGATTGGGTGAGGTATTCTAAAGGAATCTTCTCATAGCCATCAAGGAGGTAGCTGGGCTTAAAGAGTGGGGATTTGGGCGACAACAACACTCATCCAGAATACTGAAGGAAAAGGTACGAGATTTAGAGATTATAAATGTTTTACTGTCATAAGAGATTATAATTTTGCACTTTCTTCCTTCTCTTGATTAAAATGTCTCTCCCCTGTAGGGGTCTATACCAGAGGCTCTTCTATTTATCTAGCTAGGAAGTCGAAGTCCAGTCACAACCTTTTTTATAAACCTTTCATCCGGGCAAGGAACCAATTCTGTTGTAAGGGTGGTCCATTGCTTATAGAATTTTTTGCTTTGCTGTATATGGAAATATAATGAAATCTAAGTGTAGCCGTGGTGGGCTATATTACTACTAGCCCCTTCTTTCCAACACATAAACATAAAGCAAGCGATCAATTTACTTTTTATTTCCCCCTTGCTAGGCATACTACTGTCTCGGGTCTGTGTTGAAGGTTCCTCAGCTATGTGGGGATATGTCAGAATGTCGTATGAACCTATGGTGTCTAGAGTGAAGTTATACAAAACCCATGATCACTGATTATCCATCTTGCTTTAAAATATAAGATGTTGAAGTGATGTTAGATCTATTCTTCCAAGTGAAAAATCTGTCCCTACCAATGGAACCACATAATGGATTGAAACCCATTGAGATTTGAGGACTCCCAGGCCCGAAATGCAAAACCCTTCCGAAATTGCCAAGAACACAGTTATAATTTATGCCAAGTTTAGAGATTGAAATTGAAACTTCTGTCTAAAAAGTGAGATGAAATGAAATGTAAGATGAGTACAAGATCAAAAAGAAATTAAATGACATAAAATAGACATAACAAGTATATTATTCCAAGAAGGAAAACCCGGTAAATTTAAGGAGATCAATGGAGATATATAGCCTCACCAAAGATATACCTTCCACGAGGGAGTATTACCTCCCGAAGTTTCACTTGGTGGAAAAGTCCTAACCATAAGGGTGAAGACCCCATAGGCAACTTATACAAGCTACCTATTGTTAGCTTAGTAGGCTTGCCTTTCTCATTTTAAGCTAAGGAATAAGTTCCTAAGGAAGAGTCTGAGATTTTCTATTCATAGATTCCGACTTATCAAGGTAGGTTTTGCCAGCAAATCAAGGTGAAAACTATATATGGAATGCTTTCATTTTCTTTATTGGAGTTTGGGTTAATGGGGGATGCAGAATTGGCTTCAAGGAAAGGCTTGACAATCAAAAGTGATGACCCATGGTCTCAGCATGCGGTGTCTGCCACAAAACAGCAGACACTTAGCATGCTGTATTTAAAATTTTTATCCAAGATTGATGGCTTATTTTTTGCATTGCATTTGAAAAATAGTATTTTGTTTCGGTTGGGGGCACCTTCTTTATTTGTGTTAATCATTTTACAACATGTCTTCGATCTCCATTATTTTTTCGTACAACTATGTCATGTGTTTCAACATGAATGTTGCTTTAAGGAGGCAGTCTAATCTATGAAAACATGTTTGGATTCATGGAATGCTTGTTGTTCATTCATGTGAAGTAGTATTTTCCCTCTTCTATCACTGTTCAGTGATCCATACATTACAGATGGTAGGTAGTTTGCAAAGTGGGTTCGATCATGCACTGACATATTTTAGGGTGCCAGGTATACTCACAATTGGTGGCATCTAGCGTTATGTTACTTGGAAGGCCATGCACATTTGAGTAAAGTGCTCCGTATATATGACTCCCATATCTTGGCTTCTTTGTAAAGAGAGAATTTTGATCCTTCACACGTCACGATTACTATAACCTTTCTCCATTTTTGCTAAATTGGGAGTGTGACCTGGTCTAAGATATTCTTAAGATTACTTAGCATGCGGTGTGTGCCACAAAATAGCAGACACTTAGCATGCTATATTTTAAATTTTTATCCAAGATTGATGGCTTATTTTTTGCATTGCATTTGAAAAATAGTATTTTGTTTTGGTTGGGGGCACCTACTTTATTTGTGTTAATCATTTTACAACATGTCTTTGATCTCCATTAGTTTTTCGTACAACTATGTCATGTGTTTCAGCATGAATGTTGCTTTAAGGAGGCAATCCAATTTATGAAAACATGTTTGGATTCATGGAATGCTTGCTGTTCATTCATGTGAAGTAGTATTTTCCCACTTCTATCACTGTTCAGTGATCCATACATTACAGATGGTAGGTAGTTTGCAAAGTGTGTTCGATCATGCACTGACATATTTTAGGGTGCCAGGTATACTCACAATTGGTGGCATCTAGCGTTATGTTACTTGGAAGGCCATGCACATTTGAGTAAAGAGCTCCATATATATGACTCCCATATCTTGGCTTCTTTGCAAAGAGAATGTTGATCCTTCACACGTCATGATTACTATAACCTTTCTCCATTTTTGCTAAATTGGGAGAGTGACCTGGTCTAAGATATTCTTAAGATGACTTGCTCTTGGTTTTCATTTGCAATTTGTTGTCTTTTGGGTTCTCAGGTTTACTTGAATGCTATAGGGTTGCTGTTGAATATTCATGTGCATGGACATTCTGGTATTATTGATGATAGAATGGGAGATCTTTCATATCACCTTCTGGATCAAGTGAGTACTTACAATCATGATATGCATATTGGAAATGCATGGTCCAAAAGGATTACACTGATGTCTGATAAGTTAATTGCTTCACCTTGTCCTATCTTATTCTGAATAAATGTGATTTAAAACACTAGATGAGATTATGACTATAACAGACATTTACCTATGCAGATTTGACTTCATGATTTATATATTAGACCAAAAAATCAAATTTGGATTGACATGTAAATATCAGAAAGAATTATATAGCCATACAGAACAATCACCAAAGAAAGGGGCTTTCTAGAAACATGGGAAAAAATAGATTACAAATGGATGAAAAGACTATTGTTTGAGTGAGAAGTTAAGAATGATTTAAGTGTTGCAACCCCAAAACCTCAGTCAATATTAAATTGACATCATGAAGTAAGAATAGGTAGCATAGCACATCTACAAAAGCTTAAATATTTACATAAGAAAGACATGTTATCCAAGATAAGAAAGGTTGACTCAGACCCAAAATGCAGCTTGCAATGAATTGTGATCAAGGCTGGCATCAAATCACAGTGCTGAAATTGAGATGACCAGGGAGGAAGCTCTAGTCACTGGACAATGTAAAACATGGCTAACAACCATGAATGCAACTTCTAAAGTGAATATGATCAGAATACATTTCCACAACATACGTTTATGAACCCAACTGCCAAAGTGATACTAGTATATCATGAAAAACATGAAATCTGGAGAAGTAATTGCTCTCAAAAGTTTGTGTCTATGCAATATATTAAAATACAAACACATTTAATAATAAAGGAGACTAGAAGCAACTAATAGTTTGAGTTGGTAGCAGGTAGTTCAAGTTTTTTGTTTCTTCTTCTTAGGGCGCTTGAGGGGGGATAAATCTGATTTTTGGGGTTTGTGGAAATAATAACATAAACAAGCTATTGTATTTCCCAATGCAGAATCTCGATGCAGATGGAATGAAGGGATGATTGATAAACCCTGGAAGCAGGTATACTCTACAGAAAATATTGGCCTCTGAAGGTTCATTTTGGTTTGGATACTGCACGCCTGTAGCATATAATCTCACAGAATCAGCTAACTACAGATCCCAATTAGGCTATTCCTCCTGTAATTCAGTGGAACCTTGTTGTGATTTCATTTCTTGGTATTGCTAAGGCCAATACAGATGTATAACAACGCTCGACCTGGAATTGTTGGTTAAAAATTGATGGGTTTTAGGCTTGATTGGACAAAGTTTGATGAGAATTAAGGAAATACAGGTTCCCTGCTAAGTCTTCGACAAATGTCCTAAGAATGTGAACGTAAAAATTCACTAGGGAATTAGAATTTCAAGTGTAATAAAAAAATACAGTATGGATAGCTTGATTCAATTTCATAGCCAATTTCAAAGGAAAATATTAATTATGCCTGAGAGAGCTATGGTTCGATATCACACCCCTGGTGAAGAATGATGCTATGGCTAATAATTTAGAATGATTAATTTTAATGACATATTTAATGTAATTATACATGTTCAATATATCTACAAGACCCTTTTTATAAAATATTGATGATATGGGCCTCAAGAGCTATTAAGGTCCATAGGTTGAAGTTGGGTCAAAATTGTTTTTCAAGGAGTTCAGGGCCATGAGGGCATGATGGAGTAGTAACGATGATGAAGGTTTTAGATGTGGTGTAGTGAGGCCAGGAAGGTCATGATGTCATGGAAGTTTGATCATGGTAGCATGGGGTGGTGTGGGGCCATAGAGGTGCGCTAAGCCTATGTTAATTAATGTGTTGTGGAACCATGTTGGGGTAGGGTGTTACCGTGATAGGGGACCTCCCACTATGCTATTAACAGGAGAGGGGGGGTGGTCATATTTGATATTGGCCATTGGATGACCAATGTCAAATTTCATAAACGTCGCCAGATATAATGGGAGGAACCCTGAGTTGGAACATTGATTACGAACCCCTATGACATTAGTGAGGGAGTGGGGGTCTGAATTGTGTCTTGACCATCCATTTTCAACATGTATCCACTATTGGATGTTAGGGGCCTTCTGTCAATGTGGAGTTGGAACCATGCTAAGGGAGTTTGGAACCTGGAATATTAGATTGTGAGGAGCTTGTTAATGGACCAACAATTCGATGTCCAAGGACGATTTTAGAAATTGTATAGGGTTGATATGAGCTATCAGACCTAAGATCAAACAACATAACGACTGTTTGATATTTTAAACTACCAATGGTCGATAAACCGAAGGGACCCTTGAGGTTATGTGGGGTCAACAATAATGCATTTATTAATTTATTTAAAATATTGTAAGATGGGTGATATATATATGTTGTTTTGCGTTCATGAAATATGAAAAGAGAAGTCGTGGGCTCCGTGTAATTTATTTAAAAACATAAATATGTTATATGTATGACCCTTTTGGGGTGTCACTAGAACTGTGAGCTATTGAGGGTTGGGTTTCATATTTATTTATTATTTATGAATATTTACATAGAGGGGATATACTTTGGTCCATAAGTGTTAAGTTTATATGTTATTTAAATGATTTTCATATTTATATATAGATTAATAATTGGATAATATTTATATAATCAATTAATATATAAACAAAAACATATATATTTATATATCTTAAATAAAACAATATATGAAAATATATGAAATTGTGTGTGGGGGGTCAGAAAGAAGTTAGCATGTTGGTTAGTTGGAGAAAGAGGCCAAAAATCTTGTTTACTTCCAATAAGGAACCGAGGAAATCCTAAAGAGAAGAGTGAGAATCACAAGGAATAGGTAAAAATATGGAAGTACAAGAAAATAAAAGTACTTTTGACAGGAAAATTAGTTATAGATTTTGAAATATAGTTACAACATTGAGGAAAGTAGGTAGAATTGGAATTTTCTCGGTATGGAGAATTTGACGAAAATTATGCAAACTTAAAAAGACCGTAAGTTACAGCTCACAAATAAAAATTGGGCATATAACAAATAATTAGAATGACAATTTCAGGATGATTATAACTTCCTACCCAAAAATTTGAATTGAAGGTTAAATTTTTGGAAAATTTTGAAGAAAATCTACAAGAGTCTTCACATGTTAAAATGTCATAATAGGTTACAATATTTCAAAGGTCATATATTTTAGCCTGGGGATTGGAATAACACAAGTAGATAGTCAATACAAAGAAATTGACGAAGAGGACAACCTAGAAAATCTAGAATTCTTAAGTCAATGATCAATTTCAACAAAATATTTAGGAAGCACTATAAGTAAATTTTCAGGGAAAATTTCCTAGTAACATATAGGAGTCAAAAATATGCCCAAGGACCTTAGAGTGAAGAGGAAGTAGTTAGGGTTACAAACATAAGCATGAATGATGTTAAAAAAAACTAATGATCATGTAGTGGACCAACCTAAGGGTAGGGATTTGGAAGAAAGAATAAAAAATCTAAAATTGGAATTTCTCGACTATAAAGATGACAATGAGAAGCTGATAAAAGATAAACAACATATTAGCAACCAAATATTTAAGAGTTTAAACAAAATTTACAGTGAATTGACATAGAAAACTGAGTCCAGATTAGCTTATGAGCAAAGTGCATGGTTTATGATGAGAGGTGTCGGAAGGTCAAGTCACTCCAAAATTGTTTCTTATCAACACTATCACTCAGCTAGGAAAACAAATAAAAGGGATTATTTTACTATCGAATCCGATAATATCCATAATTTTTCAACACGTAGAGAAGTTAGAAGAAGAGGAGAAAATCAAACCTAAGAAAAATTAAGGCCCCCATATTTAATGGCGAAAATAAGAAAAGGGAAGAAGAAAATACTTGGTTGCTAGTGATGAGGAAATATCTTTAATTGTTACACTATTCTTCGAATTTAGAGTCTAGAATTACCATATATCACTTGAATGGAAAGTTGAATCTCTGGTGGAAATATCTTTAATTGTTACACTATTTCTCAATACCTCTACCTTTGATCACTACCCCATCACTCTAACTTTGGAAACCCACTGTCCTCTTGGCCCTATTCCATTTAAATACAACCCTCTTTGGAATCAGATTTTTGTAGCCAGAGAAATTGTTTAGATGACCTGGAGCCAGCATGTGGAAGGTTCACCATGCTTTATTTGGGAAACCAAATTAAAAATAACCAAGAATATTTTAAAAGAATGGGCCAAAGATAATTATCAGGAGCCAGAGGAGATCAAAAAGAAAGTCAAGAATGAATTAGAAGGTGTGCAGTCAAGGATCGAAGAGCATGGATTATTGCAGCAAAATAAGGAGCAAGAAAGTGTATTATACGCACAACTAAGTCACATTAATAGGGAGGAAGAAACCAAGTGGCATTTAAAATCTAGACAATTATGGCTTCAAGGAGGAGACAAAAATGCAGGCTACTTCCACAAACAGGCCATTGCTCGAAAGCTCAGGAACGATGTAAACACAATCCTGGACAGTGAAGGAAATCGGCACAGCACTCAGGAAACCATAAGGAAGGCTGCCTCCAAGCACTACAGGGACCTCCTAACTGAAATCAAAGGGGAAGAAGACTATTCTGACTTGCTCCAACATCTGCCCAAAGGAGTCACTAAGGAGATGAACGACAACCTTAGCAAGGAAATTGAAGAAGAGGAAATTAAAAGTGCAATATGGAGTCTACACCTTGATAAGGTGGTTGGGCCTGACGGATTCGCCATCTATTTTTTCAGGGAGTTCTGGACTCTGATAAAAAAGGACCTGACGAAGATGATTCGATGGGCACAAAGAAAAGGGAAACTAGGAGGATTCACCAATTCCACCTTTCTTGCCCTCATACCTAAGGATAATCGGTGCTCTTCCTTTTCCAGATTCCGACCCATTTCCCTCTGCAATTCCTCCTACAAAATTCTATCCAAAATCTTAGCTACCAAACTCAGACCCCTCCTTCCCTCCCTGATTTCTGAAAATCAAGGAGGTTTCCTGCCCAACAGACATATCATTGATTCCATTCTCCTTGTCCAAGAAGCCATCCACTCGAGTTTATCCAGGAAAGAGAAAGGATTTGTCCTAAAACTCAATCTGGCAAATGCCTTCGATAGAGTAAGGCATTCCTTCCTTATTGCTATCCTAAAAAAGATGGGCTTCGAATCTCCCTTCATTAATATTATTGTAACTTGTATCTCTAGGCCATGGATCTCCCCCCTAATCAACGGTAGGCCAGGTGAAGCATTCCAATCTTCCCGAGGTCTCAGACAAGGTTGTATCCTCTCTCCCTACCTCTTCATCCTCATGGCAGAATCCTTTAGTCAAGCTTTGGACTACAATCGGATAGTGGGCCTTATAACCGGTATCAAATTTGGGAATGGAGCAAAAAACATTAATCACTCACAGTTTGCTAATGATACCTTATTAATTGGGGCAGCCTCCAGCACAATAGCAAGGCGATTCAAGAAACTCCTTGACCAATTTATGGGGTACTCTGGAGGCTTGGTCAATCAGCTCAAAAGTTGTATATATGAATGGAACACTTCAAATCAGGTTATCCATAGCATTGCAAACATATTTGGTGTCACATGCAAGCTGGAATGGACCCACTTTTCCTATCTGGGCATGCCAAAGAGCTTGGGCCCTTTGAAGGCTGAAACTTGGAACGGAATCATTGACAAGGTAAAGAGAAAAGTGCAGCAATGGGGAACACTGTGGCTCAACCCTGCAGGCTGGCTCATTCTCCTTAAATCAGGTATCACTTCCCTTCCCCTTTACCGTTTTTCTCTATATCAAGCTCCTGCGATTTTTCACCATAAATTGGAGGTTGCACTTTGCCACTTCCTTTGGAAAGGGGGGAAGAATGATAAACACAAGTTTAATTTAGTTAGTTGGAAGCATGTAATCCAAACCCAAGATAGAGGAGGTCTTGGTATTAGATCGCCAAAGTTCTTAAATCTGGCCTTTGGAGCGAAAATAGTATGGAGGTTAATAACGAGACCCTCATCGTGGTGGAAAAAGGTGTTGGAGATCAAATATCTAAACTTCCAAAGGCAGAAGCTCCTTGACTCCAATATCCCCAACAGAGACTCCACTAAAATCTGGAGGTTTTGCAAGAAAGCCCTACCTCTTATGATTCAAAATATTTCGAAAGTTCCAGGGGGGGGAGCCAGCATCAACTTTGGAACTGACAAAATCGAGGGACAACAACCATTGATCATGCATAAAGAGGCCATACCCGTCATCAAATTTCTTAACAATAGAGGCATCCATCATCTGGCTCAAATTTCCAGTTGGGACCCTCATTCCCATGCCTGGACTGGTTGGTCCTTCCCAGAAATTCCCAACGCTTTAGAACCCAGCCTCAGCTATCGGAAGTCTCTCCTCCACAGCAAGGCTCCCATCAAGGAAGGTGAAAGGGATGGTTTTCGCTAGGACTCAACAGGAACAAATTATACAGTCAGAGCAGGCCATCAACACCTTTGCAATAGCACCTTTCAGATGAATTTGTGGAACCACTGGAAAATTGTTTGGAGATCAGAGGCTCTCCCAAAAATATTTTTTTTTTATATGGCTCCTGCTGAAAGGTAAAATCCTAACAACAGAGAACCTAAAAAGAATAGGCATCAACGACCCATCCAGATGCCCCAACTGTTGCAATGCCCCAACTATTGCAATGCCTAAGAAATGATGCATCATCTATTCATAGAATGCCCTTTTGCTGTTGAATGCTGGGAAAAGATGTCTTCCACTGGCAATTTAATTTGGGAACCTCAGCATACCATAGTGAAGAGAATCTACAAATGGAGAAAATTTTGCCCCTGGAAGGAAAAAAGGAGCAACTTGGTGAAGAGAGTATGGAACATTCTCCCTCACACCTTGCTATGGCATATTTGGTTAGCTAGAAATTGAAAAATTTTCCAAGACAAGAGCTCAACTACACAAATAACCTGTAACAAAGCCAAAATCCTTGCTCTGGAAACTATCTCAATCAACACCACTGGAAAGATAGATGCAATAAGATATAGTGTGGAGGAGAGAGATTTCATAAGTTACATTCTGGAAAAAAATCATAATGTACAGGAAGGTAGTAGGAGGGATGCACAGAGCAAGGCAGAAGCTAGCTCATGGAAAGTTAGATTAAAAGAAGAGGAGTTCGCCAATTGGATACAAAACTGCAACTGCTTCTATCTATTCTTCGACAGGGCATCTAAATCAAATCCTGGTACAGCTGGAGCAGGGGGGATGATTATCAACGCCAATGAGGAGTGCATCCTCCATTATGAGTGGGGTCTAGGGAAGGTCTCAAATAATAGAGCTGAAGCACTAGCTTTGTTTCAGGGCCTAACTCAGTTAGGCAAACTGAGGATAAAGAAGGCAAAGGTATTCGGTGATTCCTCTGTTGTCATCAGCGTAATGGTCCATCAGCAGGACTCTCCCAACACTCTCCTTTAGCAAATTAACAGACGCAATCAAATTCTGTATCAGGCAATGGATGACATTCAATACTACCATATTCTTCGTAACCTTAACATGAGGGCTGACGGTTGCACCAACGGTGCGTGTGGAAGGCCAGTTGGCACCCTAAGTTGCAACTCTAAGGAGACTTACCAACCTTTGCCATGACTCCAAATAAACTCAACAACGTTAAGCCTAAAAGCACTAACATAATCGATTGGAATCATCTTCCTTGGGATTTCAACAGGATTGCTTACTGCAGCAGGATATTGCAAGGACAAGAAATCCACAAAATACTCGTTAAGCTTGACAATCTCATCAAATCTGCCAGCAGATGTCTCCTTAGATCTGATTCATGGATCCTCTAGGACATCTCTCTGGTCTACCCTCGGGATTCCCTCCTTCATCCCTTGACTGGTTGGTCCCTCTCCCGCCTCACCACTCTCCAGCTTCTTCCTATATCTCACCCCCTTCCTTCATTCATCAACGCTAAGTATTCCTCACTTCATCACTTGCTCCCTGTTATTGCTTCCAAGCGAACTTGTCCTCAGGTGATTTCTCATGTGATGTGTTGTCTATCGAACTGTCGCTTCTGCTTCAGAGATTGTCTCTGCCCTCTGTGTAGTGATCTGGACCTCTGGACAACTCTCTTTTTCTCTATCCGTCTGATTGTCTTCCTCACCTCCAAGCAGTTTCAAGCCATCAAGAGCCAAGCTGCGCACTGTGGTTCTCTCAATCTCTTTGCCCCCTGTGTTGTGAGTTATATTCCATATTTTGTGTGCACCCGCTCCTTATTTCTTCCACCCCCGGCAGCAAGTATGGCACACAATGAAGACTGTCTGCATTGTGCGGACCTGCAACTTGAATTAGAAGAATTCAGGGCTCAGCAGCGTATCTTGGAGAATCAACAGAGGATCTTGGAGACAAGAATTGAAGACCAGAACCGCATCATCAATGATAAATACCGAGCTGAAATTGACCTCTTCCTGCATAGAGTCGCTTCACTTCATGAGCAGTTTAGCCACTTGTCAAATAGGTGCAGTCATGCGTAAGAAACGATTTCAATCCTGCAATATATGATGGACAAGTGAAACAAAGAATCCCCAATCTCCTCAAGTGCCAAGCAAGCAGAAGTGGATCAAAAGCCGGAGGAATCCACCGCAAGGCAAATTAGTCACATAGAAATAGATTAATAATGTTCTGCAAATGTCAATTTTGGTTGTTTCAATATGTAAGAAGCTACAGTAGCTCAAGTAATTTTAGAAGCAGGACAAGGATCAAGCAGAGGTCTCTATTTTGTAAATCATTTGATCCAAGCCGCCATCGGTATCTAATGTATCTCAGGAGTCCTAACTCTCTTTTTTTTCAGCCATTAATATAGCAACCGACTGTGTTTAAAAAAAAGAAGTCTTGAACATGAATTAAATTTCTTATACTACAATTTTTGTCTAACCATGATTCAAATTTCTGGGAAAAAAAAATTGTTAACTAAAAAGTAAGACTCTTTATCAAAATTATTGATAAGAATCATATATGCCCTCAAATTAAAATCTTCTGAACTATTTTGAGCCTACAAAGGGATCAAATTTCTAAGGTGCATTCTTTTCGTTTACATCCATCCTAACTCTAGATTTAGTGAGCATAGAGGGGGATTTAATTTCTTGATGATAATGTTAGAGTTTGTTCTATTTGCAGAGTTTGTGAAATCTTACAAAGACCCGAGATTTCACACGAGTAAGAGAGACAATTTACTTGATGTGGTTTATAAACATGTATATGCATCTCCTTTATAGGGATGAGTAAGTGGAGGGATATGGACATGAGTATGAGATTGTTTTGTGTGAGAAATCCATCACAACTTGCTAGATTTCTCACTCTACAATGTTTCTATGTGCTTGAGTTTGCGCTAAAAGGAAATCTAACACATGTTAGGTTTTCTTTTACATTGAAATGTTATTAATCTAGCACACATTATACTTATTTAGTCCTAAAATTTTGTTATGTTCTTGTGTTTGTGCTAGAAGGAAATATAGCATGTGTTAGATTTCTTTCAAATTTAGATGTGTTTTTGTTTCTGTTGGAAGAAAATTTAACACAAGCTAGATTTCTTATACTCTACAATGTTGTTGTTGGCAACATGCTTGTACTTGTGGTAGGCATAAATCTATCACTTGCTAGATTTCTCAATTTACAATGTTTCTATGTGCTCAAGTTTGCGCTAAAAAGAAATCTAACACATGTTAGATTTCATTTTACATTGCAATGTTGTTAATTTAGCACACATTAGACTTATTTAGTCCTACAATGTTGTTATGTTCTTGTGTTTTTGCTTGAGGGTAATATAACATGTGTTAGATTTATTTCAAATTAGAATGTGCTTATTTGTGTTGGAAGAAAATTTAATACAATTTATAATTCTTATACTCTACAATGTTGTTGTTGGCAACTTGCTTGTATTTGTGGTATACATAAATCTAACACTTGCTAGATTTCTCATTCTACAATGTTTCTATGTGCTTGAGTTTGCGCTAAAATGAAATCTAACACATGTTAGATTTTCTTTTACATTGCAATGTTGTTAATCTAGAACACATTAGACTTGTTTAGTCCGACAAAGTTGTTATGTACTTGTGGTTGTGATAGAAGGAAATATAGCACGTGTTAGATTTCTTTCAAATTTAAATGTGCTTGTGTTTGTGTTGGAAACAAATTTAACATAAGCTAGATTTCTTATACTCTACAATGTTGTTGTTAGCAACGTGCTTGTATTTGTGGTAGACATAAATTTAGCACTTTCTAAATTTCTCACTCTACAATGTTTCTATGTGTTTGAGTTTGCTTTAAAAGGAAATCTAACACATGTTAGATTTTCTTTTACATTGCAATATTGTTAATCTAGCACACACTAGACTTATTTAGTCCTACAATGTTGTTATGTATTTTTGTTTGGGCTAGAAGGAAATATAGCATGTGTTAGATTTATTTCAAATTTAAATGTGCTTGTGTTTATGTTGGAAGAAAAATTAAACAAGCTAGATTTCTTATACTCTACAATGTTGTTGTTGGAAACGTGCTTGTATTTGTGGTAGACATAAATCTAGCACTTGCTAGATTTCTCAATCTACAATGTTTCTATGTGCTTGAGTTTGTGCCAAAAGGAAATGTAACACATGTTAGATTTTCTTTTACATTGCAATGTTGTTAATCTAGCACAAATTAGACCTATGTAGTCCTAAAATGTTGTTATGTTCTTGTGTTTGTGCTAGAAGGAAATATGACATTTGTTAGATTTCTTTCAAATTTAAATGTGCTTGTGCTTGTGTTGGAAGAAAATTTTACACAAGCCAGATTTCTTATACTCTACAATGTTGTTGTTGGAAACGTGCTTGTATTTGTGGTAGACATAAATCTAGCACTTGCTATATTTCTCAATCTACAATGTTTCTATGTCCTTCAGTTTGCACTAAAAGGAAATCTAACACATGTTAGATTTTCTTTTACATTGCAATGTTGTTAATCTAGCACACATTAAACTTATTAAGTACTACAATGTTGTTATGTTCTTGGGTTTGTGCTCGAAATATAACATGTGTTAGATTTGTTTCAAATTTAAATTTGCTTGTGTTTGTGTTGAATAAAATTTAACACAAGCCACATTTCTTATACTCTACAATGTTTTTGTTGGCAACGTGCTTGTATTTGTGGTAGAGATAAATTTAGCACTTGCTAGATTTGTCACTCTACAATGTTTCTATGTGCTTCAATTTGTACTAAAAGTAAATCTAACACATGTTAGATTTTCTTTTACATTGCAATGTTGTTAATCTAGCACACATTAGACTTATTTAGTCCTACAATGTTGTTATGTTCTTGTGTTTGTGCTAGAAGGAAATATAGCATGTGTTAGATTTATTTTCAATTTAAATGTGCTTGTGTTGGTGTTGGCAATGTGTTTGTATTTGTGGTAGACATAAATCTAGCACTTACTAGATATCTCAATCTACAATGTTTCTATGTGCTTGAGTTTGCGCTAAGAGGAAATCTAACACATGTTAGATTTTCTTTACCATTGCAATGTTGTTAATCTAGCACACATTAGACTTATTTAGTCCTAAAATGTTGTTATGTTCTTGTGTTTGTGCTAGAAGGAAATATAACATGTGTTAGATTTCTTTCAAATTTAAATGTTCTTGTGTTTGTGTTGGAAGAAAATTTAACACAAGATAGATTTCTTATACACTACAATGTTGTTGTTGGCAACATGCTTGTATTTGTGGTAGACATAAATCTAGCACTTGCTAGATTTCTCACTCTTCAATGTTTCTATGTGCTCATGTTTGCGGTAAAAGGAAATCTAACACATGTTAGATTTTATTTTACATTGCAATGTTGTTAATCTAGCACACATTAGACTGATTTAGTCCTACAATGTTGTTATGTTCTTGCGTTTGTGCTCGAAGGAAATATAACATGTGTTAGATTTCTTTCAAATTCAAATCTACTTGTCTTTGTGTTGGAAGAGAATTTAACACAACCTAGAATTCTTATACTCTACAATGTTGTTGTTGGCAATGTGGTTATATCTGTGGTAGACATAAATCTAGCACTTGATAGATTTCTCACTCTACAATGTTTCTATGCGATTGATTTTGTGCTAAAAGGAAATCTAACACATGTTAGATTTTCTTTTTACATTGCAATGTTGTTAATCTAGCACACATTATACTTATTTAGTCCTACAATGTTGTTAAGTTCTTGTGTTTGTGCTAGAAAGAAATATAACATGTGTTAGTTTTTTTTCAAATTTAAATGTGCTTGTGTTTGTCTTGGAAGAAAATTTAACACAAGCTAGATTTCTTATACTCTACAATGTTGTTGTTGGCAATGTACTTGTATTTGTGGTAGACATAAATCTAGTACTTACTAGATTTCTCACTCTACAATGTTTCTATGTGCTTGAGTTTGCGCTAAAGGGAAATATAACACATGTTACATTTTATTCTACATTGCAATGTTGTTAATCTATCACACATTAGACTTATTTAGTCCTACAATGTTGTTATGTTCTTGTGTTTATGCTTGAAGGAAATATAACATGTGTTAGATTTCTTTCAAATTAAAATGTGTTTGTTTTTGTGTTGGAAGAAAATTTAACACAATCTAGAATTCTTATACTCTACAATGTTGTTGTTAGAAACATACTTGTATTTATGGTAGACATAAATCTAGCGCTTGCTAGATTTCTCATTCTACAATGTTTCTAGGAGCTTGAGTTTGCACTAAGAGGAAATCTAACACATGTTCTACATTTGAATAGCTATTATTGTGAGTTCCACACTTGTTATTGTTCTTGTTCATTTTGTTACACATACAATGATGCGAGTAGTTATAGTATTTATAAATTCGTATTTTCTTCAATAAATCAAGAATGTGATAATAATATTTTACTTTATTTTCAGAAACCATGGACTATGAAGCTAGTGAGAATTCAAAGGAAGCATCCAAGGAAAAAGGAAGTTCAAGAAACACAACACCAAACTCTTTAAATGGTATGAGAATTTTAAATTAGTTTATACTTTGTTACAATTGTTAGACATTATGTTAATAAGTGGTTGTTGATTAATAAAACCCATGGAAATAGCCTTAGGAGTGGTTTTTTAATGAGGACAACCCATACCAACATGGGTAATTTTTTTTTCCTAGCAATTTTAGCTAGGTGATAACTATTGGCATCATATAGTAAACTTGCATAACATATGTACTTATTTATTATTGTACGTGTAAATGGAAATCATGGATTATAAGGTTTTTTAATAATATTTGGTATTTCATGTCTTCCATATTATTTTTTTTTCTAGAAACTGTGGAAACTGGTGTGCGTGAAATTCGAAGTAAAGTAGTGAAGAGAAAAAGAAAAACAAGTGATAGACAAACGATGCCTCCTTCCACTAGTATGTTCGTTTTATATTTTTTGTACTTTTTTATAAATGGTTGGATTAGGTGGTTTCTTTTCCTAGCAATTTTACCCAGGTGATAACTTTTGGTGTCATATAGTAAACTTGCATTAAAATATGTACTCATTTATTATTGTGCATGTAAATGGAAATCGTGTATTATAAGGTTGTTTAATAATATTTGGTATTTTATGTATTCCATAATTTTTTTTTTTTTAGAAACTGTGGAATCTGGTGTGCCTGAAATTTGAAGTAAAGTAGTGAAGAAGAAACAAAAAATAAGTGATATACAAACGATGCCTCCTTCAACTGGTATGTGGTTTTATATTTTATGTACACTCTCTTAGAAATGGTTAGATTATGTGATTTTTCAATATTTAAAAGAACATTATGTGACAATATTTGAAATTATATTTTCATTTTGATTCATGCAAAAAAAAATTGTTGTTATTTACAGAATTGGTCGGCCCTAAAGCAAATGAAATGTTACAACTATCACTTAAGAAAAAGAAAAGTTATTCAACTCAAATGGTCGTATCAATAACACCTTCTACTTCTACTTTTGAAATGATTAAAAAATACAATACAACTAATAAATATGAGTTTGTGCAAGACTGGTACATCCAAATAGAAGCTCCCCTGAATATGTTTCCTGATATGTATCTATTTGGATCAATAGATGGAAAAGAACTAGAGATATTAGGAATAATAATTAATTGCTATGCTTGCAATGAAAATGACATTGACTTTCAAGTGGAAATGATTAAAGAAAATGAGGTAAAATTAATTTCATGTCAAGTGGAGTATACAAATTTTAGACCAGATTTGATTGAAGCTTCAAGTACTGATTCAAAAAATACGATAAAGAATTCAATGTTCAAGTTGGATAACTATGAGAGCTTATCTAAATCTGGACTAACTAGTTGCGCAGATCTTTTAAAACGCATTGCCACCGTTCTGAGATATCGCTATGTAAGAAGTAAGAAAACATCATCTGTACTTCTTCATTTACAACAAAAAGGTAAATTTCTTGATAAAATACCAGATGATAAACTTGATTCTCAATTAATTGCTTTGAGAAGAGTATATTTATCTGATTTGGAGGAGAACATAACAGTAAGTGATTTCAAGCCCATTACAGAATTTCAAAAAACTAGGAAAGTTGAATATGAGACAACAAACCTTGAAAATCAATGTGATGAGATTCATGAAGCCTTAAAGAATTGCTATCTATTTTCAAACTCCTTTAGTAGAAAAGTGGTTGTTGAAAGATGCATAGAAGCTCCTAAGGTGTTCAAATTAAGATCACGATATGATTTAAATGTTCAAGTATTAGTGAAATCATTCTTAGAAAAATTTCAAACCTCATTACCTAATGCTCTTCTGATTCCATTTGACATCAATGAGTCTGATCCATTGGTAAACTCTATCAAAATTATAAATGAGACAGATCTAAATTCCAAGAATATCAATTTTTGGATAGTTGATGGTCAACACACCATTCAAGCAGTGAAAGAAATTTTAACAAATCCTAAATATAATGTATATACAGAAGCGAAAAAAAAATATAAAAAACGTAATGCTCGATTCTTGCATCCATCAGTTGAACCCACTGAGGTGATACACATTTGTTGTCAATTAAATTCTGCAAATAAGGTGTTCTTCAAAACTCCATTTATTGATTGTGTGCGCTCGGCAAGGCATTTCTTAATTGCCAATGACAAATTAAAGAAAAGAAGGATTGGATGTTCTGTAATTTTAATTATTTTTACATTTAGCATTTTATTATTGTATCTATTTTTATTGTAGATAAATGACTAAAGTTGATAATATAAGTCATTTTTTTTCATATTTATAATGAATTCTCATTAGTTTGTAACACCTTATTTAGTTTCACTTTTACATTGAATTCTTATTAGTTTATATTTCTTATTTTATCAGGTTGATGATAAAATGTTGTGCTCATTCTTCGACTGTCCAATTACAAATTTTTCTAATAAAAAAATTCTCTTATATCTCGAGGAACCTATTTGGGATAAATGGGACACTGTTTTTAACTGTTACCAACTAGGCACATTAAAGTGTTCTCCAAGCCAACCTGATTTTGAGAACTACAAGAGAAATAGTCTACACAGTTTGACAACAGCTACTCTTCGGCCCCTTCAGGGATTAATCATGGAAGAAATTGCTTCAGTAGCAGATAAGCTATTGGATGGAACCATTTGGTTTTCTATTCCACATAATCATCCATCAAATGCCAAAAAATTAAAAGATTATTGTTCTAAATTGAAAACCAACAGAACAATATTGGATGGAATGGTAACATATTGCCAAGTCATGATCAGAACTTGAATGAGATGACTCTTACCACATTCAACATTCTTGAGCATTATGAAATTAATGATATCATATTTACCAATTTTTGCAACACGGTGGAGGGGTCCACTTATGTCAAAGGTACATGTAATACAAAGATAGAGTCCCTTTCTCAACAAGCATGTGGAGTCCTTGACAAAATAATAAATGGATCGACAAGTGTTCAATAGGTTGACAACAATTTTGAATTTGGTTGTCATTTTGGGGGCCTTGATCTTTTTTCAACACTTTTGGACTCTTTTCCATGTCAGTTGTAACTAGTTTTACATACTGACCTTGTTGTTTTGGATACACTAGCTTTGAAAAAAGAACAATTCCACAAGGGATATTATATTGATTTTTTTCGATTTCTTATCGAAAAAAATGAGTTGAATGACTTTACTACAGTTCTCTTAGTAGAACTTATGTTTTGTAATGATGTACGCCAGTATTTGGAAATTTCCATAAAGAACTCCAAGTTCAACTATAAAATGACTAGTGGCATTTATGAATATAAGTCCCAAAACAATTATAGTTATGATATAGTTCTTACTATACATTTCTATACTTCATAATTAAAAAATTTGGAGGCTATCAAATACTCTCACACATTTGACGACACATTCGATGAAAATGAGAGAGATTATGATTTATGGATGGATTTATTAGAAAAACACCAACAATGTAGTGATGCAAAAGTGGTCATTTCTCTTTATGCGGGGACAAATTTAATCAAGGCCTGTTGTACATATGGAAGAAGAATTTCATGTGTTGTGCAAACAGAGACACAAAGGACAATCATGTTAAATACTTACAAATCTTTTCAACTATCAAATCTAGGATCCATTAACTTCTTTGAAAATTCAGGTACTACAATTCATTTTTTTTTTTTTTATAATACTTTGGATAATATTTTGTTCATATTTCTTAATTGTCAAAGTGTTTACTAAAATAATTAATGATGGAGATTCTAAAACAGAGAATGATGAAAGTGGGAAGCAAAGAAATAATCAACATAGTGCTCAGGATGTTGAAAAAAGTATAGAGATGGAAATAGGAGGACAAGGAGGAGAGGAAGAAGTTATCATACCAGGTACATAATTTTATTGGATTTTGCTCTTGATAATTTTTCAATTTATTTAATTTCATTATTCATAACATTTATGGATGGCTATTACAGGGAATTATGAGATGAATGGAATTAATCAAGACAGTGACCATGGCACGATGGAGATAGAAATGGGTATTAATCAACATAACTCTATCATTTTTATTTAATTTATTATTATGCTAAATTATTATTTCTATTATGGTGATTCATATCATCTCATATGTTGATTGTAGTAAAGAGAATGAATATAATGACCAGGGACTGTCCCACAAAACTACAATCAAGACCAAAATATTATTATGGACAATTATAGATGATTCTTTTTTTGTATAGTTGTTTAATGAATTTTGTTCATCGTCACAATTTATAACATTTTTTATGTTTATTATAGCGACAAGCAAGGAGAACCAAGACATTGATCAAATGAAATTTAAACAAAACTTTAATCAAGAACAAAATATAGCATCAGGTACTTATAATTTGTCCACTTTTTTCCTTATTATTTAATGATTCTATTTATTTTCACAATTCAAAATATTTTATATGTTTAATTTGGAGATAGCTAAAGCTAACAAAGATGATGATGACGTGCAATGTTACGAATATGAAGATAATGTCATATCAACTACTTATAACTTGTCTTATTGTTTATCTTATTATTCTTCAAACTCTAATTCTTGTAACTACCTTAACGTTGTATATTTTTATTTTTTTTTCTCGGCAAACTTAACTACTATTGTATTAATATGTACATAAAAACTATACAAGCAAGGTGTCTGGCAGCCCAAGGCTAACTGCGGCACTTGGGTGCATTTTCAAACATTTACAACTGCCCTGTTGGGCCTTAAGATGTTGCAACAGAATACTAAGACTTTCACAAAACAACCCACGCAGGGGCGAACCAAAACTGACCTCCGGCCCAATCCAACTATGAAACGTTAAGACAAAAAAACTGGAACTTACAGAAAAAAACCATGCAATCCCACAGGAGTTGCGCCCCATAGTAGTATATGTCCCCACTGCCATAGTATAAACCGCAAACTGATCCAGACATAACATAAACACTGTCCTCTGTGTGACACAGAAAAAAACGCAATTATGCTTACCCCGAAGCTCGACAAGAGTGCAGAAGACCAAAACACAGAACCACCCTCCGAAGTTATTCCTCCGACTCCACATCCATTGCTGCCAGGTTATGCACCGAATCCGCCTTCTCCATAACTTGAGGCGGGGCTGAGGCCATAGAGCGGTCCGAATTGCTTTCCTCTTTCTCTGACTCCGCCTGAGGCAGTTTCCCTTGACTGGTTGCCGACCCTTCCTCCTCAGAAGACGACACCTCCATGGGGAGTTTGCCTTTGTCAAGCACAACATTGTCCTCCGCCATGACCAGAGAGGAGTCTTCAGCATGCTCCTCCTCAGTTCGAGTGAACAACACCGAGATGTGGGCGTTAAGGCCTGGATTGTCCTCAGACCTGCCCAAAGAAAAAATAACAGAGCCAAAAGCAGGTAGCTTTTGCTCCCCACTGCTCGAGCCTCCGACTTCCATAGATTGACAGGGCTGGATAGGATTGGCTCCCATCCGCCGGTGACAATAGCAACAGCAACAGTGATGGTGCGTGTCAGCAGCTGGAGGGCGAGAGGATTCTCCACGCCAAGTTCCTCTGCGACAAGGCATTCTCTCCCGCACCATGACCACCAGCAAACGTTTTTGCCCTTCCCCGCCAGACGACGTCCGACGATGAAGCGGCCTCTTGACAAAGATAAGCTTATAAAGGCAGTGTACCAGTGCGAGGAGCTCGTCCAAATTCTGGTTCGCTGCCCAACATTCCAACCTCTGCTCCGCGCATTGAGGATTATCCCTCTGCCTGAGCCTATAACCATGATAATCTCCCGTCTCCAGGCATCCTCCCTTCTTAAACCGCCCCTCATTACCAATGAAAAGACCCACCATTAAAACCTCCCGCATGCTAACAGCACTCTCCCCCAACGCCATTAAGTTAGCACAGAGTCCGCATAGGTTGATGGGAACCGGCGGCTATGAGCATTTAAGGACGAAGGGCTATCACGTGGCAGCCCATGGCTGTCATGTGGCTCGTTGCTGCATGTCAAACTGTCACCCGCATCCGGGGAAATGCTCTCTGCAAGGATCAGACTTTGGCATTCCATGAGCTGCTGCCTATTTGCAATGAGATATATATTTCCGGAGGCATGAGCTTGGTCAGACTCAGTGCCTATGTTGGCAAGAAGATCCGCGACTTTGTTGCCTTCCCGCTTAATGTGAGTAAATGAGATGGCCCCTAAAATGCTGAGCTTCTGCGCTAGATCCCTTAATCTGGCCTCCAGCCTCCAACTGGGAGCGACTTTCCTGGCATTTGATCCATTTTGAAGTCGAATTGCTATATTAATAAGAATTTGGGAGTCTCCTTCAACTATGAGGGGCTGAAGGTGTAGAGTTTCTGCTAGTAACATGCCTTGCCAAAGCCCTTCCAACTCAGCCGAGTTGTTAGTGTCCCACCCTATGTTGCCAAAGAAGATTCTTATAGGTTTGCCCTCTGAGTTTCGTATTAACCCTCCATATCCTGCAACCCCTGGGTTTCCTTTGGATGCCCCATCGAAATTAAGCTTGAAGGAGTCTTTGGGAGGTGCAAGCCAGTGGCAGCAATCTTTGCTGCTGTAGATGGGAGCTTTACTGCAGGGGGAAACAAGGGGAAGCTTCAGCTGCCAATTGTTTAGGATGTTGTGCTCATTATCAGTAGATGGAAGGTCCTCCTTTGCCCAAACCTGAAGCGCCATGGTCTCTTGAATATTCTTGTGAATCTTGTTCCAGATTTCCTCTAAAGGAGCTTTCTTGTTTTTGAAGATGCGTTGGTTGCGTTCCTTCCATATGTTCCACAGGACAATGCCCGGAACCATGCTCCAAAGATGATTTAGGATCCTACTATTATAGGGCTGCAATGGCCAAAGCCTTAGGGAGCTGATGATGTCCTCTTTCCCCCTGCCGCTTTTCTGACATCTAAAGCTGACCTTATTCCACAATTGATTGGCCAACGGGCAGGTATCTAGGAGGTGCTGAAGCGATTCCCCATTCGTCATGCAATTGAGACAGATAGATGGGCCCTGGAAGTTCCTCTTTTGGAGCTGGTCCCAGGTAAGAATTTTTTTGTGGCTCACCAACCAGAGAAACAAGGAAATTTTTGGCCAGGGTCCGAGCTTCCAGATTTTACTCCATACCAGGTCAGGGGTTGACGGGAAGTTACATAGCACCCCGTAAGCTTCTGCTGTTGTGTAAGTTCCTTTGGGAAGGTATCCCCATCTTAAGATGTCCCTTCCATTATTCTGCCTAATAATTCTTTTCTTTAATTCGTTCGTAAGCTCTTCTTGCACCTGCCTACCTGCATTGTTGAGAATGAGGTCACTTCCTTTCCATTTTCTGAAGCCATGGTTTGTCTCTGACGACCAAAACTGGTGAACTGTCTTCTGCTGCTGATCCTGGCCTGCAGGGAGGAGCGTAGGGTGGAGAATGTCTTGAAGTTTAGGCTGTTGATTCCAGGCATCAGTCCAGAATCTTGCCGTGCTCCCACTTCTTATCTCCCAGAAGCTATGCTTCTGAATAAGCTGATGATGTTGCTTGGCTGCGTTCCAGATGGGGGAGCCGTTAACATTGGGGACAAAGCGTATCAGCTCTTCTTGAGGTCGATTGCCAGCATACTTGGCTGTCCAGATTCTACCCCAGGGCTTATCAGGACTAGTGATCCACTGCCACCAGATCTTGGCATTCATGATTGAGTTGCTATGTTCCGGATCCCTTAATCCGATACCTCCTTTCTCTTTTGGCATGCAGATTTTGGTCCATTTCACCAGGGCCCATTTGTGATTGGTGGCCGCGCTGCTCCAAAGAAAATTTCGCTGCAGATTTCTTATTCCTTTTAAAACCCATTTGGGCGCTGCAAGAATGGAGAACAAGTACAGAGGCATCGCCTGCAACACAGATTTGATGAGGATAATACGACTGGCCAGGTTGAGAGTTCTGAAGGTCCATAGATTGAGACGATTTTCTAACTTCTCCAAGAGGGCGCGCCAAGAAGGCTGTTTGAGAGCGGAAGCAGAAAGAGGGGCTCCTAGATATTTTGAAGGCAGAGAAGCAGCGGGGAAGCCCAGGATACGCGAGACAGCAGCTTTGACAGAGGGTGGCGTATGAAAAAAGAAGATCTGGGACTTGGCTCCATTGATGTACATGCCTGAGGCTTCCGAGAAGTCATTAAGGAGGGATTTCAGACACCGGGCTTCACGGGCAGAGGGGTACCCATAAAGCATCGTGTCATCCACGAATTGCTGGTGGGAGGTTGCAGGGGAGTTGTGCACAGAGATGCCATTGATCTGATTAGTGAGGAGGGCCTGTTTGATATGCCTACCCAGACCTTCAGCCATTAAGACAAAGAGAAAGGGGGAAAGGGGATCCCCTTGACGAATACCTCTGGACGGATTGAAGGGGCGAGAAGGAAAGCCATTAACGAGAATGGAAAAATGCGTAGAGGTAATTAAAGTCATTATCCAGCGGATCCAGTGAGGGCAGAAACCAAAAGCTGTGAGCATGCTATGAATGTATTTCCAGCTTAGTTTGTCAAAAGCCTTGGAAAGGTCTAGTTTAAGAAGCATACCTGATTGCTTGGATAGTTTGAGGGAATGAATAATTTCATGTGAAAGCAGGATGCCATCCATGATGTGCCGACCCTCCACATACCCTGACTGTTCCGGAGAGATGAGCCCAGGTAGCAGGGGCTTGAGCCTATTAGCTATGACCTTGGAAATTACTTTGTAGATGACGTTGCATAACGCAATGGGCCTGAACTTATCAGGGGTGATGGCCTCCTCCTCTTTGGGAATGAGAGTTAGAAATGTGGCATTGAGAGATGGTAGCAGCCAGCGCGTCGCCCTGGATTCCTCAACTATCTGCCATACTTCCTCCTTAAGCAAATCCCAAAAGGCGTGAAAGAAGGTGGTGGAAAAACCATCGGGCCCCGGGGCTTTGCCTTCTTTGAGCTGTTTCATTGCATCATCCACTTCCTGCTGAGAGATCGGGCGCATTAGGAGATCATTTTGTTCCTGCGTGATGAGCTTTGGGATGTTGCTGGTTATTTTGTTGATGGCCTGTCTCCGGTCTTCTCCAAGGTCTTGATGGATCTGCTTAAAATGGTTGAGTAGTTCCTCTTCAATCTCCTCATGGGTCTCTACCTTCACTCCTGATTGCTTTTGGATGAAGGGAATGTTATTGTGCATTCTTCTTTGAACTGTAGTTCTGTGGAAGAATTTTGTGTTGCGTTCCCCTTCTCTCAGCCACCTAATCCTTGATTTCTGCTTCCAAAGAATTTCTTCCTGCTTTCCTCTGGTTTCCATCTGGCTGTGGATGAGGCGTTCCTGGTTCAGGGTGTCTTCCGTGTAACCTTCAACAATAATCTTTTGATGAAGAGTCTCCAATTCTTGAGAAAGTTTTTGCTGCTCTTTGAAAATGTTTCCAAAGGTTTCCCTGTTCCATCTTTTCAGTTGTTCTTTGAGGAATCTTAGTTTTTGCTGAAATTGGTACATCTTTGATCCCGCCGGTGGGGTATATGATACCCATAAGGATTTCACAAATTCCCTGAAAGTGGGGTGAGTGAGCCAAAAGCCTTCAAACCGAAAGGGACGTTTAGTTAAGTTACCTGGTCGTTGCCATTGTAGTGCTATTGGCCAGTGGTCCGAACCTGAGTGAGCTAAAATGGTTGCTGAGAAGTCCCCTCCTACGTGGATCGCATTGTCAGAAAGAAGGAAGCGATCCAATTTGGAGGCTATCTGATACTTGCCTTCTCTGCGATTATTCCAGGTAAAGGTTCCGTTGCAGAACGGCATGTCGATGAGTGCAGTCGCTTGGATAAAGTCCTTGAAGTGATGATCTGCTTGCTCCAATCTGCTTCTGCCACCCAGCTTCTCTTCAGAACTAGTAATCATATTGAAATCTCCAGCTACGAGCCAGAGTGGGTATTTTCTGCTGTTGCTGAGAGTTTCAATTGTGTTTAGCAGCGCCATCTTACTGCCTGCGTCTTGAGGGAAGTAGACGTTTGACAAATTGCCATAAATATTGGTACCAAGGATATGGAAAGTGGCCTGAATTAAATGATGCGACGCATGAAAGTCCGAGAGGGAAACCACTTGGGTGTTCCATGCAACTGCCAAACCTCCTGATGCCCCAGAGGCATCAACTGCTACCGATCTACATCCTGGCCAAGCCTTCGAGAGTATATTGCCTAGCACTGTTGAGTTACACTTGGTTTCTTGAAGGAAGCACATATGGGGCTTTTCCTTTTTTAACATTTGTTTTAGCATTCTAAGTTTGCCGGGACTGTTAAGTCCTCTTATGTTCCACGATACCAGCTTCATCATTGACTATTGTTGGAGGGTTTGAAGTACTTTGTCAACTGTGCATATCTACCTGAATCCACCAGGATTTTCCCGATCTCTATAGTTCTTTGTAAGTCAGTTTTCCTACCTCTTTTCTTGGAGTCTTTAGTGCGTGGACCTCCATCCCATTGACTGCCTGGCTGTATGCCCAGCTGGCTTTGATAGTAAGCTTGAGAAATGACTAATTCGAGCTTATTGAGCTGTGTTTCTGGTATGGCGTCGAATGCTTTCTTTTTGCAGGCGGCTTCCAGCTCGAGGAGGTCTAGGCCGTGCATGTCGATACTCTCGGGTTCTTCATCCATAACTACCACCTGATTGCTTTCCTCATTGCTGGGCTCATTGATTTGGGGATGCTCCTCAGATCTGTCAACCTGCATTTCTTTGATGATGTCCGGGATCTCTTTCTGATCCCTTTTGAGAATGAAAGGGGGGGAGCCAGGAGGGGGGGGTTTGAAAGGGGGATTCAATGGAGGGGGAGGCGAGGAGGTCGACGGGATATTGAGGGAGTCATCGACGTTGAGCGGAGGATTTTCAGAGCTTTGACCAAGAACGTTGAAGTTGTTCTTGATTACTGGGCCATGGGTCTTAGGGGGTTGGGGTTTATGCCCATTTTGGGGATTTCTATGGTTACGCTTTTTACTAGCAACTCTGGTCAAGCCGTCTTGGCCCTGGGAGTCAGGGAGCCGAGTGAGCTAGCTAGGGCATTTAGGGGGCAATCCCTAAAGAGATGACCAAGGGCATGGCATTTGCGGCAGCGGAAAGGCACATGTTCGTAATCAAGAGGCTGGATCCATTCCTCATCTCGATGAGCCAGAGTAACAGAATCAGGTAGGGCTTCATTGAGACGAATAAAGACACAAATGTGGGCATAGGAGACATACTTACGAGTTAAAGTTTCTTCCGCTGCTTTAATGTAATCCCCCACACCATTTCCTATCCTTTTTAGAGCTTCTTCCTCCCAATATTCAACCGGGAGAGAGTAAAGCCGGATCCAGACTGGAGCCCATGATAGATCTTCCTTATCTGGGTTGAATCTGGGCTTCCAATCCCTCAGATACAGTCCAGCTGAGTTGAAGAAGTACGGCCCCCCCACCAATATTCGGTGCTTGTCCTCCAAGCAATAGAATATTGCTGTGAAGAAACCCTTTGGTCCGAGCTGGAGTGTGACATCCCCCTTTGGTTTCCATTTCGCAGCAATCCATCCCTTCAGAGCTTTCTCAGTGGGCCAAAACCCTATAAACTTCCCTATTAGGGCGTGATCTTTCATAAAATTGATTCTTTCGTCTATCAAATCTCCCGGAAGTTCGATACGAGGTCTTACTTTAGCAACAGGTTTGCAGGTCGAAGAGGAGACTTTCTGACCCGCTTCAGATTTGTCAGGATCCTGCTAAACCTGGCTGTCATCATCCTTGCTGTTCTCACTGTCGTTGTTGTCATTTTGTGGAGTTTTCCCTCCGTTCAGGACCTCTCCGTCCACAGACCCAAAAACGACTCCATGCGTCGCATTCGGCTGGTTCGGGGAGGGCTTTGACGCCCCCCCCATCAGTTGGGTCATTGTGAGCCCCTGGCTCCCTGCAGAACTGAGCCGCTACAGCAGTCTATCCTCTGCAGCAAAGGTCGATATAGGAGTACTGTCGGCGCCGTCGAGGAAGCGATCAGAGCACTAGCGTAACCCTCCGTCCATTCACTTGAGTTTCGTTGTATATTTTTATTATAGGAACAAATAAAAAATATAAAATTAACAATCAAAATAATGTTAAAGGTGTGTGTGTGTGTTTCTTTCTTTTTAAATGTTGCATTACTAATGTTTTTCTTGGTATTGGTATTTGATTGAAGGTTTAATAGGAAGTACAATTGGTATTTGATTGAATGTTTAATATGTTTACTCCAGGTTCTATCAAGATGATAAAAGAAATTATTGTTTCATCTATAAATAGCATGAAAACCTTTCAAGGTAAGTGTATCGTTTCAACAATTTTTTTAGTAATTTTTGTAACATGAATAAAATGGTTTGATTGGTACATCCAAAGTGTTTACTAAAATAATTAATGATGGAGATTCTAAAAGAGAAAATGATGAAAGTGGGAAGCAAAAAAATAGTCAACATAGTGCTCATGATGTTGAAAAAAGTATAGAGATGGAAATAGGAGGAGAAGTAGGAGAGGAAGAAGTTATCATACCAGGTACATAATTTTTTTGGCTTTTGCTCTTGATAATTTTTCAATTTATTTAATTTCCTTATTCATAACATTTTTGGATGACTATTACAAGGAATTATGAGATGAATGGAATTAATCAAGACAATGACCATGGAACGATGGAGATAGAAATGGGTATTAATCAACATAACTCTATCATTTTTATTTATTTTATTATTATGTTAAATTATTACTTTTATTATGGTGATTCATATCATTTCATATGTTGATTGTAGTTGGAAATAAAGAGAATGAATATAATGACCAGGGGACTGTCCCACAAAACTACAATCAAGACCAGTATATTATTATGGATGATTATAGATGATTCTTTTCTTGTATATTTGTTTAATGAATTTTGTTCATCGTCACAATTTATAACATTTTTTATTTTTATTATAGCAACAAGCAAGGAGAACAAAGACATTGATCAAATGAAAGTTAAACAAAACTTTAACCAGGAACAAAATATAACATCAGGTACTTATAATTTGTCCACTTGTTTTCCTTATTATTTAATGATTCTATTCATTTTCACAATTCAAAATATTTTATATCTTTAATTTGGAGACAGCTAAAGGTAACAAAGATGATGATGAGGTGCAATGTTACAAATATGAAGATAATGTCATATCAGATACTTATAACTTGTCTTATTGTTTATCTTATTATTCTTCAAACTCTAATTCTTGTAACTACCATAACATTGTATATTATTATTATAGGAACAAATAAAAAAGATAAAATCAATAATCAAAATAATGTTAAAGGTGTGTTTGTGTGTTTTTCTTTTTAAAGGTTGCATTACTAATGCTTTTCTTGGTATTGGTATTTGATTGAAGGTTTAATAGGAAGTACAATTGGTATTTGATTGAAGGCTTAATATGTTTACTCCAGGTTCTATCAAGATTATAAAAGAAATTACTGTTTCATCTATAAAAAGCGCAAAAACCTCTCAAGGTAAGTGTATCATTTCAACAATTGTTTAGTAATTTTTGTAACTTGAATAAAATGGTTTGGCTAGATTATTTTCCATTGTGTTGCAGCCAAAATAACTGAAAAGAAACTAGTTATTTTTGAACTAAAGGACATTTTTTTATCATAGCATCGATGATGAAGCAACAAACAAAGGGCATATTGAGAAAATGGGAGCTGATGTTGATTACACAATAGAGAAAAAATTATTTTGGATTCATCAACATGCAAAATCATTTTTTGAAATGTGTTTCAAAAATGAATCTCTTGAAATTGCAATTTGGACGACAGCTTTGAAACAAAGCACAACAAGATTTCTAAAAAAGTTGGTTTCAGAAACATTACAAGATAAACTTTTGTTTAAGTGGACTGCTTCAGACTGTAAACCACAAAAGGGACATAAGGTCATTGACAATCCAACGAAATTTATACACACTAAATCATTGAAAAAAGTGTGGGAAATGCATACCCAATATGACACAACCAATACTATTATAGTTGATTGTTTAATTGAGAGAGTTAAAGAGAGTCCAAAAGAAAATGTGATTCTTGCCCCTCCATTCATTGGATCAAATCAAGGGGATAATTGGTTGATCAATGGGCTATGGAGAATATTGCATAAACTCAACAAGGCTACGGATGTGCGAGCTATTTTGAAGGATGTTCAATTACATTAAGAAGTACCTAAAGATTATTGATGTCTATTTCATGCTATTATATGTATGGCATCATGAATTATTATTCTTATTTCACAACACTAATAAAAGAATTGTTGATTTGGTTTGTGATTACCAAAAATAAAATATTTTTTTTTTCTTTATTTTTGGTGAGATGAATGGTCATTTAATGTTTTCATATCAAAATTTCCCATGCTGTATTTTTTTTTTACAATGGATTACATTGTATGTAAAATTAATAGATCACTGGTCTATTTGTTTTAATTAGATCATTACAATTATTTACTATAAATATGGTTTAAGTTAGTGTTATACCTCTTATAAATTAGTAATGTGAAGGATGACCCATTGCATTCTTATAACCTTTTTTATTCCATATAAGTTGAAAAACTATATTAAGTTGTATGTAGCACCAACAATAAACATACAATTTGTACTAAAAGAAGCACCAAAAGAAACTAAGGTGGAAACTCTATAAATTAACATATAATAATTAGGTTTGAAATTTAGAAATTGTATTATATTGTATGTGAAAAATAATATATAATTAGTTTGTTTACTTGCACTAGACCATTTTAATTATATTTTTCAATTGCAATTAAATAAATCATTATAAGTCTTAAAATCATTGATTTATATGGTGGTTCAATGCATTCTTATAAGACTTGTATTCCATACAAATTAAATAAAGGTATTAGGTTGTATGTATAAAGAAAACATATTATTTGTTTGTTCATTTTAATGGGGCAATTGTTTTTGTATTTTGTGATACTATGAACTCATTGTAAAATAACCTTAGCATACAAATGGAAATAATTCATAATAAATATTAACATCATTTTTAAAATGATAGGTTTTGTCCTTAAGCAATGAAGTGTTGAAGTGAAGATATGTTAATATCATACATGTGGTTATAGTGCAGATGCAGATGGGCATTACTACAAGTCAGAAGATGTTGTTGATATTTGAAATGGAAGGAGTATTCTTCCAATCATACACCAAAGATGAACAAAATTTTCATATCCAAAGAGAACCAGATTGGCAGTTTGGTGATAGGTCCTTTTTTAAGGCCTTTTTAGTCAGAAGTATTAAAATATTGCTTAAGAAATTATGATGTCGCAATATGGACAATAAATGCCACTGACAAGTACATCCGAAAAGTACTTGAAAAATCAAATATTGATATAGAGGAATTTAAATTTGCATGGGACAGGTCTCATTGTCATTTGCAAACAAAATTGGAAGCAGGGAGAACAAGACAATTTTATGAGAAAAAGTTGATTGATGTGTGGTCCCAATATGGAGATAGTTATGAAGAATCAAATGTATTGCTAATAGATACAAAAAAGCATACTTCTCAATTCATCGGATATCGATCAAACCACATCTTGATAAAATCATATATAGGAAAACAGCAAGATATGTGGCTTCCACAAGTTTTATTCCCCTTTCTTAAGACACTTCATCGTATCAAACAAAAACATGAGTACATTCGAATGTTCAATAGAACATGTACTTCATTGTAGTTGATGGAGATATTTTCCTTTATAAAATTTTTGAAAAGTACATTCCAATTTTTCAATACATTTTGGACATAGTTTTTGTTGAATCAATTTGTATGATTTTATATTTTTTGAAATATATGGGATGCCAATTATATTAATATGTATATTTCTTATTATTTATAATTGTTTTTTCAATGACTTTGTTGTATCGATTTTTTTCTAAGATGTGTGTGCACGCGTGCGTGTGTTCTTAAATGAATTGTTTGCCATTCAAATTATCTTACATGAACCATCAAGGCATGTTATTGTTAATGACTTATGTTTACTTATATGTATCAATAATAATATATAAATGTGAAATATAAGTTTTTAAATAGAACTCCTTGCAAACAAAGGTGTTATTCTTACTAAAGAAATTATAATAATTTACTTGGTAAATGTTATGTGCATTATTCACTATTCACAATGCATTATTCACTATTAAGGCTAATGATAAATGTGTCATAGGTAAATGATTTGATCTTTTTGAAGCATAAGATATGTGATTTTTCAATCGATAGTTTTCATAAATGTATATGCTTAAATCAACTAATGGTTGTAACTACAATCATATCATATTGAAAATCAACAAGGCACAAAGTCAGATATTCATTGTTTACATATAAAATGCACTAATATAAGTGCATAAATGTAACATGTAATTTTTGAGATAAAAAATATATTTTAAATAATTTTGCATTTCTTAAAAAAACATATACATGATGATAATGATATATAAGTGGATTATCAAGGTTTGATTAGACACTATCACAAATGAATTATGTGTTTGAACTTTTTGAACTATAAGGCATCTAATTTCATTATTTAAAGTCATTTTTTTGTAAATTAGTATTTTAAATAAATTGAAATCATATCACTTGAGTTAGAATTATATTATTGACTTGTACTTAGTTATGTCCATCAATATGAGTATACTATGATGCAATTTTTCGAAAAATACGTCTTTTAATTTCTTGATAATAAGTATTAAGTGGACTACTTAGCCTTAATGGGTGATGGTTCATAAGTGAATACTACTCGTTAAATTGTAGAGCATTCAATTTTTAACCCATATATTTTTTCATATATTCTTAAATCACCTATTTGTATATGCAATCATCTCATCTCATTTAATTTTATAAGGAATCCATATATTGACTTTTATTTGTCTATCATGGAATTTATTAAGATTTGATTAATCTCATATTATATTGTTTTGAAACAAAACTCCATGAAAAACAAAATTCTCTTTTTAATAAAACATGGAATAATTAATTAACAATGTGTTAAGTGGACCATCTAGACCCATTAAAGAGATGGGTAAAATATGGTTGTATTTAAACTTTTTTGCACCATAAGACATTGATTTTCTAATCCATATTAGCATTTTTTCATTTTCATTTCTTAAATATTTTATTTGTGGTTTAAATAATTTCATAGAATCGAATATGAGTTGAAGAATTCTATTTGGCTATATGCATTAATAGAATTTCATAAATGTGATGCATTTTCTAAATGTAACTCTTAATGTATATATATATATATATATATATATATATATATATATATATATATATATATATATATTACAAAACAAATTATAATTAATTGATAATGAGTTTTAAGTGGTTTAAGTGTGTAAATGTGACACTTTTTTCTTAAACTAAAACTCCATGTAATATGAAATGTTTTTCCCAACAACACATGGAATAATTAATTGGTAATGAATGTTAAGTAGATTGTTAAAGTTATTTGATTTTCCCACCTTTACTAACATTTCGTAAATTTCAATTCTTAAATAAATTATTTGTAATTGAAATAATCTCATAGAAACCAACAAGATGAGTATGTATTAAATTATATTTAGTATGTATGTATGTGTAAATGGAATTTATTTTTGAAATAAAGATCTCAATGTAAGTGAATATATATATATATATATATATATATATATATATATATATATATATATATATATATATATATATATATATATAAAATTAATAATTTAAAATCAATTATTTATGATTTCTAACTGGTTTATTCTATTTTGAATTGACAATTTTTTCTAACTATGCATTATTAAATCAATTATTCCTATATGCAATCATGTCATATAAGTCAATAAGTCAAGAAACCATTAATTGATTTTTATTTAACTATCATGTGGTTTAATATGAATGCATAAATGTGAAATTGTTATTTCTAGAATAAAAAAACCACGTAAAGAAAATGAATTTTCTAATAAAACATGGATTAATGACTTCACCATGAGCATTAAGTAGGCTATTTAAGCTCATTCAAGAGATGGGCTATAAATGGATGCCTTTAAACTTTTTTCACCATATTACATGCTTTTCCCATCAATATTAACATTTTGTAGATTTCAATTCTTAAATAAACTATTTGTACTTAAAATAATCTCATAGAATCCAACAAGACTCAAAAGTTATTTATTGAATTTCATTTAGTTATATGTATTCATATAAGTTTATAATTGTAATTTATTTTTGAAATAAAGCTATTAATGTAAGTAAAGATATATCTTATACAAAACTAATTAGAATTAATTGATAATAAACTTTAAGTGGTTTATTCAGAGTACATGAAAAATCAAGTGTCATAGATGAATGCCTTTTAATACTTATTTAATATTCAAAATCAATATCTTAATGATAATTTATTTGTATTTACATTACGTATTTAATAATTAAAGAACACGGGGACTTATGTAAATTTCAACTAAAATACATGAGTTATGTTTCACACTTATTTCTTCCCCATTAAAAATGCTTCTCATTTTCTCTTCTTAGTGAAAGTAATGATCAATCATGGTTTTCCATACAGTTGGTTGACACTAAAATTACATTGAGACTATTACTGGTTTTGACACTGTTGACAAGGAGAGATCAATATCCACACTGCCATCAACTGTGCTAATATTTGAAAACCCTTGCCTCCACTACTTACAAGAAGTCACCACTAAAGTTTATTGTTTACTTCAATTTGTGACATTGTCCATCATAATGGAATGACTTGAATACCCATTTAAGAACTCTCATTTGATGTACTTGGATTTGAGTGGAGATAGATCAATGGTGCCTAACTTTCTTGAAATACCTAGATCAACAATGTATAACGTTTATAGTCGATGTCTGCATGCTATGAAGATGAATGATGACCTTGTCATTAGTGGTTCATAAAGGCACATAAGGACCGTAGGAAATTGAGCACAAGAACATTTTACTAAGGTTTTAGTAGACTAGTTTCAAAGAAATGCAAGGGACACTTATCATTGTCATTTATAATAAGATCTTCACATCACCATCATTCAATCAACAAATCCCCCATAGGTTGGGGGAACGGGGGTTAGAGTTGCCATATTAATATGATCTAGATTAAATCAATTTCTTCTAACAATTTGATTTCACACTCCTTTTGTGTATTGATACTATTGTACATAACAACCACATGTTTGACCTATTCATGATCTCTAATTGGTTTGAAATTACTAAAATTATTTTAATATTGAATCAAGTTAATATGATGATCTACAAAAGAATGACTGTTGTTGAAGGCCTTGTAATAAAATATTTGCAAACAAAGGTGCTATTCTTACTAAAGAAATTATAATAATTTACTTGATAAATGTTATGTGCAATATTCACTATTCACAATGCATAATTCACTAGTAAGGCTAATGAGAAATATGTCATAGGTAAATGATTTGATATTTTTGAAGCATAAGATATGTGATTTCTCAATCGATAGTTTTCATAAATTTATATGCTTGAATCAATTAATGGTTGTAACTGCAATCATATCATATTGAAAATCAACAATGTACAAAGTGAGTTATTCATTGTTTACATATAAAATGCACTAATATGAGTGCATAAATGTGATATGTAATTTTTGAGATAAAAATGTATTCTAAATAATTTTGCATTTCTTAAAAAAACATATATATGATGATAATAATTGATAAGTGGATTATCAAGGTTTGATTAGACACAATCATGGATGAATTATGTCATTGAACTTTTTGAATTGTAAGGCATCTAATTTCATTATTTAAAGTCATTTTTTTGTAAATTCGTATTTTAAATAAACTGAAATCATCACTTGAGCTAGAATTATATTATTGACTTGTACTTAGTTATGTCCATTAATATGAGTATATAAATGTGATTTATAATATCCATATATTATGATGCATTTTTTTCGAAAAATAAGTCTTTTAATTTCTTGATAATAAGTAGTAAATTGACTATTTAGGCTAATGGGTGATGGCTCATAAGTGGATACTACTCGTTAAGTTGTAGGGTATTCAATTTTTAACGCATAATTGTTTTTTCATATATTCTTAAATCAACTATTTGTATATGCAATCATCTCATCTCATTTAATTTAATAAGGAATCCATTTATTGACTTTTATTTGTCTATCACATAATTTATTAAGACTGTATTAATCTCATATTATATTGTTTTGAAACAAAACTCTATGCAAAACAAAATTATCTTCTTAATAAAACATGGAATAATTAATTAACAAATTATGTGTTAAGTGGACCATCTAGACTCATTAAAGAGATGGGTAAAAAATGGTTGTATTTAAACTTTTTGCACCATAGGACAATTATTTTCCAATCCATATTAGCGTTTTGTCATTTTCAATTCTTAAATAGTTTATTTGTGGTTTAAATAATTTCATTATTAGAATCCAATATGACTTGAAGACAAAATCATTGCTGATATTGGACATGAATGGGAAGTTATTTATTGAATTTAATTTAGTTATTTGTATTCATATAAGTTTATAAATGTAATTTGCCCACGGGGCTTTGGATTGACGGTGAATGGGTGCGTTGTTAAGGCACTCCTTACGATAGGTCACCGGTTCAATTCCCCGTGGGTACTTAGTTTAGTCTTAACATAGAAAAAAAAAAAAAAAAAGTTTATAAATGTAATTTATTTTTGATTTCACACTCCTATTGTGTATTGATACTATTGCACATAACAACCCCATGTTTGACCCATTCACGATTTCTAATTGGTTTGAGATTACTAAAATTATTTCAATGTTGAATCAAGTTAATATGGCAATTTACAAAAGAATGAATGTAGTTGAAGGCCTTGTAATAAAAAACTTCCAAATTTAATGAAATATGTGTTCTTAGAGAGTTTTGAAATTCCTGGGACAAATGTGCTTATACATTTTACATGCATACTATGGGTGTAAGCGGGGATAACCCTGGCTTCATTTGTGGTATCAAAGAAGAATTGTAATAAGAGTGAGTTTAAAATCTTTTGATTAAAGCAGAATTGTGCATAATACAAGAGTGATTGCAGAAGAAGAAGAGACTGCATAAGCATAAAAAACACAATGATGTTTGTTTTCTTTAGGAGAATGGAGATTCACTAAAATGTGAATGAATGATAGAGACTAAAAAATAAGATTATAGGGGAAATTTTGAAGTTCTTGGGAGATTGTAGTAGTTCCAGTAGAGGCTTGGAGTAGACAGGAACATAGGATTCCTTGAAGAAAAGTGAGAGAAAGATTGCTTAGTAAAAGTTCTGAAGGGAAGAGGACTTGTAGACCAAACAGAGGACAATCCATTTAAGTGCAGAAGAATGGGAGAATAAGATCATACATAGATCTTGAGGTAAAAATAAGATGATACATAGATCTTGGGAGAATAAGATCATACATAGATAGTGTGTTTTGTTTCGAATTGAAATTGAAGATTTTGGTTGCAGATGAAACATCTCAGCAAAGGATAGCAAGAGAAGCTATGAGAGGAGAACCAGATGTGTTCTTGAAGGCAGGGTAAGGAAAACACTCTAAAGGAGAAGTGGCAGTGAACCTAAAGAATCCAATAAGAGATTGGATAGAGAGGACAATTGAAGTGTTCTCAAGAGATAGTGAAAGATTGCAGAAGCCTAGAAGGACCAAAGGTGTTGCTGAAGAGGAGGTTTGTTATCGGGAAAAGTGTCTATCTAGATCTGCTCTATCCCACTAAGGTGTGACAACGACCTTAGAAGCAAACAGAGAAAACTACTTTTGTATTCTTCTTTATGAACTATAAACAAAGGGAAATAGGATGAACTAACCTGTGTCTTGCGCTAGTCCTTTGATCCACTCTCTCTCCTCTTTGACAGCTTCCACCTACCTGCTCTCTCACTTGCCCATCATCACCAAGTTCTTGTAAGATCACAGAAGAAAGAAACTATACAAAGACATGGGTTTATATTCATAAATAACTTAGGATCAGATTTAAGTTAACCATACAAATGTAACAAGCATCAATGAAACACAAGCATGGAGAAGAAACTCAAATAGTTTTATTAATATACAAGAAGATCCAGGAGGAGTTACAACCGATGATTCCTGACCCAGCATCAACCCCCCAGCAAAGAAGTCCCTTCTTCAACCCCAACAAAGCATAGATCACCCAATTCTCTGATATGTATCTCAAAACCAACAGAAATTCCTTACAATGTGCAATATTCTAGCCTCTGGATCTCTGGGATGAGGGATCCATATATAGATGTATGCAAGGAGGATGAGTCAGCTCATGAATTGATTAGTGGCTTCTCTCTGTCAGTTCTTGCTTCCACTTGGAGACTGAGAGCCTCTTACTCATTCTTGGTCGAATTCAGTGAGGCAAGTGTCATTGGAGAAGATTCTGGAAGCTTCCATTGTCTCTCCACCTCGTGGAATGACTCTGCCACTTGTCATTTCCCGCTCAACGCACCCTGGTAGTGCATTTAGGTGTGTTGCAACGCACCTAGCTAGTGGACTTAGGTGCTATGCAACGCACTTGGCTAGTGGAGCAGCTGAAATGATCCTGATTTGACTTATTCTGAGCAGTTTCTGGTGGAGAAATTCTGGGAGAAGCCGTATTTTGTTGACCTTGTTCCTTTAGGATTTAGAACAACGCTTCTAGGGACTTAGGATCCCTTGTTTTATGGACATTTTATGCTTAGAGCTGTAAGGCACAAAAATGTCTATAACAGTTGCCCCCTAAAGTATGGGTCGTTTATCGGGTGAAATGCTTTATTAGGAGGATCCGAAGTTCTTTTGATGTTGGGAGGAGACCTGTAATAAGATACAATACAATACATTATCTTCATATTGTTTTCATGATCTAGCTGAGGCAGGCATTCCCATACTAAGCTTTATAAATTCATTTTCATGTACATAGGACAGAAAACCGTCTAATGGTAGACTGATGATTCTGATAGAGCCATCATCCTTTTGGTAGGATGATTATCTGTGCTGTAATGCTATACATTTCAATGTCTTTATTTTCCTGAATATATATCGCAACCCAGATGGATGAAACTAGATCCGAGGCCTTCAAGCTCGTCCGATCTTCACTCGAAGTACAGGTCATTCCTTGTGATAAATGTTTTGAAGTCGAACATGGAAAGACATCGCTTGATTACCAGTCAATGATGTAAACTGTTAACAAGCACGAGAGGAATCATCGATAATGATAATGACCCTCAAGGTACTGCAGTACAATTCACGTGGTGTGAATAAAGGACTTGGCATCGAACACCATGCAAAATCTTTTGGTCAAAGGTCATTGATGTATACTTGTCTCTGGAAGTGAGAAACTTGCCATTGAGGCATGCAAGCTTCAAAGTACTGAATGGGGTGTTCCTAGTTCAAATTCTTGGATAATGAGCTGATGTCGACAAGAAGTGATCCGTCATAGGAGGGCCTTAATGAATCCCACATCAATGACATGGAACGGAGCAAATGATTTTGATGGAGGTGAAAATGATCTGATGATATATGGTTTAGGGTGGCGGTCATGAAAGAATGGAGTATAATGTATGGTAGTGGGTGGGACACAGGTGGCCGTTTTGGATGACTTCTCTTGAACATGTCGGCGAAACTTATGTGATGGATTGATAGAATTAACCCCAAATGTGGATGGTATGGCGAGACCATGGCGATGTGACCGGTGAATGAAACAACCCAACCCGACTTGGGCATGGAGTGGAAGTGTCATGTTCAAGAGAGACTTGCTATCAATAAAGATTCTTTGAGTTTTCTTCCCAATTTTCCCCAGTCATTGCTGACCAATACCTCTTTATTTTCGTCAAGCTTGAGGAGGATAACATATGCTTGTTCTATAATTTGCCCTTCGGGCAAACCCATCGCTATGTTTTAACAAGCCTAGCGATAGTGAAACTCGTTCTCGTCTAAAGACAAGTTTGTCGCTATTAATCTTTTTAACGAGTCTAACAACAAAGATAACTCGGTCCTTTTCATTTTTAGAGAGTCTGAAAAGGTACGTAAAGGTAACTCCAAAATTCCTTTTTCGTCATCTTATCCCTTAAGTCCGAAAAAGTATAAAACAATACAGAAGGGATGAATTTTCGATTAGCTTTAACGAGCCGAACAAAACCAGCGCTCGATCTTTTTGTGCAATAATCTCTCAGGTCCAAAAAGATTAAAATCTAGACGAGGGATGGCACTTCCGGTTGCTTTAACGAGCTGGAAGGCCAAAACTCGGTAATCTTTTCATATTTCACGAGTCAGTTGAAAAGAGCTTAAAGAAGACTCGTCTTTTGAGGAACGAGTGATAAAATGGGTAGCAGCTGATTCTAGGTAAGGTTTGGAATTTTCCAATCACGGCAGTGTCACAAGGATGGCTAGTGAAATCACTCTTCGCAGCTGTTCCTCAAAATGGGTAAACAATCAAATGGAGGTGAATGATCGGCCAATGGAAAAGTGGAGGTGACGGTGCAAACACGACCAAGGCTTTAATGGCTGAAATGCTTCATTCACGGTGGTTATTTACCAGGGAATAGTTCATTTTTTAATGAGCTTAAACGCGGGTGGAAACATTTGCTCATGTCTTATGTTTATTTTTTAACGAGCTTGAACTATGTGCTAAAACTGCTCGATCAGATGGTCTTGTTTTGATTTTTACCATAAATAGCTTTGTCCTTCCAAAGATCGTACTGTATTTTCAACTACTTCATCAAACTAGGTAGAAATGAACAATATTTTCTTGAAAACGAGATTAAAATGCTAATATTTTACTTTGAACTACGTAAAAGTAAACAAAAAGTGTTTTTTACCTCTCATTTTACCATTTCATTTGAACTTGGTTTGTTGGAGCTTTGGAGGTGCTTTCCCCCTCGATTTTCGTCAGTTGATTTTGGGAGATTCTGTGGACGATCCTCGGCGCCATTTGGACCAGGTAGGAGCTAAACCCAAGCTCTTTCATTTCATGGTTTCCATTTTGCATTTTCAGCCTTATTCCCTGCTTTTCTGAGCCCCTGGGGTTTGAGGGATTCATTCTGCCATCAACGCACCCTCAGTGCATCGAAACCTGCGTTGAATGCTGGCTTGTATGAAGGTAGTTTGACATTCAACGGACCTGGAACACTGCTGCAGGTGCGTTGGGGCGCAGAAAGGGAATTTGTTGTACAATTTTTGATGGAATTTTTGCCTGTTTCTCATCAAAATTAGTATCTAACTCCTCTCTTGTTTGTTTTTCAGAGATCTTGGAGCAGGATGGCCATTACATGACGAGAACGTGAGCATGAAGAAGAGGACGTGATTGCCCTACATGATCTAGTTACAGTGAACGCGCTGCGGAATTGTGGCTTACTGAAGTTCTTCCGCATTTCTAGCATGAGACAACATATCAACTTACTGCAGTATTTGCTCGATGCTTGGGATCCTATCAATCAAGTTTTCCAGATTAGGGGAAAATCTATCCCCTTGAATGCAGTAGACATCTATTTCTTGACTGGCTTGTCGAGGCGGGGTGCCCCCATCTCTTTGTCAGGTTCGGCCCGAGGAGGCGATTCTGTGAGAGATTATGTCCGCCGGTATTGGAGAGGAGGATCTCAGCCGAGTAAAGACGGCAAGATCATCATCCGTGATGTTACTGACAGGTCTCTTAGGACTATCCTGTTTACTTTTGGTAGGATGGCTTGTAGTGCGTCTCTTCATTTGGCCAACAGGTCCTATATGCAGCATGCCTTGGAAAACCTCCAACCGAAGGTGTTCAACTGGTGCGACGCAGTACTACTTGTGATGAAGGAACAGTTGACCAAGATAAAGAACGGGAGGTTGAAGAACTTTGGGTACGGTTCTATTTTGACCGCCTTTTCCTTGGAGAAGATACCACTGATGCAGCCGCAGTACATTACACTCGACTTACCTTCTCCTATTGAACCACTTATGCAGAGATGGGTTGACCATATGTCTAGGCATGCTGGTCAATCTCAGATTTCATTTTCTGATACCTTCTTCAGGTGGTTTGATCGTCAGGAGATGGTTTATGTCGAGTATCCATATGCTGGCATGGACTTCCGGGGTGATCCAGATTTAGTGCTACCGGATGGCGAGCAGTGGGGTGCTATTGGTAAAATATCTGACCATATTACTGTTTACTGTTTTTGTTTATAATGTCCTTGTGCTTTATTCTATCAAGACTCTGATCAAACTCATGTGTACATGCAGATGTTGGTCCTGTTCGTCCAGTAGTTCGCCTGAGAGTACCAGCTGTTGCCCCAGCAGGAGAGGCCGCCGAAAGGGCTATTCTTCGCAACCTCGATGTGGCCGAGACTCTCACAGCTTTGCAGGAGCAGGTTGAGGGCCTCACTCTTGGTATACCAGATGTGAGGACTGACGAGCTACCTTTGCGGTTACAGCGGCATACTACTGGTGTGCCCAGATGATGGACTCATCTCCTATGCATGATCGCACAGGCTGTGACTTGCTATCACAAGCATCATTAGACTAGGGTGCCCCCTAGCATTTTGATTTTTTGGGTCGTGTGACCGATTTTGTCTTGGTTACAGAACATTATATGTAAACCATAAACAGCTATATATATTTTTGATTTTCGGAGTTTTATTCTGGTTGAGTTATATGATCCACATGTAAAACATTGATGATGTGTTTCCTTTTATAAATGTTTCAAATGTCTATCTAACACATAGTTTGCTAATGAGTCGGTTAAAAGGTTTAAGTTTCTGGAAATATGTTGGTATTGAATAAGATCAAATTGTCTTTCCAATAATCTTAACCCTTAGGAACATGCGATAAATAGCTGGCTTTCGGACGGAATATATACCATTGAGTTGTAGTATTACGAGCTGTGAGTCTAGCCTGACAATTAGTCGGCGTATACCATGAGTGATGGCATCAGAGAGAAGTTCTATCAACGCGCTATACTCAGCGATATTATTCCTTGATTGACCAATACATACACTTCTGAAACTTACTAACTCACCGCTTGGATAAAAAATGGCCCAGGCTGCGGAGGAAAGGTTCCGCGATCTACGACTCGCTCCGTCGGCATATCCAACACATGGCTCCAATGGGTTTGACATCTGCAATAAATGTAAAAAGGTGGATTACTCGACCAAAACAAACACTTTAGCGAAAACAAAAATATAAAAAAAGCATACTAGTTACTACTATGCGTAGTAACGCTTTAGGTACAACCCATTGCGAGGTTGCGCTAGTGGAACTCCGTCATAATCCATTAACTCGTAGGCTCCCTTTGCTAACAACCGCTTAACAATATAGGGGCCTATCCATAAAGACTTAAATTTACCTACTCCCAATTTATCGGATTCTTGGTTGTAAAGCAAGACCATGTCACCTTCTGAGAAGACACGGGGTTTGACATTTTTGTCAAACTGCGCCTTGACTCGTTTCTTATGGGCTTCGTTAGCCAAAGCGGCATCACGACGGGTTTCATCCAATTGGATTAATTCCAAGAAACGAGCCTCTTCTTCTGAAGTTCCGGGGAGGAGATCAATTGCGAGTTTGAGAGACGAGATTTCACACTGGACTGGTAAGACTGCTTCCAGGCCATATACCAGTTGCAAGGGCGTGAACCCGGTTTCATTCCTTACCGATGTTCGGTAAGCCCACAAAGCTGAGTACATGATTAGATGCCATCTTCTTTTGTGAACTCCGATCATCCTTTGCAGCATGCGTTTCAGGACCTTGTTGATCACTTCAACTTGTCCGTTGGCCTGCGGATAATATGGAGTAGAGCTGTCGTGAGACAACCCTAGTTTGGCAGCTAATTCAACCATCATGTGATTTTGAAAATGCGATCCATGATCTGTGACTATAGCCTTTGGTACGCCGAATCTGGCGACTACATGATTGAAAAAGAAAAGGGCAGCTGTTTCACCAGTATTATCTAATGTAGGCATCGCCTCGGCCCATTTGGTAAAATAGTCAACTGCGACTATGATATACCCATGCCCCCCGGTCGAGGTGGGGTTACATGTCATGAAATCGATGCCCCATTTGGCGAATGGCCCAACAACAAATATTGGCCATATAGGTGCGGGTGGTCTTTTGGTTTTGCTATCAAAAATTTGACAAGCATGGCAACTTCTGACTGCGATTATGCAATCTTTGAACATTGTTGGCCAGAAGTATCCTGCTCGTAAGATTTTTTGTGCTGTAGCATATCCAGATTGATGCCCCCCACATGCGCCTGAATGACACTCATTCAGGACTTTTTCGGCCTCCTCATGGGTGAGGCACCTTCTCAGAACCGTATCAATACCACAACGGTAAAGTGTATCACCGATGATCATGTAGTCTTTTGCTTGGTATCTAATACGTTTTTGTTCAGAGTGGGTGGTGCTTGGCCTAAATTTTTGGGTTTGGAGATAAATGATTATATCCCCATACCACTCATCGCTTGTAGATATCATAAACAAACGTTCATCCACGATTGATTCTTCGGATGTTTTCATCATTGGACGACGATGGGAGATCACATAATAATTCTGTGAAAACTAGAGCTTTCTTTGACTTGTATTTTATAAATTCCAGATCAAACACTTGAAGGATTGCTATCCATTTTGAATATTTTCCCCCCAGCAACTGTCGCGACAAAATATAAGTCATGGGTTTGCAATATGACAGAATGGTAGTCTTCCGAAAGAGGACATAGTGTCGAAATCTTTGTATTGCTTGAACAGCTGCAAGCGCTAGTTTTTCAACATAAGAATATTTTCTTTCTGTATCATTTAAGTTCTTACTTAAATAATATATAGGATGTTCAATTCCATCGACTTCTTGGACTAAAACCATTGCGATGGTCGTATCTGCTGCAGCCAGATACAGGTTAAAATCTCTTTTATAATCAGGGGCGTACATTAATGATGCTTTCATTAGGGAATTTTTTAAAGCATCAAAGGAAGCTTGCGCGACCTGATCCCAGACAAAGGGTACCTCCTTTTTCAAGAGACGAGTATAACCTTTAGCAAGTTCAGCGTAATTTGGAATGAACCTCCTCAGAAAGTTTGCTTTCCCTTGGAGTTTCTGAATCTGAAGCAAATTCGAAGGTGGAGGCAAATTTATGATTGCCTGGACCTTACACGGGTCGAGACGAATCCCATCCTTGGAGACTACAAAGTCAAGTAAATGACCAGAACTGACGCAAAATACACATTTGTGCGGATTGAGTCGTATCTTGTAGTGTCGGCAACGTAGAAATATCGCTCTTAAATGCTGCGGATGATCAGTCTACTTTTGTGAATGAGCCAAAAGGTCGTCGAGGTATGGTTGAACGATGTTTTTGATGTCATGGAAGGCATAATTCATTGCCCTCTGAAACGTCGCCCCTGCGTTCTTTAAACCAAAGGGTAATTTTTGATATGACAATGTGCCCCACGGACAAATGAATGCAGTCTTTGACTGGTCCTGTGGGTGGATATTTATTTGATTATACCCGGAGAATCCATCCATGAATGAAAAGATTTCGCATCTGGTGCATTCATCAATTATCTGGTCAATGAAGGGTGTATGGTAGTTGTCTTTTGGACAAGCTTGATTTACATCCCTATAATCGACGCACTGATCCAGATGGATATTGGTTGCCACCTGCCAAGTCCACCTGGACCCCCACCATTGTCTTTCTCAGCATTTTCAGTTTCCTTAATTGTAGCACAACTTACTATTTTTAGTAGTTTTTCGGGTCCTGAACTTCCGGAGCCGTTTTGAGGCCCTAAACGACGTTTTTTGGGGAATCCGGGGGCAACACGAGTCCATGGAATGGACTGGTGTTGCCCATTCCAGCAATGATAGTGCTCGGATAGATCTTTCTAATGAGCTATTGTACGCGTCAAACGGAGATCATATGCCAAAGTTACGACCCCGGGAAGTTGATGTACCAACTTACCCCCAAACGGGGCCCACAGTTTGGTGTTTCATCTCCTAGGGTTAGGTTTTGGAATGTTAAGGGTTTTTCCATTGTTTCTCAACAATAAATAGGCCTTCGAGCCTCATTGTAACACAGTTCAAAGGCATGTAGCCATCACATCTCTTCTCAGAGATAAGCTACCATCGCCCTAGCTAGTTTATTGTCATTTCTATTTGTAAGCATATTTCAGTATTTTCCATTAATGAAATGAAGTATTATTTCCGCTGCATCTTTTTGTATATGGTTATCTCTGTAATTTGTTGCGTTCCTGTTTAAATCCGGATCAGTGGTATCAGAGCGGTCTGCTTTTTCTCTGTTTTTCTTTGCATGTCGCCAGCAAGGTCGGGATATAAGGAGTTAGGGCTGGAACTGGTTGAACCTTTGCAAGACCAGCCTCGCAAATCCCGACGACCTCCCATGGTGGATGAGAAGAAAGACGAGGGGGCAGGAGATCCCATCAAAATCTTGCTCGAAGAAGCGCTCGAGCGACAGTGGAACGCGATGATGGACAGCTTTGCGCAGATCCTTCAGCGGCTACCCAGAAGCGGCGCATCGGCTTCCAGTAGCTCCTATGGAAACGCCACACCCTTTACGGTACAAGTTAATTTTGAAATCCCCATATTCGAGGGTCAGATAAACGCCGATGCCGTAGATAAATGGTTAAATCTGCTAGAGGGTTATTTTTCTGTTCATGAATTTTCGAGTCGGGAAAAGATTATTTTTGCTCTTCTCAAAGCAGCCCCCCACGTCAAGGACTGGTGGGAAACCTACTGCGAGCAGAAGGATGAAAGTACTGGCTCACTATTTTCAGCCGCACCCACCTGGGATTCGTTCCGGGATGCCATCAAGGAGCAGTACTACCCTGTCGGAAGCTATGAGGATGAATACAAAAAGTGGACCACGTTGCGGCAGGGAAGGGACCAAGACGTGCCGGAGTTCACCAATCTTTTCCATACCCTTCGCACAAAGTTGGGTATCAAGGATTCGGAGCAACATTTGATACTCAAATACCGTGGCTGCCTGCACAAGTACATCCAGGAAGAAATACAGTTCCTAAACATCCCCTCGCTCGGCGCAGCATACCGATATGCCGTCAAGGTCGAGCAGAAGTTTAAACAAAAGAAGCGAGACTTTGGATCTGTGAATCCAAAGCAGGGGAAAGGTGCCCCTAAACCACAGAACAAAGGACAAAGCCAAGGCGGGACAGCCCAAGACAACCAGCCGAAGCTGCAAGCAAAGAGCAACGCCGCGAAGCCGAGAAAGGACACTGGAAAATGGTGCGAGTTCCATAAGAGCTCCACTCACAACACAAGTGAGTGTCGGGCCAAGCAGTCACTGGTGGCTGAGCTAAAGGTTTCAGAATCAGATGCATGTTCCAACTCTGAGTCAGAACCCGATAAGGGGTATGAAAAAGGGAAGCAGATCATTGATGCGGATCCCAGCGCCACTGTTGCTACCGCAAAGATCCAGAAAAATGAACCCGAAGATCCAGAGGAGGAGGAGCGTCTCTTCCACTCCCAGATGTGGGTAAAGGGCTCCCCGATACAGTTCATTGTTGATAGCGGGAGTCAAAAGAACCTCATTTCGGCAGAGGTCATGAAGCGGTTGGGCTTACCGACCACAGCACATCCACAACCATACACCATTGGGTGGCTTCACCAAGGGCGAGATCTTCGCGTGAGCCAGCAGTGTTGCCTTCCATACAAAATCAAGCCCTTCACGGATGAGTTATTGTGTGACATTGCTCCCCTTGAAGTTTGTGATGTATTACTAGGACAACCATACTTGTGGAAGCGACATGCTGTGTATGAATCAAGGCCCCGTGCTGTTATTATTACATTGGGAAATAAGTTGTTCAGGATACCAGAGGTAGCACCACCTGCCGCCATCTCTTTGATTACTGTAAAACAATGCAGTAAGATCATTTCCAAAACCAGGAAATTTGTTTTCCTAATGATACGCCCTCAAGGGAAGAAGAAGACAGTAGTCGCGGCCTCCAAACGGGGTCCCTCTGCACGGCAGCTACAGATGGACAAGATTGTGGAGGAGTACGAAGACATCTTCACCTCCCCGGCAGGGGTTCCTCTGCACTGTCAAGTCAAGCACTCCATCGATCTGACCCCAGGTGCGCCGCTACCCAATGGACCAATTTATCGGCGCTCCGTTCTGGAGAACAATGAAATCAAGAGGTAGATTCAGGAGCTCCTGCAGAAAGGTCACATCCGTCCGAGTTCTTCGCCCTGTGGGAGCCCGATAGTGTTGGTACAGAAGAAGGATGGGACGTGGAGACTCTGTATTGACTATCGGGCGCTGAACAAGATCACTGTCCGTAATAGGTACCCAATCCCGCGGATTGATGACCTCCTAGACCAACTAAAGGGGGCGAAATATTTCAGCAAGATCGATCTGAAGTCAGGATATCACCAGGTACCCATTGAACCCTCAGATGTGTGGAAGACTTCCTTCAAATCCAAGGAGGGCCTCTTCGAATGGTTGGTCATGCCTTTCGGATTGACGAATGCTCCTGCAACATTTATGAGGCTAATGGATGACATCTTGCGGACATTCACCAACTCCTTTGTAGTAGTATACTTGGATGACATTTTGATCTTCAGCCAGAGTTGGGAAGAGCACCTCCACCACATCCGACAGGTTCTCCAAACACTGCGGCAACACAAGCTATGTGCCAATTTCGAGAAATGAACTTTTGGCATGACCGAGGTTCAGTATCTGGGATACATCATTGATGAACAGGGGGTGCATGTCGATCAAGCCAAGGTCCAAGTCATTCGGGATTGGCCCTCTCCAACCACTCAAACAGAGCTCCGCAGCTTTCTAGGTCTTGCCAACTTCTACCACAGGTTTGTGTTGGGATTTTCTCATATTTCTTGGCCCTTGAGTCAAGTCACCAAGGGCGGGGCGAAAGAAAAATTCTTTTGGTCTCAATCTCAACAGAAGGCATTCAGGGAGTTTAAGGATCGCCTCTGCACGGCACCAGTGCTCGCGTTACCAGATTTACAACAACCATTTGAGGTCGAGACAGATGCCTCTGACTATGCTATTGGGGCAGTCCTTACTCAACATGGACATCCAGTGGCATATCACAGTGAAACACTTTCAGACATAGTCCAGAAGTACCCCACTTATGATAAAGAGATGTATTCCATTGTACAGGCCTGCCGACAATGGAAGCATTACATTTTGGGGAAGGAAACGGTCATCCACACAGACCACCGACCTCTGCAGTTCATACAGACCCAAGGGAAATTGCAGAATGATCGCCATCAGAAGTGGTCTACATACCTGCAACAGTTTCACTTGAATATCAAGTATAAAAAAGGGCAGCACCAATAATGTTGCAGATTGCCTCAGTCGACCACTGATCATGGCGCTAACCACCGTGCTCAACTCTTGCGGGCACGAGACTTTTGATTGGCCACTTCTCTACAAAAGCGACCCAGAATTCGGCCACACATACCAGACACTCTTGGAGGGTCGGCAGGTTGTAGATTTTCACCTCCAGGATGCCCTATTATGCCACCTCGGTCACCTTTGTGTTCCTTCAAGCGAGCGTGCCAAGATGGTTTGGGAAGCACACTACAGTCGGGCTGCTGGGCATTTCGGGGTCGAGAAAACAGTGGCAGTACTGCAAAACTATTTCTATTGGCCGAATCTTCGACATGATGTTGGGAAGTACATCCGATCATGTACTGCCTGTGCCATTGCCAAACTGACCATTAAGAACCAAGGCCTCTATACCCCTTTGCCTACCCCTAGTCGACCTTGGGAATCCATCTCCATGGATTACATGTCAGGCCTTCCTTCCACTAAGCATGGAAATGACTGTGTTTTTGTGGTCGTCGACAGGTTCTCAAAGATGGCCATTATGATGGCCTGCAAGAAGAATATCACAACAGAAGCCACTGCTAAACTCTTCTTTGAACGAGTGTGGGTGCACTTTGGGATCCCACAGTCTATCATCTCAGATCGGGACAGTCGGTTTCTCAGCACCTTTTGGTCCAGTCTATGGTCAATGCTGGACACCAAACTCACGAAGTCCACAGCCTTCCATCCTCAAACTGATGGCCAGACAGAGGTTGTCAATAGGATGATTGTGCACATTCTGCGCATGTATAACTCAAAGCATCCACGCACATGGGACGAGAGCCTCCCCTACGTTCAGCACAGCTACAATCGAGCTCTTCACAGCTCCACTGGCCATAGCCCTTTTCAGGTGGGTTTGGGATTCCAGCCACTATGCCCCATTGATGTGGCCATGCCACTTGCAGCTACTCACATGGATTCAGCTCATGTCCAGTCCGAAACAGATAAGGCCACCAGCTTCATTGAGCGCATCCAACATATTCGCCAGCAGGTCCATGACATTCTTGAGAAATCAAATGCCAAGTACAAGCAGCGACATGATCAACATCGGGTGCCACACAAGTTTCAGGTGGGCGACAAAGTCTGGTTGCATTTGCAAAAGGAACGCCTTACTGGAGCCTATCGGAAATTGAGACCACTCCGATATGGTCCTTAAACCATTACTAAGGCTATGGGAGACAATGCATTTGAGCTCAGCATTCCCCCATTCCTTGGCCTGCACCCAGTATTTAATGTGGACCGCCTTCGGCCATACTTTCCACCATTGCTAGACACATCCGACATTGCAGAACAGCTCAAACCCACAGAATTAAATCCAGATTGCATGGAACAAGCTGCAACTGATCGGATCATGGACACATAGATCAAAAACACTCACCAACAGAATATCCAACTGTATCGAGTTGTCAAAGCGAGCCAACTCCTTCAGCAGGGCAAGTGGCTCACTAGGGAACAAGTTCAGCAGAAGTTTCCTCATCTCATGGAGGAGCTCAACGCAATGGGGACCATTGCTTCCTAAGGGGGGAGGAATGATCCAGGTGGATATTGGTGGCCACCTGGACCCCCACCATTGTCTTTCTCAGCATTTTCAGTTTCCTTAATTGTAGCACAACTTACTATTTTTAGCAGTTTTGCGGGTCCTGAACTTCCAGAGCCGTTTTGAGGCCCTAAACGACGTTTTTTCGGGAATCCGGGGGCAACACGAGTCCATGGAATGGACTGGTGTTGCCCATTCCAACAATGATAGTGCTCGGATAGATCTTTCTAATGAGCTATTGTACGCGTCAAACGAAGATCATATGCCAAAGTTACGACCCCGGGAAGTTGATGTACCAAATTACCCCCAAACGGGGCCCACAGTTTGGCGTTTCATCTCCTAGGGTTAGGTTTTGGAATGTTAAGGGTTTTTCCATTGTTTCTCAACAATAAATAGGCCTTCGAGCCTCATTGTAACACAGTTCAGAGGCATGTAGCCATCACATCTCTTCTCAGAGATAAGCTACCATCGCCCTAGCTAATTTATTGCCATTTCTGTTTGTAAGCATATTTCAGTATTTTCCATTAATGAAATGAAGTATTATTTCTGCTGCATCTTTGTGTATATGGTTATCTCTGTAATTTGTTGCGTTCCTGTTTAAATCCAGATCACGCACACTCTAATTGTCCCTTGTTTTTTCATAACAGGGACAATATTCGATACCCAATCGGTTAGCGGAACCGGGTAGATGAAACCAGCATGGAGAAGTTTTTCAACCTCTGCCTTAACGACAGCGGCTTTCTTGGGGTGCGCCTGCCTTAGCCGTTGTCGTACTGGTTTGACATCTGGATACATCTTAATTTCGTGTTCAATGATACTCGAGTCGATTCCTGGCATTTCACTGTATGACCAAGGAAAGACATCTCTGAATTCACGAAAAAGAGCGTTATATATTTCCAGTTTTGAAGGAGAACAATATTTGCCGACATAAATATTCTCTACAACATCTGTTTTGGTCGAGATATTTATGGCTATAGTCTCTTCAATGTTGGACAAGTTTCACTCGGAATCCACCGTATTTACAGTATTTGATAGAAAATAAACTACTGAAGGATGGTAAAGGTCATTTTGAGTATCTTCTTCATAATCCGGAAGAAGAGAATGATGGTGGGAATCATTCCATGGTGCTCCTTCAATTACCATAGCTTGGAGAATTTCTTCGTCGGTGCCATGCACTTGCGACCAAGGATCTGAAGGAGTACCATATTCTCTATACCTATCTATCCAAACGCTTGATGAGCGTTGATTTGGGTTTGCCTCCCATGCCAGAAACATTGATTGCTATAATATTTCCATTGGGCTCGGGGGCAAACCCATTGCATGATCCATGTTGATATCGTTTTCTGAGATCTTTGTGGAAGATATCATGTTGCAGGTTCCTATTGATGCTAGTTCCGCCAGATTGATTGGAGGTGGAAGAGCGAAAGTTCCCATTAGTATAGGATCTTTTAGTAGGCCTACTCTGATATTCTGAAGCGAATGGGGGCTTCCATGGATCATGGGAATGCTTCCTGTAACTTGAGAGCTGTTGCGGAGGAATTTTTGTTGATCGACGATTGTAATCCCTCCTTGAAAGGGAAATGCAATCTTTCTAAAATAGGTCGACACAACAGCTGCCATGGCATATAGCCATGGTCATCCCAATAGGATGTTGTAATCAAGATTCCCATCGATGACTTCAACATCTATTTCTATTGTTTTCCCTCCTAGTTCAACTTTCAAGTTATTTAGGATACCGTATGGGGTATATGTCCTTCCGTCAAATGCTTTTAATGTCGTCGCAGACCGCGACAAGGTTGGAGATCCTAAAGTTTTCCAGCAACTCATCGACATAATACATGTAGATGCCCCCTCATCAATAATCGTTCGGTGAACAGTTTTGTTGAGGGCTTTCACTTGAACAAGGAAAGCTAATTGAGCTGGTAACTGAGGATCGTACCCTTTGGGGTCGAAGGATACAAGATTGGAATCCTTTGGATCAATCCCACCAATGGCCGATAATAAAGCTTGCCTTTGGGGTGGGAAATTTTGTAGTACTTCAAGAGTCGACATAGCGGATGGCGATTGGGCCAAATCTTCCACTATGTTATACTGTTGCGCCGCTCTAGCGCAGGGATTAAATGTCGACTTGTGTACTACTCCCTTCGGTGGTTTTATCGTCAATTCAGGGATGGTGGGTGGTACAACTTCTGTCGAAGTTGTTGTCGAACTACTCGGTTGATCTTTATCCTTGTTGTTCTACAGCTGCGGATTCCGTAATCTTTGTTCCTTGTCAAAATCAAAGCATCATTCTGCTGTTTTGAAATCGACAACATTAGCACTTGAGACGGGGAAGCATTTCCACTTTCAACCAGATTTGTTCCTGGATTTGGAAACGGATTAGTTAATACTGCTGAGGTTTTCGAACTCTTGAAGAATTTATTAAGCTCAGCTTTGTACGGACATTCTGCGATCCTCATCGCATATATAGCATGGAGTCCTTGGTTTCCTATTTCCAGGAGGGTTTGAAGAAGATTTTTTAGGTGATGATTCATCCTGTTTCTTCTTCTTCCCTTTGCCTTTCTTCTTGCTTCCTGGTTGTTTGGTTTCTTTGCCCTTATCTGTCAATACGGAATTTACTTCCGAAGCAAGAAGTTCATCTTTTGCATTTTGACCTGAAATATTATGGGCCTTCTTGGATGTAGCCTTTGTCGATTTCATGTCTGTCGTGCCAATCACGCCATCGCCGGCATGAGAGTCATTGTTCGATTTAGGAGGACGAGGAATTGAGAATTCTGGTCTAGGGGCATCAGGTATTTTATCGTAGAGCGTGTCGAACTAAGTGTAAATCAAGTCCAGATATTATGCACGAGCGATAACTTGCTCTTCTGTTACGACTCCCCCGTTTGCCACATCTTCCGTGATGGAAGGCAGTAATGACTTGATAAACCATTCAGCTAATAGCTGATCAGGAACATACGTTTTTACCATCCTACGACGACGTCGCCATTCATGTATATGATCATATATGTGAGTGGCCGTTGTCTGTTTGAAGTTGGTAAGCAGTTCTGTTCCCGTTTCATACCTTATTGGTAATTGAAAATGGGTTAAAAAGGTTGTGGCTAAGGTACTGAAGTTGTCGAACGAAGCTCTATGCAATTCAATGTACCATTTTACTGCTGGACTCGTTAACGTCCCTTGAAAGAGGCGAAGTCTTATCGAATCATCATTTAGGGTGTTTGATGAACACCATAGATGAAAGGTCATCACGTGATTCGATGGATCTTCACCTGGATTTCCATTAAATTTAGGAATATCTGATGGAAGTTTATGCGGAATCGCTGGCCACCAAGGGGCATAACCAATTGGATCATTTGTTAACCGGTTTAAATCAGGTAACTCTAAAGTTGCCACGAATGGTAACTGTTGATTAAGGTTAGGTGAAGCATACCCAGGATACGATGGAATCACCTAAGCAGTTGGTCTTTGCATATCGGCATAATGCATTTGATGCTGGTATGTTTGGTATGGTTGGTGGACTTGACCATTATAAAATGGTTGATTTTGACCATTTTGAATATACGGCTGTCCACTATTCGCAAATATTTGCCGCTCAGCACCTTGGTATACTTGTTGGAATTGTGGCTGTTGGTATTGCACCAGCCACAGTTGTGAAGCCATGTGTTGTTTCCCGATACTAACCGTTTGACCAAGGTGAGGGGTAATTGTACCCGTTTGGACCTGTGTCGACCCACTAGTCGGCGATTGTGGTTGAGTCGCAGGGCCAAGGGGCTACTGCATTACAACCTGAGAAACCTGAGGTTGGCATACAACAGGCAGCGCTTGAACTTGCGACACCATCACAATAGCTGGCGTAATGGGGATGTTCGACATAGGTATGCATTGTTGCATCGAATACAAAACCCTTGGTTGTTGAGGTAGTATAGGTACCCAACCACTTGAGGTAATTCCAGTATAACCTGAATGCTATTGTGAACTCCCGTATGGATATCCTCTCGGAGGGGATAGTGAAAGGGCATATTGCCCCCCATATGGTGGTAATCCAGAACTGAAGGGAATTGTTTGCCCTTGTGGATCAGACTGCCCAAATTGAGACTCAACATAAGAGTTTTCGCATATTATTCCCGATGAACAAACAGGAACGTACCAGACTGTCGAAATAGCCCATGGGTGGGCTCCTTCTAGTGGTTGTGAGCTAGTCGGGGCAGATGGTATGCCGGTGAACATTGTCGGAGTGACAGCAGGGAGTTCTGCCATCGCTGTGTCAGAAGACACAGTCCTAGATGTTGACGGTTGTTCAGACATTTGTAGTCTATCCAAAAGATTACCTAGCGATTCTACAGGGACTTCCGCTGGTGGTAGACTAACTTCTGATGTCGAAGGATATAGAGTGATCTCGACTCCAAAGTGCGTTGGAGTACTTGTTTGAGGATCTTCTACAATTTCTTCTATCGCCATCAGACCAGGTGGAAGGGGAAGACCGTCAGGTCCGTAAAATATTTCTGGTGCCGAAGAAGCAGCGACAGATGTTTGAAGAGTAAGACTGTCTGAACCGATTATAGATATTGGTTCAGTAACACAAGTGTTTATTCTCAAACTAGGATCAGTACCACTGTCCTTCTGTGGTTGTTGAACTTCTTCTGTTGAGGCAGGGATTCCAAAAATGTTTGGAGTAACCGGAGTCTTTGATGTCGTTGGAACACTTGTTCTAATTTTGATAGGAGACTTGGAACCGGTTAAACGAGTTCGCTTTGTCCGTACTGGTTTCGATTCCGGAGACAAAGACGGTTGACTCATAAACCTCCGCGAACGACGGGGTTTCAATTGACTTTCTTGCACGATTGCGGATTACTCGATCAACTAAAATAAAGGGAAGGTATGTTTCCGAATTAAATGAATTTTAGACGCTTTTGACACAACTTGTTTTTTCAGTTTTTAAGAGTCGAGAAAAAACAAAAGATGACTCTAGTCTCCTTCGATTTTTAATGAGCTTGAAGTGACAAGTGCTCAAATGGACCTTTTCCGTTAAGGAGTCTGAAAAGGAACGAAAGGGACTACTCTGGAGGTCTAGGTAGAGGGAGTACCAAACCAATCGCAAAACTGCAGAATAATTTTTACGGTACGACAGTCAATCTTCCCGAATGCTGTGTTCGGTGCATTGCGATCAGTAGGGCAGCCGACACGGCTTCCTATGGATAAAGGTTTTAAGCCTATAGGGGTCTCCCAAAATATACTCAATGGTACGTGGGAGCACAAGTTCGTACTGGCACTTATCGTCTCAAAGTGGAGGAATCACCCAACCATCAGTCAAGACAATAGTTACCAGGCTTTACGATGCCGGAATACGTCTCTAGCCTAAACCTCTAAATGTCGTGCGTTAAGTTCCAAAGTGTTGTTAAGTTCATTGAATCTATTTTAAGTTGATCTTTCTTATGAAGTTTTCCTTTTGGGATCACCACGAGATGTAGATGTAATTCCTAAAATGCAATCTAAAGATGATAAACAAACTTTTATCTCTTTTCAGCAATGAAAATCCTAGCTACTAAGGGAAAAGAAAGACACAATCTTTTCGCAAAGAGAAAAGAGCACACTGTAAATGCACTTTCCTAAATCAAGCCAAACAGACTGCCAATATGAAAATGCACATGCATGTGTTTTTTTTTTCACTTTCTTAATATTGATGCCTAAAAAGAAATTTGTTGTACAAAGCTGAATTTTCTTTCAAGTGAAAAACACAAACAAGCCTCTTTTCGAAATCAAAAGGTAGAGATGATTACGACACTTTATGATTTTGAAGTAAATACTTGTTTCGACACTAGAAAGTGACAAATTCAAACCAAAGGCAAAAGTAAAATCATAATCGACTATCAACAGCAAATAAAATTTCTCCTATGATCAAAATCGACACTTGCGACAGATCTAAATCAAAGGACGACAGTACGACTATTCTACTTTTGCAATGGAAAACTGTAAACGACGCCACAAACACATAAAAACATCTACAGTTTCTTTTGTAAAACTGAGGCATAATATCAGTAAGGAAAAGGCATTTGAAACAGTCAAATACTGATCACAGGCTGCAAAAAACAGAGACAAAACTGGAAAAATGAAGCAAAGAACCTCAACTGCACAAGGCAAGGCTGATCAGCGCACCTGTTACACAGAGAAACTGCATTACAGCGTAGGTATCCCTCTCAGGAAGTGCATTGAAATGCAGAGCCTCTTCACAGAGCCTGCGCTAGGGCAGAAACGAGAATTCTATCCGGGTTCTAGGTCACGGTTTGCAGTTTAATCTATGGTTTTTGGCCGAGTAAAAGCAATCAGTAATACACAATCAAAGGTAGATCTAAGGGGGGGTTATAAGAGCTATCACAAGGGTAATCAGTTAGTTTATGAATCAGCTATTCAAATCATAAAAGAATCCAGTGAGTGGATTGAAGCAGCAGATGTCTACTTTGCATTTGTTAATGGCAAATGCAGTTCGATTGCTGCTTCTAAGTTTATGAAACAAACAACAAGAGAAACACAAACAAACTAACTAGACACGATCCCCAGCAGAGTCGCCATTTTGTTATTGGGAAAAGTGTCTATCTAGATCTGCTTTATCCCACTAAGGTGTGACAGCGACCTTAGAAACAAACAGAGAAAACTACTTTTGTATTCTTCTTTATGAATTATAAACAAAGAGAAATAGGATGAACTAACCTGTGTCTTGCGCTAGTCCTTTGATCCACTCTCTCTCCTCTTTGACAGCTTCCAGCTACTTACTCTCTCACTTGCCCAGCTTCACCAAGTTCCTGTAAGATCACAGAAGAAAGAAACTATACAAAGACATGGGTTTATATTCATAAATAACTTAGGATCAGATTTAAGTTAACCATACAAATGTAACAAGCATCAATGAAACATAAGCATGGATAAGAAACTCAAATAGTTTTATTGATATACAAGAAGATCCAGGAGGAGTTACAACCGATGATTCCTGACCCAGCATCAACCTCCCAGAAAAGAAGTCCCTTCTTCAACCCCAACAAAGCATAGATCACCCAATTCTCTGATATGTATCTCAAAACCAACAGCAATTCCTTACAATGTTCAATATTCCAGCCTCTAGATCTCTGGGATGAGGGATCCATATATAGATGTATGCAAGGAGGATGAGTCAGCTCATGAATTGATTAGTGGCTTCTCTCTGTCAGTTCTTGCTTCCACTTGGAGACTGAGAGCCTCTTATTCATCCTTGCTCGAATTTAGTGAGGCAAGTGTCATTGGAGATGATTCTGGAAGCTTCCATTGTCTCTCGACCTCGTGGAATGACTCAGCCACTTGTCATTTCCCGCTCAAAGCACCCTGGTAGTGCATTAAGGTGTGTTGCAACGCACCTAGCTAGTGGAATTAGGTGCTATACAATGCACTTAGCTAGTGGAGCAGCTGAAATGATCCTGATTTGACTTATTCTCAGCAGTTTCTGGTGGAGAACTTCTCGGAGAAGCTGTGTTTTGTTGACCTTGTTCCTTTAGGAGTTAGAACAACAGTTTTAGGGACTTAGGAGCCCTTGGTTTATGGAAATTTCATGCTTAGAGCTGTAAGGCACAAAAAAATAGAGGACCTATGATTACCAAAAGACTCAGTGAGGAGATCTTAGTGAGGTAAGATTTCAGCGAGGAGGACTAGCTGTTTCGGAGGCTTGTTGCAGATGAGTAAGGAGCTCATGAAGAAAGAGGAGAAGAAGATGACTACTAATAGTCATAACAGAGGTTCAGAGAGAAGCCACAATAGAAGATATTGGAAGAAGAATGCCAAATCATATGGCAAGAGACCGAGTCAAGAGGAGATTGAAAAAGAGTTGGCTGAGATAAGAAAAGAACTTGATGTGTTAAGAATGCAGCTAGAAGAAAACCATAGATAAGGTTGGGTATTAAGAAAGAAGCCAGTGGAGTGGCATGAGATGCAAAGAAGGCTACAACAAAAGCAAGTAAAGTGGCTGAGGGAAAAACTCAAGGAAGTTGGGTTGGAAATGGAAGAGTCCATTTGTGAACCAGAACAGGGAGAAATTCTGGGAGAAAGTGAAGACTACATTGAAGATAAATAATGGAGATCAAGTGAAGACCTCATGGACTATTGGGATAGTTCAAAACAACATGAGGAGATGCTAACTGAAGATGAAGAGCTGATGTATAGGGCCATCAAGCCTCGTTTTTTTGAACCTAATAGTTTTGGTGTTCTTGCAAGATGCATAGGAGAGGATAGATAGTCTTGTGAAGCTATTGAAATCATGGAGGAGTATCTTACATAAGATGAATACTCTGAAGTGAAGCTGAATAGAGCTCTTAAACTGAAGTATGAGGAGCAATGTGTTTTAGGGGATAAAAGGTATGCTAGAGAAGCAGAGTATGATGAAGAATACCTCTCAAAGGAGGAAAGTATTGAGTTGTTACAACAGAAAGAACTCATTGACAAATTAATAATTGGAGCTCTTACAAGACAAGAACCATTCCTTGTGAAGGAAGGAGAGGAAGTTGAGCCTGAGAAGCTGAATCATGTAGAAGACTCAGAGCAACAAGGAAAGGTGATGACTGAAGAGTTGAGTAAGACCGCCAGGTCTTATGATTTTAAAATTATTAATTTGTGGATGATTGCAGGTACATCACAGGAGGATGAACAAACTTTAGAGTTTGCCAGATAGAAGGAGCAAAATCTGAAATCTGTTCAGATCAAGACTGAGATGGCAAGATCTCAGAACTAGAAGGAGATAGAATAGTCACCTTGGAGGAGGCAACAGAATGTTAGAATTGTCATAGAAGAGAAAGATGGTTGTCTTATTCCAATGAAGACTGAAGAAATTTTGTCCCAAGGAAATGATTCAATGAATGTCATTGGGGAAGGACAGAGATCGCTTGAAGATGATATGGAGGTTCTTAAAGAACAAGAGGGTAAGGATGAAAGGGAGGCAGTAAGAATCAAACAATTCCAAAGAAGAGTTAACCAACAGTAGGTTAAGGAAGAAGAAGTTCACTACTATGAACAAAAGCAAGGAGGCATCATTGAAATAGATGATGTGGAGGTGAGTCTAATTGAAAGTCTCATGAATTCTTTTGAGAATTCAAAACAACATACTGATGTGTTGATAGAGGAGAAAGAAATAGAGCAGCAAACTAAATTGTTTCCAAAGGAAAATAAGGCACTGAAGTCTTATGTTTTTTATTTTAACAAATGTTTTGTGAATACAAGTTTAGTTGCAAATGCTGGAGAAAGTTTGGCACAAATGAGCAGCCAAATAAAAATGAAAGAAGAAGATTCTGTGGAAGAATTTAATCCATGGAACATAAATGTTCAATTGCTGGAAAGTTAGATTTCAATGCAAAAATTAGATGTTGCAGAGGGAGATATCCTTAAAGATATACATGAATTTTGGGTGGAGGCAATGTCTACAATAGTAGCAAGAGCAAAAGTAGAAGAAAATAAATAACAATTTGAATAGTTAGTAGATAGCAGCAATAACCTGAAGCAGAGAGAAAGAGGTAATAGTGAATGGCAGAATATGGACCAGCCCAATGATATGCTAGAGATGGAGATTGAAGAGTTATGGCAGTTAATGATGAAGGAGTCCATATGGAGGAAAATGAAAGCAGCAGGAAGGATGATGAAACAAAAGACAGAAAAAATACAACAACAGCAAAGGTGAAAGACATTTGGACAACTACGAACTATAGTTTGTGACCCTAGAGGTCTTTTAATCAACACATGAAGACACATGATGAGGATATCATGAATATTTTGTACTTTGGGAGTCTGATGCAGGAGAATTCAACCCAAGGAAAAATCATTGTACTTTAGTAGACGTAGGAGGTCATGTGTTTTAGAGAAGTTAGTGTTCTAAGTGTTCAATTAATGTAATATTTAGGCTTTTGAGTAGGTAGAATAGGAATTAATTAGATGTGTGAGGTTGTTTGTAAATGCTCTCAAATAAAGGAGAACATGAGTGGTTAATAATGATGAGAGTGTTTGAAGTCAATTATAACTCTCTGGGTAGTTTCATGATTTTAGGAACTAGGGAGAGTTCTTAGGAATTAAATGAAGTCAGAAGTGGACATAGAGGATTTAGGAGTCAATTCAGTAGATTTAGGATTGGAACCAGAATTAGTTCAAAAGAGCCTTTCTGGTATAAATGTAAGCCTACGGGAAGAGTGAAAAGGGAAGAGGCCACTAATATCAAAGAGCAGGCTTGAGAGACAGAGAGTCTCGACATGTAATCAGTTTTTCATATTTATATGTATACAGAGGTTATTCTGAAACTATGTCAATGTGTGAAATAAGTATGTAATGATTGATTTATGCGTGAATTCATAGGTTCTGTAATAAAGGTTGCAGACAGAGTTCTGTAGATACGCAATTGAGAATAATGATTCAAAGGAATCATAAAGGATCTTTGAATCCAGCTGAAGGATCAGAGTAAGCTCTGGAGAGGTAGCGAAGTGGGAATTCATGGAGTTAAGCTCAAAGGAAGCTGAAGAGCGGAAAGCCGAAACCCTGAAGAAAAACCCATAGCCACAGGATAAACACTATTGAATGAATGAAAGTCAAGGCAAGGGACGAACAAAGAGGCGATTCATCAATGCATAAGAACCGTTAGATCTTATAGATCAACGATGTAGGTGACAAAGGATGAGAGCCATCGAATGTATAACTCAATGATCATTGCATAAGAGAAGAGTGCGAGAGATAACTGGTGAAAAGGTGGGTTTATAACCTTAAGTGGTATTTCGAGTGACAAAGAAGTGGTAAATGGTATTGAAGGTTAGTCCTTCGATTCCATTCATAACTCGACAGGTAGCAGAGAAGTGGAGAGAGGAAACAGCTTTATCGGGCGGCTAACCCCCGTGCCTACTGTCTATCCAAATTCATGGTAGACCGTTGGATCTACTAAGTGTAGATCAACGATGGAGGACTGTCAGGCGACTTTGCATTGAGAAAGGATATCGACCATCGGATTGAGAACCGATCAACAGTCGCGATCTAATCACAATCGAATTAGATAGAGGTTAAAGTTTGGTGGACTGTGAAATGTCGATGCACCAATAGCGATAAAGCGATGATCAACAATCAGAGGTGGTCAGAGATTGGAGGAGTGTTGAAGGAAAGGTCTGAAAGAGCAGACCCAACGACAATTATGAACATGGGTTTATAATGTTTGAAGTCTGGCTTTATGGTTCAGAGCAAGTTTTCCTTTGTATTCCTGTATTTCCCATATTTATGGATAGAATGAATGGTTCGGGTTTTTAATGTAAAAGTGCCAATAATGTGTTTCAATAGTGTGATCACATATCGGGAAAGTGGAATGAGTGTGTAATGTGACCCATGGAAGAGCGATACCCTGATTGCAATAAAGGTAAAGCATTGATATCTGTACAAAGGTCGTATTAAGGTGGAAAGTCATGTTTTAAGTGCATTTATATTATAAAAGGGTTATAATAGAAATATAGCACCGATAAAGGTTTTCATGTGTTAAGTCTGGTATAACCAAAGTTTATAAAGTGAAGGTTTAATGTGCGGGCTTAAGGGTTAACGAAGGTTTAAATAAAGGTTATGAGGGGTTTCAGAGTCCTGATAGAAGGGATTGATGAAGACTTTAATAAAGTCATAAATGAAGGCTTGAGGGTTGATTAATAGGGCCTTAACCATTGATGGGTAAATATTTGACTCCTTAGAGAGTTTTGAAATTCCTTGGACAAATGTGTTTATGCATTTTACATGCATACTGTGGGTGTAAGCGGGGGTAACCCTGGCTTCACCAATCCCCTATTTCCTTGCAGAATTCATGTGAGGATCAACCCATATTTAATTGGGAAATAATTCCTCCATAATTGCACAATCCAAAAATATGTCCTTCTCTGATTGCATGGATGACCTGTACAACTCAGATAATCATACAACTAATAATACATTGTTCCTGCACTCTATTATCAACCGTGTATTTCTTTGAATTGACATGCATGAGATTCTCATGAGGGAATCTTTAGTTAGCTGGTGTAGCACTGAGGATGCATCAGAGCACCAACTCACTACTAGACCTCTACTAGTTCCACAAAAAGTTAGAACTAGTTTAACTGTCTATAACTCAGTCAAACTGATTTATCTAATTACCACTCAAATAAACACATCCTAGACCCCTAAAATTTAGGGAGAACATATACATGAATACAAAAATACTTCAAACTTGAAATTCCTCAGCTAATTAGGTTAATTAAACCTAATTAACTATTTACAAGTTTCTATGAGAATAAAATTTGATTTTAATTCATAGTTTAATTCAAGGACAAATTAAACTGGAATTTCTCATTGTCATTTCTCAACATTCCCTCTCAACAAGAAAGGGATTATCACCTACCCGGATCCTACCTCTGTTAAACTTGAATTTACATATTGGCAGTGCCTTTTTCAAAATGTCAGCATCTTTCTCCTCTATGCGAATGTACTGTAACAACATAATCTGCCTCAATACGTAATCTCGAAGATGATGATATCAAACATCTATATGCTTAGACCGATCATGAAAAACTGGAATTTTAGAGAGTTTGGTACAACTTTGATTATCTCAGTAAATCATAGTTGGATCGACCTACTAACCAAAAAAACCAACCAAAATCTTCGTCATCTAGATGGCCTCACATGCTACTTGAATTGCAGCCATGTACTCTGCCTCTGCCGAACTAAGTGCAACCGATCTCTATTTCCTATTGTACTAAGAAACTATTGTTGACCCAATACTAAATATCTCACCTGATGTGCTCTTCTTATTGGATGGACTCCTTGCCTAATCTGCATTTGTGAAGCCTTGAATCCTCACTCCCTCTTTCCGTCTGTAACACAATCCATACTAAGTAGTTCCCTTGAGTTATCTCAACACATGCTTTGTCGCCTTCCAATATAGCTTGGTAGGCCTAACCATCATTTGAATAAGCTGGTTAACTACATAGTACATATCCAATCGTTTGTTCACCAGATACATGAGTGAACCCATAATATGCATGTAAAAAATAACTTCCACTACTTCCCCTAAAGTAGGATCCTCATTCCTCCAGTTACCTGCTAGAGGAGTCCCCTTGTGGTTGCTGCTCTCGATCCAGAACCTCTTGAGTATCTCATTGGCTTACTTTCCCTGAGACACATACAGTTCCCCATATCCCTGCCATACTTCCATGCCCAAAAATTAATGCATGAGACCCATGTCCTTCATCTCAAACTCTTTTTCAATATCCTCCTTGCAAGAATTGATTAGCTGATCATCACCTGTTCAAGTCAATTTTTCAACATATAACATAATGATCAACAATTTACCTTCCACCACTATGTGGTACAAGTTTTCATCCACTTCACTTTTGGTGAATCCCAACCCAGTGAAGTAGTTATCAATCCTAGTGTACCAAGCACGGGCATCTTGCTTTAGTCCATCCAATACTCCCTTGAGCTGATACACAAGTGACTCATGTCGAAGGTCTCAAAACCTTTATGCTTCTCTATGTACACATCTTCCTCAATCATCCCATTAAGGAAGGTCGTCTTTACATCCATCTTGTTAGCACTTCATAAATCCCTTAAGGATGAGGAAAGGGATCCTAGAGGTAACCAAAAAGAACTTCTACGTTAACATCTAGTCCCCCTAACCTTGGAGAGGGCTCTCATGCTGGATCAACTATAAATCTAAGAAGACTGATAGGATTTACATTTTAGACTATTTATTAAGATCAAAGGTAGATGATATAAATATTTAATGAATTTTTTGGGAGTGAGGGCCACTGAAGTATAGGATTATAGCACATCAGGGCATGCATGAGCCATCAAGACAACAGAGGCAAGGTAGGCACATATCTCAAGTCAATTGTTAGTTGTAGTATAGCAAATAATGGGGGAAAGAGAAAAATATTCAGTCCAATGAAATAGAGCATATGGTTATCAATTTTGTTCCATAACTAATGGCCAAATATTTAGAGGAACCATGACAAAACAATAAATAATTCTATCATGTATTATATCCACAATTGTCCTCAGCATACACAGATGAATTCAAGACAACAATTTCAGAAATGGATATAGAATTAACAAAAGTAAAACACATACTTAAGACCATACACCATAGGAATCTCTGAAACAGATAACAAAGTATGTTGTGAGCTTTTATTAAAATGTTAAATACACTGCCTCTTCCGCTCAACAATCCTCCGTCCTTGTTGCATTAAATGTTTATCATTTTATATTATTTTGGCAAAAGACCAGATACATTGCATTTCATCCAATAAGTGATCAAAAGGTGTGTTTGCTGATTTCTAACATAAACAACAAGATTCAGGTTAATTATAGAAAAGCTTTTTAATCCTTATCTACCTAGCTTGAAAAAAAAGAATCCCACCAAAAATGTGTTATACAACTATCCATATTCCTTATAAAATATCGATATGCCTACCATGATGCCAAAAATCCTTCTTAAAACCCTCTCGATGCCTTATCAAGTCACTTCTAAGTAGTCCAAAGTATAAAAAAATGGTGGATTATCATGACTATGGAAAGGATGTAAACATCTTTGCGTCAGCGCCTTTATGCATTTCTTAGTTTTGTGACTAGAGGTAAGACCAATACTTATTATATCAAAGATTTTAGTTGTGTTCCACTTTAAACTACGGGGGGTGGGAAATCATTGATGGGCCTAGCCCTCAAGGCCTAAGTGGAAACTCAGGGCCAAATCCTTTTTGTTTGTTAAACCCTTTGGCTAAAAAGGGGCTTGATTCTTTGAAGTATTATGGTGTTACAAATATTCCACCACATATGACACGGGGCCACATATATATGGACCTAGGCACGTGCCTTGTTTCAATAGTTCCAAGCTCTTTGAATTATTTATAATCGTGGGCTAGCCTCGACATCGAAGCTCCACTCTCGATGATTTCCAATCAGCAATTTCATTTGGTACATAACGTGTGCCTGCTAATTGCAGAACGTCGATCATCTTTTGTACTTAGCACCCAGTCGTGTGCTCTTCACATGACTGTAGGTTTACCCCCATATTAGAGCTCCTTAATCATAGGTTTTCAGTCAATTATTTCACTGTGATGTACAATAGGCCTCACCCTGCTATCGCTGGTCTCAATATCTGACATCATCACTACCACATGTCATCTTGTGAGTGGTGACATGTGTCAAGCTTTTTTGGCCCCTTATGACACAAGAAAATGCTAAATATGCCTACTACATGTCCATCATATGGCCAAATCATGATGATGTTAGCCGCCACATGCTCTTTATCAGAACCAATTGTTGACTTCCACGCATCCCTTATCAGATCCAATGGCTGACCACCCCGTGGAACTTATCGGATCGAATGACTAACTAACATGCATCCCTTTAGGAGGGGAGAGAAAAGGCTTAATCTTCATTGGTTTTGCAAGAAATTCCTTTGTTAATATATTTTCAGCCTTCCTGACACTTTAATCACATATCGTAATTCACATATCGACGTTTTTCAAATATGGCCCATCTGCCTCAATTGTGAATCGTCGATCATTAATTACTGATATTGCTCTATGCTCTGATATCTAATATGTGATGTGCTCTGGAACTCTGATGATTACCTCTCCAAACCTATGATATATGGGATCCCGGACCCATACTTTAGCGTTTTCCTTTGTTTTGTGGGTTTTGAAAGGGGAACTTCAACTTGCTCTAACTTTTGATCTGGAGATCAGCTTGAAGAACTGAATACACCTTTGGAAATATGCTTTTGAGCTCCATCTAATCGTTTCACCTGTAATATCAATTGAGCTAGACATTGCAGGAAAAAACCCTCCCAACTTTGGACAGATTAGTCTCTTGACACCAATGACTCTTTTGACATGGAAAACCTTTTAGGCTTTGACACCTAGTTATTCATAGCCTAAATTAAAAAAATGAATAGTGAGAGGCCAACACCATTGATTCTTCTTATAGGACTCTAAAATTGTATCCAATGGGTATGGCATCCTCCTAGTGAGGTGCCAAGATCAAAAAATATACTAGTAGCCTAACCATTGGGTAACGAAGTCAATATAAAAACCAAATAACTACAAACTAACTGACTAACTTACATAGTTGTAAGCTTTAAAATAAATAATAAAATTTGACAGCACATGACTGAAATCTTAGAGCCTTCTCCTCGAGCTTCACACCTCAATGAGAGTTGTCCACACCTCCTAGAAATATATACAGTAGGTGATATCCTCCTTCCAATGTAACCAGTCAAGAAAATGGCTACTTGACTGAGTTCTGCTCACACTTCCCATGAGCAAGTAGAAGAAGGAAAATAGTGGCAACCCAAAATTCAACTGATCCCAAGAAAAAACATCGATAAAGATTGAAAGCTCCCATAACTCATGCAACAAACTGGCTATGAGATAACAAAAATATTCTTTTGTAGCCTCTAGGAGACCAACAAAAGAATCTTCAGAAACATAACTGGTTACCTTCACTTGAGCACTATGTTCAACAACTTGGCTCTCTTCAACAATTGAAACCACCTGATCCACAACGATAATGTTCACGTCCATAAGATCAGGGACAATCTGCTCTTCTTCAACAGACTCTTCATTTTCTATAATTGGAGGTAGGTCTTCATGTGCAAGAGGATATAAAACAACCTCTTCTTTTTCACTGCTCTCCTCTTCTTGATCTGACTCGGACTGCTGAATTTGTTCATTGACCTCCATCTGATCAGTTTCATCAAAAGCTAGAATGTTCTTACCTGTTGGGAACCTTCATGAATAACCAGGGAACAAACTTCTTATGTTTCTTCTTGAGGAAAAGAAAACTCAAGCAAGGCTTCCTCAATTTCACCAGGAATTACACCCTGATCATAGATGCCAATTCCCATGAGATGAAATAGATCATCTAATTTTCCATAAAATATGTCTATCAACACTATAGAAGGATAAGTTTTTTAAAATTTGTACAAAATTCTCAATATAAATCCATCAGAGAAAATATACTTGCAGTGGACAAACCTTCATACCATGATATGGATTTATCCTCTAAGATTGCCATGAACATTTTCATTAATAAATCCTCACGAAAATGAACTTCAAGTCTACGTACATGCATGTGGAATTCAATTAAATGCAAGGAAGCACATTCTCCCTTTCCATCTCTGAATATTGGGAGATAGGCTAACCAATTTACAAGGGGCATAGGATTTGAAAAACCAAGAATACAAGCTCTATCCATAGGAGCATACATGGTATTCGTTCTTGCAGAGCCCATTTTGAAAACAATCACTAGTAATTCTACAAATTACTAACCTTTAACCAATGAAGACATTGTGAACGTTTGATCTTCTGGATCCTTTGAATTTCAGAGTCGCCAGGTGAATAATTCAGCCTTTCTATGTATAATTGTTGTCCACCATCAACAATTAGATATGAAACTTTGACAACCTTTCTTAGAGAAGATTAACTTTTGTTTGTTCTTCGAAAATGACGCCATAATGTTAGCACTCCATAAATCCCTTAATGTTGGGAAAAGGGATCCTAGAGGTAACCAAAAACCACTTGTACGTTAAGGTCCAGTCCCCCTAACTGTGGAGATGGCTCTCTCACTGGATCAACTATCAATCTAAGAAGGATGATATGATTTGCATTTTAGACTAGTTATTAAGCTCAAAGGTAGATGATATAAATATTTGATGAAATTGTTGGGAGTGAGGGCCACTGAATTATAGGATTATAGCACATTAGGGACTACATGAGACATCAAGACAATGAAGGAAAGGTAGGAAAATATATCAAGTCAATTTCTAGTTGTAGTATAATGAAGAATGTGGGAAAACACAAAAATATTCAGTCAAATGAAACATAGCATATGGTTGTGAATTTTGTTGCAGAATAATGGCCAAATATTTATAAGAACCATGACAGAGAAATAAAGAATTCATTAGATCCACACTTTCCCTAAGCATACAAAGATGAATTCAAGACAAATTTTTTAGAAATGGATATAAAATTAACAAAACGAAAACACAGACTTAAGACCACACACCACGGGAATCTCTGAAATAGATAACAATGCTCCGAGATTTTATTAAAATGTTACATACAATATCTCTTACTCTCAACAATCCTCCATCCTTGTTACATTGAATATTTAGCCTTTTATATTATTTAGGCCAAATACCAGATACATTGGATTTCATCCATCAAGTGACCAAAAGAGGTGTTTGATTATTTCTAATAGAAACAACAAGATTCGAGTTAATTATAGAAAATATTTTCAATCCTTATCTTCCCAACCTAGAAAATAACAACCTCATGAAACCTACTTTATATAGTTGTCCATATTCCTTTGAAAATCTCGATCTTCCTACTATTATTCCAAAAATCCTGCTAAAATATCTCTTGATGCCTTATCGAATCACTTTCAATCAATCCAGACCATAAAAACATGGTGGATTATCATGACTTTGGAAAGGATGTAAATTCCTTTGCCTCAACGCCTTTATGAATTTCTCGGTTTTGTGAGGAGACGTGAGACCAAGACTTATTATATTAGAGTTTTTAGTTGTGTGTCTCTTTGAACTATGCATGGTGGGAAATCTTTGATGCACCTAGCCTCTCGGGCTTAAGTGGAAACTCAGGGCCAAAGCCTTTTTGTATGTTAAACCTTTTGGCTAAAAAGGGGCCCGATTGTTTACAGTATTATGGTGTTACAATGGTTCCACCACATATGACATGGGACCACATATATATGCTCTTGGGCCTGCACCTTGTACCAATAGTTCTTCGCTCTTTGAATTCTTTATAACTTTGGTCTAGCACCCATATCGGAGATCCGCTCACGAGCATTTCTAATTGGTGATTTCATTTAGTATGCAATGCACATCCACTGATCATTGAATGTTGATCACCTTTTGTACTTAGCGCCTGATCTTGTTCTCTTCACATGACTGTAGGCCAACCCCAATATCAGATCCCCTTATTTAGAGGTTCTAAATCAACGATTTGACTTTGATGCATAATACGCCTCACCCTATGATCACAAATCTCCGATATGTGATGTCATCATTGCCACATACCACCTTGTGAGTGTCGACATGTATCAACCTTTTTTGGCCCCTGAAAATGCAGAATCTTCCTCCCACATGTCCACCATACATCCATGTCATGATGACATCATCCGCCACATGGCCTTTACCGGAACCAAATGTTGACTACCATGCATCCCTTATCAGATCCAATGACTGACTACCCCATGGACCTTATCGGATCCAATCATTAACATACATGTGTCCCTTTGGGAGGAGAGAGAAAAGGCCCAAGCTTCATTGATTTTGCAATAAATTCCTTTCTTAATTCATTTTTTGCCTTCCTGACACTTTAATCACATATCGCAATTCGCATATCAATGTTATTGAAATGTTGTCACTCTGCCTCAATTGTGAATCACTGATCACTGGTTTTCGATATCGCTCTATTCTCCAATATGAGATATGTCATGTGCTATGTCCCTTCAATGCTTGCCTCTCCAAACCTCCGATATGCAGGATTCAGGACCCATACTTAGGCATTTTCCTTTGTTTTGTGGGTTTTGAAAGGGGGACTTCAACTTGCTCTAACTTTTGATCAGGAGGTCAGTTTGAAGAACTGGACATGCCATTGGATATATACTTCTGAGCTCCATCTGATGGTTGCATTTGAAAGATCAACTAAGCCAAACATTACAGGAAAAAACCCTCCCAACTTTGGACTGATTGGCATTCTGAGACTAGTGGCTCTTTTGGCATGGAAAACATTTTAGGTTATGACACCTGGTGTTCCATAGGCTAAATTAACAAAATTAGTAGTGAGAGGCCAACAAAACTAAGTCCTATTATAATAATCTAACACATCTGATGTTTCTTCCAACCCATCTACGCTGATATTGCTAATATAGATTTGATTGATGAGTACCTTGCAATAGTAGAAAAAATCTCATCATAGCCAATCCCCTCTGCTTGCGAAAATTCACAGGCCACAAATCTGGCCTTATGCCTCTCCACACTATCATCTGCAGCATTTTTTCCTTGTAAGTCCATCGAGAGATCACCATTGAGTTGTCCTCCAGTCTTGGGACCACATCCCAAACACTGTTATGAACTATGGAGTCATACTCCTCCTCCATCGCATAAACCCAAATCGGTTGTTGCACTGCCTCCTCAAAGGATGATGCCTCTATCTCAACACATCCTTTCATAAGATCCATGTATCTAGTGTTCCTCTCAGGCTACCTCCTCTTCCTATGCTGAGATGTGGGTGCTCCCACATTCTCTTGTGCATCATGTAATAATTTGTTAGCCTCTCTAGTGCACTTTCTCCCATCTCTAAAAGAATCTGCTTGAGTGTATGTCTCCACTCATGGATACTCTGCATGTGGCTTCTCGACATCAATCTAAGGCTCCTAAACCTTAGAACCTAAAATATCCTCAATCGCATTTACTTGAATCTCCCTCTCAAGGGAAACTCGCATGGTCTTCTCCTGATCAAATTTGACATCCTTGTGAACCACTTTCATCCTGCTGGTCAGCAAATAGAACTGATAGTTGTGAGGTGTATTAGTGTACCCCACAAATATTCTGACTCTGTTGTTGGTGCAAGCTTATTTCGTGCATATTTGGTCACATGGCAATATAACAATGACCCAAAAATCCTAAAGTGACCAACATCTAGTCTCTTACCGGAGAAAGCCTCCTCTGGTGTTTTCATCCCAAGTATTCGGTGCAGGATTCTGTTTTGGAAATAAATAGTTGTGTTGCATGCCTCATCTCACAAGTGTAGTGGTAGGCCCTAATCATGCAACATCATTCGTGATTCCCCTACAATGCTTATGTTCTTCCTCTCGGCCATCCCATTATACTGTTGGTTATGGGGCGCTATCAACTCCTGTTTAATATGTTCTGTCGCACAAAATTTCTTAAACTCATTTGAGACATACTCACCACCCTTATCACTCCTCGGAGATTTAACCTTCTTTCCAGACTCTTTCTCAACCAATGCTTTAAATTCACAAAAAATTGTGAAAGTCATGATCCAATATCCAACATTTACAAGAAAAGTCGTCAACAAATATAACATAATACCTATGTTTGGTTGTGGATGATGTCGAGAATTTTCCACAAACATCTGAATGGACTTGCTCTAGAATCGCCTCTGCTCAAAAGTATTTTTTGTGAAAGGAAGCCTTGGTGTATTTTCCCAAAGTACACTCCTTGCATGTATCCACTTTCTCTAGCGTACCTTTACTGCCAACCTATAGAGATTCTTAACTCGAATCCCTATCTTATTTACTTGACACGTGGCTATGTGCTGAAGGAATGTGCTTCATTTGGTAAATACCACATCATAACCTCTATCCTCCAACATGGAAACTGATAATAAGTTCTTATTCAACTTGGGCGAATACAGTGTAGAAAATTTCTACAAACCTGGCTGTGAGACCATATAGAAAATCTGATGTCTAGGTTAACCTGATAACGCAATATAAATCAAAGAAGAACACTATAACCTACTTCTACTATCAATTTGTATAAGCTTAAAGATCAAGCTGAACAATATAACCAAAAGAAGAACAATGTGTTAACACCCAGGTTGTTCCCTATGACTCCCAAGGGAATACGGCCGGGGTAACCACTAACCAATCTTTGGATCACTGTTCCTAGCCAAACTGTGATCAGAGAGGGCTCTCTCTTTATGATTTGCAACTGTTTGTAATAGGGTTTTAGGCTAGCTATTATGTACTGATTTTTTTGTTTATGTTTTGGTTGATGAAACTCCTTTTAGATTCTATTGATGTAGCTTTCAGAGAGGTTGAGTACCATTGGGCAATGGAGTCTGCGGCTATAAGTGTTTGAAACTTTGAGATGAAAGATGGAACTTACAGGGCCATTAGAGTGCTTAATAGAACAGGTTTTTTGATTAAATTACTGGAAACAGGTAATACAACAGTGAAAGCATTTAAGAATTTTCACTTGTTATCTATATGTTCCCAACAGACATCTTTAAGAGGAGAAAACAAAGGTCTTAGGGGCAAAATTGAATCCCTGAGAATGACTGTCACAGTAAAAGACACAGTTTTGAAATGCAGCAATTAAGAATTACAATTCTGTCACTGTATCTGAGGAAAAGATGTATAATAGCTCAGTTTGAGTCCAGGGTAAACATTGTTAAATCCCGGGACTATCCTTTCACCTTGCTATCAAGTGTAAAAACATTTGAACAACAAAAGAGAACAAAAGACTCAAAAGCACATAACAAAGAGATTTGAGAATACTTGCTGTTTTATGCAACACCCTGGAATCCTGTAACATTCATCTCTCACCACCATACATCAAAGAACACCAAGCCTTGGAAATTCCATTCTTCCTTTGTATTAATTCTCTGAAAATATTACAATGAGCTAGAGCTTTTCCAAAGAAAATAACAACAACCCTTTTTCACTGCTGTGAAGGGTGAATATATACTTGCGGTTATTTACAAAATATCTGAGTCCTGAGTTATATCAGATTTTACTTTCTTACCAACTACTTAAGATGTTATGGCCAAAATTTAATGCAGCATTGACTACAGAGTACAGGCATTTTAATGCTCTGTCAGAAGATATTTTAGCCTTTGGAGACAGCTAAGTCGGTCGAGATTTTCTGAGTAAATGCTGGAAAATCTGTCTTCAATGCTTTGTACGCTGTGTCTTGGACTTGTCACCTGTGATTGTGACTGTTGCTTGTGGTGAGTCAATGGTCCTGCTGAGTTGGCTCAGCCTCTGCCTCTTCCCTGTGGATATTTTCCTCAACACTGTGCCTGCGTATGTGTGCTTATTTAGCTGTAGAAATAGCGCTACTGATTCTGGCCTGACAAAACTGTCTGTGTCAAATTTCTCCAGGCATCCTGTGTGGGCAGTTGGTGTGCTAAGATTGCCCCTAGAGTTTCATCTGCTTCTGTGAATTTGAAGAAGTTAGGTGGTGTATCAAACAGATGGTCAACTTCATTCATGAGGAAAAACAGGTTCTCCACTCTGTCATACATACTCTGCCCGGTGGCTGGCCCTGGTTCTGCTGAAGTGCTGGGCGGTTGTGCAATCTCTGCTACTGCCTGGGCATCAATTCTCTTGTTGTAATTCTCTAGGGTGAGCAGTCTTCCTACACTGCTTAAAATGCTGGGGAGGCCTCTGTTCTGTAGTGCCACGAATTTCTCCAGGAATCTGTTGATTTCAGTTTGCATATCCTGTGTCCTCCTCTCCAGTGTTCCAACCAAGTTCCTCAATGTAACGACTCTCTTTGCTACAGCAATTGCTTCTGTCCTGTTAGTGATTCCCATGATAGCTAATTGAGAGCTAGTCTTATAGTTCAGAGTGTTGATTATCCTTGTAGCAGCTTCTGGCATGTGTCCAAGGCTCGCCCTGGCTCTCTGTATTTCTTTGTTTGCTTTAGTGATGAGCACCATTTGCTCATCCATGGTCTCAATATATTGCCACTGTTTGGCAATGGACCTTCCAATGTTGCTCCATAGCACTGCTTTCATTTCAGCTGTCACCTTTTCCAGTGCAAGCTCCTTCTCTAGTTCAGCAATTCTTCTCTTAAGAGCTTTTACCTCTCTGTCCTTGGCTGCCTCATTCTGTTTGCTCTTGTCAAACCTTTCATTTACCTTAGTCAAGGTTTTCTTAAGCTCATCCAGCTCTTTGATTTGAGATTCCATGGCTTGGATCTCAGCTTGCAGCTTTTGCATGTCTAAGCTAGCAGCCTGTTCTGATGTTGTAGTTGTTGCTGCTGTGGATGGTGCTGTAGTTTCTGTTTGCTGAGGAGGAGGAGTAGTCTTTGGAGGGATTTCCTCAAGATTTATTATGACAGGAGGAGGCTGGGAGGGTTGGCCCTCTTCTCTTTGCTTCAGTGTTTCCTGTAGTGCTGCCTTTGCAGCTTCAGTTTGTCCTAGCTGGTCCTGAGTCCTGACCAGCTCTTTGTATAAGGACACCAGCAGATCTGTAGCATCTTTCTCTTGCCTTTGCTGGGCAACTTCATCTGTCTGTGGGTGGATGGTGGCCGGGAGTTTGATTTTCTTTCTTAGGGCTGCCATGTCTGCATCCCTTATCTTCAGGAGCTCTTGGATGCCTTTGACATCTTTAGGATCATGCCCTATTTCTATAATTACCTCTTCCAAGGACTTGATCCTATTGTCCTTGGCTTGTGATGAAGCTCTTTCTAACTCCAGCTGAGAAGCTGTGTTGTCCAGGCTGCTCTTTAATTTATAATTCTCCAATGTCTCATCTGCCAGGGAGGCGTACACCATTTCACCAGTCTGCTTATGTAGTTCAATCTTGTCCATGGGGTGTATGTCTTTGGCAAGAACCTCCATGTTGGTTCTTAGATAGTCTGAGGTGGACTGAGGCTGCAAAGTTGTAGGCATGAAGTGGCTCATTATCATTTTGCCTTCGCTCACATCGAAAGCAGACATGAGTCTCTGCTGGTTGCTAGGAGCTAGGTTCAACAAGTGATCGTACAGCTGCACTTTTATTGGATCACTCCTCCTTTTTATGTCAATGAATTGCTGTTTTATACTTGACTGTCCTTTTCTTGTTTCACTGGAGGAGCTGACCTCTCCTCCCATTGTCATGTCATGTCCTCGCTGGGATGAGCTGGCCGAAAGTTCTCCACTGGGTGGGCCCATGCCCATGGCTTGCCTTACTGCTATGTCCTCCTCTTGGGAGTCATTCAGTCTCTGTCTCTTCTCACCCCTGATGAAAGATGAGGTGTGGGGGGTCTCTCTCTCTCTTTTTCTTGTCACATCCTCCTTTTGTGGTGTTTGGAGGACTGATGTGTCTATATTGGTGTCTGTCCTGGGAGGCACATTTGTTTGAGGCTGCTGCTCAGTATTGCCAGGTTGATCTGTCCCCTTTTCCTGCTGTAAGGGCTGTTCACTGGACTGTGCCTTTTCTTGTTGCTACCCCAGTTCCTGCTGTTCCATTTCTTCTTGCTGCTGTAGCAAGGTGTCCACTTGTTCCTCTGTCAATACAGGTGGCTGTTCCACCTGTTTACCTTTGTCTTTGCTTGCTGCCTGGGATGTCTTCTCAGTGGTTTGCTGCTGTGCTGCTGAAGATCCAGCAGCTGTTCCACTTTGCCTTCTGTAGGAGTGGGGCACCTGTGCACAAGTTTCCAAGTCAGTTTCCTTTTGTACATTCCTGGCTTCTTTCTCAAGCAATTCTACCTCAGTGAGTTGTTCTATTAGTGTACCCTCTTCCCAATCTAGTGCATTGGCATACTTTTCTATTTCCGGTTGTCTTTTATGTGCATAGTTGCCCAGTCTGTATCTAATTCTCCTGAGGGAAATACTATGATTGGGGTCATAAGGAATCCACTCAAAACTGGTCTGCAATCTGAGGCCTTCCAGCATGCTGTGTGCCTCTTTCCATCCTTCCTCTTTCTTGTTATACAGGAAGGAACCTAGCTGACTTCTTACCTTCAATTGTGACTTCTTGTTTCTACTCTGAAAGTGAAGGTAATCTGAGTTCGCAAACTGCCTGAAATACTCCAGGGCAAAAAGCCTCATGGGGACATACCTTGGCAATCTAAATGGGTTCAATTCACAGCCATATATCCTAATGAATGTGTGGTTCTGGTAGAAGTACCAGTTGCCAATATTGTAGGATTTGTTCAGATGTAGAATCCTCCTCATTTCATCGGTTAATCTAGGAGGAGGAGTACCTTGCAGAACTGTTAGGGCCGGATGAACAAATAGATCAATGAACTCACAGTATGTATAGGGTGATACTGAGGTAAAATGAAACACAGAGGTCCAGAAAACAACTGATCTTGGGCTTCCTTGGGCATTGAGTGGCCTCAAAGGAACTGAGAAGGTAGCTGGCTGATAGAAAAGAAATAAATGATAGATATATGAGGAGTACCTAAACAGTCTCTCCCTTTTCAAATTCATGAACTGATCATGGATTTTCTCTGCTATGTAAGTTGCATAATCATATTGCACAGCTGGAGGCTTACCAGGGGCAAACATGGACAGCATTGCCATTATACTTTCATCTACATCTTCCAGCCCCCTGAACCCTAGGACATAGCTAATTAGGTCCACCAGCATTCTGCCCAACTCATTCAGACAATGGTACCCAATAGGAGGGGTTCTGACTGTTTCAGAGCCTGATATGACAAACAGTTGGTTGATTTTGATAATCTGGTCACTGGACAGCTTGATCCCTGTGTTAATCAGATTCTGCATGGACAGAGGGGTCAATTTCTTGGCTGTATTGAAGTGCAGCATCTGGTTTATGCTCTCTGGGGTTATCTGGAACAGGACTAGGCCTGTGGGGCTTATGACTGCCCTTTGGCTGGGGTCATAGCATTCCTGGCAGCTGTAAATGAGCTCCGGCATTGGATTGACTTGGGGAAGGTTGTATATGGGCAAATTTGACTCCCAAATCCCCAAGATATCTGCTCCACTGAGGTGCTGGGCTCTTAGTTCATTCAGTATTAACACATTATACTTGGTTCCCATGGGAAACCAATCCAGCATTTGGTAGTCCATGTCTCCCAGGGCTTTCCATGCTAGTTCCTGGTGAGGTGCATTGATGGGCTTAATGTTTAGTGCAATAGGGGTCTCCATAGCTGTTCAGGGTACCAAAATTGCAAATAGACAGGTGGAATGGTGAAAACACAGTCTGGAGACAGTCTTCTGTGGAAACAGTTGAGGTTTTGAGTATTCAAGGGGAATTCTCTCAGTAGCAATTGAAATACTACTGGAGTCTAGTGATAGAACCTCTCTGTGGTGTGACTGAACTTTCTAACAGGGTGAAATATGTCTATTAGCAATTCTGCCGGGAAAACGCAGAATTACAGAGGTTTAATGGGAATTGCAGGTTTTATAGGGCTCTGCCAGTGTTTCTTGGCCCTCACAGTGACAATGCTGGATGAATGAAGGGGAATGAACGGTGTAAATCTAGTCTTTGTGGTTCTATTATCCCTGTGAGCAATTTTGAGCTTAATGAAGGTCGTATGGAGGGCGAAATGGTCTAAATACCTGTAATTCGACGAGCAGAGGTTGAGACACAGGTGCACAGGTGCTTTCTGAGGAGGTCGCCCGGGCTAATCGACTGGTTGGCGAAAATTCGAGCTCAAACGGTCAAGCAGAGCGCTCAGTAAAAACACAGTGAAAATGGTAAAAACACGGGAAAATTTGGTAAATATGGGTCATTTTACCATTTGGCGCTTTTTTCTGCTGACGTCAGCATGACGTCATTGGTGGGTCATGGTGAGGTGACGTCAGCTGACGTCATCGGGCGACGTGGCAGTGGGCGACTGGTCAAAGGTGAGGCGAGGTGGAAGCCCAGTCAGTAGTGAGGTAGGCCAATAACATAAGCGGGTACGGGCAGGCAACGACGTGGCGGTGAATTAGCGGCGGGTAGGTGGCGGTTAACGTGCAACGGTCACGGTTAAGGCCTTAACCGTTGCAGTCTCCCGGGGCGGTTAAGGTACGGCGCGGAGGATGTCAGAGCGGGCTCCGAGATGGTTTAACGCCCGACACGTGGAGCAGGCGTGACAAGGCGCAACGTCACTTCCCCGGAAGTTAACGTGCGGTCACGGGAGGCGCTCCGATATTGCTGTAAGCCGTCGGATCTGGTGGGCTTGATCCGACGGCTGGCGGAGGGGTAACATGCGCCTTTGATATTATGGGCGGAAAAATCAAAATTTGTGGGTTTTATGTGGGTTTTTTCAAATGTTTTGATTAAACCACAATGCGGTAGGATTGGGAAACGTGCCAGAGGCGGGCATTTGACCTTTGCAAAGGTTTTATAGGCAAAATGGGTTTGGAAAGTGGGTTTTAGCAATGCAGAGGTGATTTGAAGGCAAATTGTCTTGCAGCAAAAGGGAAATGGGTGGAAAAGGCTCACCAAAGTGGCCAGATGCCATTTGGCCCCTTTTTTGAAAAATACACGGCTATTATGCCTAGGGGAGGGAATATAGATAAGATTTGGGGTTTTATACACCTAAGTGTTAATAATATTAGGGGTGGGGTAAGATAAGGGAGGTTATATAGTAGAATTAGGAGTTAATATGAATGAATGAGGGGAATTTAGAAAGGGGGTGTTAGTGATGGAGTAGAGAGGGAAAGAGAGGAAGTTAGTGATGCTCTTTGCTGTAATTTCATGAACTTCACCACTTTGCTTGCTGACAGATCGATTGCCTTGGCAAGAGACCTATGGATACTTGTGTAATGGTGATCATATTCTTTCTGCAACCACAACTGCCTACCCAACTATTTTGCCTAGCATTTTTTGTTTCTTCTTGGAGGGGCACTTGAACTTGCAACCCTCAATTGCCTTTTCTTTTCTTTGGCTTTTTCCTCTTTTTCTCTATCTACTTCTACCCTTATGTCCTCCAAGGTCCCAGATTAAACTTTTGGGAACCTTTGCTTCTCTACCTGAGCTACTTGTCTGCCAAGATTAAGCTGTTTGGACATACCTCTTTCTCTATTCTACAACTCAAAATTGAAACATGGCATGATCCAGATTAGACTGTTGAATCATCCACAAAAATTGAAATAAGGCCCTCAATGCTTGAAACACTTACCCAGCTCTTGCTTTCTAGGAAATATGGGATCTTTGGGATACCAAAGCAGAGCATATTTGGCTTTTCTCTTGTCAATCATGAAATATGAAACCTATTACTATAGGTATCCAACAGTGGCTCCACATGGGGATGGTTTTTCTTTTGAAAGACCAAGAACAGCAGGTCAGATTGCCTTGTTGCATGACTGCCCATCTTTGTCTTTAAAATCTGCTGCATATAATCTGTCAAGATAGTGTGCTTCTTTCTTGGAGAACCTCTGATTCTATCTGCCTGTGCTGCTAGGTGCAGCATTTGGGAAAACCTCTTTATACAATTTAAATCACAAGAGAATATGTACAATTGCATATATACAATGAACCTCTGAATTTCTATCATAGTGAACAGTCAAAATAGTGCTTGAGCATCCTGCCATTTACAGGACCTTCATCCAGCTCAGTTATAGTCAAGCTTTTTAGGAAGTAGGTGTTATTACCTTGTACTGCTTGGACAGCGAATGGTCCTTTCCATAAAGAATCAAACTTCCCATGTTTTCCTTTCTCTTCTCTTCTTGCATCCCACTTTAAAACTTTGTCCCCCACATTGAAATCTTCAGTTTTAGTTCTTCTGTCAAAGGCCTTTTTCAGTTTCTCTTGTAGTATCTGCACTCTGCTGAAAACTTGTTCTCTAGTCTGCTGTAGACAAATTATCTGGTTAATCCTTCTTTGCATGTCATTTGGCTCTGCTTGGCTTTCTTGTAGAAGTTTCATAACTGGCACTCCTAGTGATGAGGGAAATCTGGCCTCTAATCCATAGACTAACTCATATGGGCTGGTCCCAATTGATCTTTTGGTGGTTAATCTGTCTGCCCATAAAGCATTTACTAGTTTCTTATGCCAGTTCTTTTTGTTCTCTTCCAGCACTTTCTTTATGATGTTTATCAGGCTTTTGTTTGATGATTCAGCGAGACCATTTCCTTGAGGATAGTAAGCTGTAGAATGGCCCAAAGTAATGTGAAATTTATGGCAAAAGTTTACCATCTTCTTGGATCTGAAGGCAGCAGCATTGTCTGTTATTATCTTGTCTGGGCAGCCAAATCTAGCCAGTATATTGTTCTCCAAAAATTGAATGATTACTGAATCATTTGCTTGTCTGCATGGGGCAGCTTCAATCCACTTGGTGAAGTAGTCTGTTGCTGTTAGAATCCATCTGTGTTGCCCTGAAGATGAGGGGTGAATTTCCCCAATGAAATCCAAGCCCCATTGTTGAAAAGGTCTCTCTGTTGCAATGGGCCTCAAAGGGAGTGGCAGCAACTGTCTTTTGCCTTCAAACAGTTGGCACTTGTGGCATGATGTTGTGAATTTCTTCATATCTGAGAACATAGTGGGCCAGTAATAACCAGCCCTTAATATCTTGTCCACAGTGGACTTCCAGTACAAATGTCCACCACAGTCTCCAGCATGGAATTCTTGCATAATATTGTCAGTTTCACTCTCAAGAAGACAGTGCAGCAGAATACCTTCATGGTTTTTCCAGAGTAGATTCTCATCTATCACACAAAATTTAGATGTTTTCATTTTTAGGAACCTAGACTTGGTTCTGGACAGTCCTGGGGGAGCACACAGGTTTTGTAACACATAACAGATATCAGAGTACCAGGGAGATTGTTCAAAGGCTACATTTATCTTTGGAGTCGCCAGCTCTGTTTCACTGTCCATTTGGTTGATATCTAAAGCTTGGAAATTTGCTTCTGTCATTAACTTGGCCAAACCTTGCCCTTTTATCAGCTTTGTAGGCTTTATTTCAATGTCAAATTCAAGTATGTTTGCAATCCATTTTCCTCTCCTTCCCTCTAAGTTTTCTTGTGTGAGAATGTTTTTGACAATAGGACTTGGTACATAAGCTACAACATGGGAGTAAAGGATGTAAATCCTAAAGTCTTTGATGGCTTTGATCAAGGCATAGGCTTGCTTCTCCATTATTTGGTACTTTAGGGGGGCATCCCTAAGAGCTCTGCTGAAAAAAGCAATGGGCTTTTCATTCCCTTGGTCATCTTTCTGTAATAAAACAGCAGCAATAGTGTGTTGGGAGGCAAAGGAGAAAATGATGAAGTCTCTGTCAAACTGAGGGTTAGTTAACACTGGGGTTTGAGTCAAGGCCAATTTTATACTTTCAAAAGCTTGTTTTGCTTCAACAGTCCATTTGACCTTTGAATCTTTCTTTAGCATATTGTTTAATAATCTGATTAACTCTGCTAAATTTGGGATAAACCTTCTCAAAAAGTTGATTTTTCCCAAGAATCCTTGCAGCTCTTTGACATTCCTTGGGTGAGGCATTTGTAGGATAGCTTGTATCCTATCTGGATCAATTCTTATGCCATCTTTCGAAATGATGTGTCCTAGAAGTTTCCCTTCTTCTAAGCCAAATAAAGACTTCTTGGGGTTTAAGGAAATACCATATTTCCTGCATGTTATGAAGATTTGTCTCAGATGTTTCAAGTGTTCTTGGTCAGATTTTGAAAAGGGTGTAAGATCATCTAAGTAAATGACCAAGAAATCATGAATTTCCTTTGCAAAAGCAATGTCCATTGCTCTCTGAAATGTTGCCCCTGCATTTTTCAATCCAAAGGGCATCTTCACATACTTGAAAGTACCCCATGGGGTAGTAAATGCAGTCTTGTCTTGATCATCAGGGTGTACCAGGATTTGATTGAAACCTGAGAAGCCATCCAACAATGATATTCTTGAGGCTCCTACTACTCTTTGAAGGATGTGGTCCATTTTGGGTAAGGGATAATTGTCTTTGAGTGACACTAGGTTCAAATTCCTTAAGTCTACACAAAGTCTAATCTCACCAGTTTTCTTTCTTGTAGGGACCAAATTTGAAATCCACTCAGAAAACCTGATTGGTGCTATGATCCCAGCTTTGAACATTTTTTGTAATTCCTTTTCAATGGAAGGAAGAAGCACAGGATTGATTCTTCTCAATTTCTGTTTGAATGGTTTTTGATCAGGCTTGAGGGGAATGGTGTGCTGGATAACAGAGGTATCATAAGACTTCAAGTCTTCATAACCCCAGGCAAAGACATCTTGGAATTCTTTAAAGAGATCAACATATTTGGGTTTTTGATCAGGGGGCAAAGCAGCAGACAGCTTTATTATTTTAGGCTTGTCAGTGGTACCAATGTTACATTCTTCAATTGTTGCATCTAATGGCTGCATCTTTGGTTTCCTGGGGACATCATTTGAGTCAAAAATGTCCTCTAGTGGGGTAAGGCCTGCTGGAAGAAGATTGTCTTTGAGTTGTATGATTTCATCTTCAGCGTTGCTCAGCTCTTCACAGTCAATTTGGTGAATTTGCTGAATGTTTACTTTGTTGAAAATGGTTGGACTGAGTAGTTGTTTTGCTGTCCTAGGTGACATTGGGTGGGCAGACTGTTGAAACTGTAATTGTGATTGACTTGCCCCATCAACTGTTTGAGATTGACTTGCTGTCTCAAGGTCAATATTTAATCCTGTAAACTCTTGTTGCAAAGTTAAAAAGTTGTTTATTTGCCTATCATTCTCAAATACTTGCCACTCTTTGACATTGTTTGGAATAGAAGGCCTATATTTGACTTCTGCTGTGAAACAATTGTTGGGTTGTAGTGGGAATTTGAAGGTGCTGGCAAATGTTGCCAAGCTGTGAGCATGGAGATTGTGGCCCCTAGGAATCTTTGTGATAATAAACTCGGAGAAAGTTTCTAATATTTCAATTACAGCAGACCTATAGGACCTTAATCTTTTGTCATTAGTGACAAAATCCCCTTTTACTTGTTGAATTACTAGATCAGAGTCCCCCATGATTGAGAGGCTATGTGCTTGTAATGATTTTGCAATCTTGAGGCCTAGTAGCAGAGCTTCATATTCTGCCATATTGTTAGTGCATTTAAAGTTCAATCTATAAGCCCGGCCTTGTGCACAGGCTTTCTCTTTGTTATGTATCCATACTCCAGCTCCTGCCCCTAACTTGTTAACTGAGCCATCAAACTCTAGGACCCACAGACTATCTTGCTGGTCAGGGGATCTTAAATTCCTTTCATGGGATGGCCATGTGAGCATGAGTTGAGGTTTCTTTTCCCATTTGTCTCCTAGGATAATTTCATCATTTGTTTGACAATTTTTGACAACTAAAGGAGGGTGAATGGGTATTGTTGAGCTGATTAAATTTTGGCAGGTGCCACTTGTTTGACCGATGTTTTGTTCTTGTATGGGTGTTTCGGTCTTAATGTCATTGCTTAAGGAATTTGTGCTGTCATTGAAAAGGATGAAGGAGTCTATGTCCGAGTGGACAGCATATATTGGAAAATTTTGAGGCTTTTCTTCACTGCTGACCATATATTTCATGAGTGTTTCCCTATAAAGTCTCTTGGGTTGTCCAAAGACAGAGATGGTTGCATATGACATGTCTAATTGCAGGGAGCCTTGGAGCTTGGCTCCCCATGATCTTGATAGGAGCATTCCATATTTGGGTGGGATATCAGCAACAACAACATCCATTAGAATGGTTTTGTTGGGGAATTGAACCAGGGACACACATAAATCCTTAATTAGGCCCAAGCATTTGACTTGACTAGAATCAAAAGAAAACAGATCTTTGTATGGTCTTGTTATATCCAAGTTTAATCTTTCCATGACTGCTTTTGGCATAAGGTTGTGAGATGCACCTGAGTCAAACATTGCATTATGCAGTATTTTATCATGAACATGCAAGCTGACATAAAAAGGCAAAACTCCTGTGACTACTGTTTTTCCATCTACCTCTGGGCCAAACAGTAATTCTGGAGTGTCATCTAGCACATTTACATCATCTTTGTTGTTGGTGAGCTGAAGGGATTTTTTGATCTGTTGCTTATATATGTCATGCTTGGCTAGCTCTGAAAGGGGAATTGCTATCTTTAACTTGCCAATTTCTGTTCCTAGGTCAAAGGGTTTATCCACCTGAATTTTAAAGTCACGGATAGCAGTCCTTTCTCTGTTGATTGAATCTTCTTGTTGGATTTCATCTTGATTTTGGAACCTGCCCCTCATGTTGATGTCTTGAGGGGTAATGTTCGGATTTGGGTGGGAGGATGAGGTTGCCAAGGGTTGTTGTGGTGTGGACAGTATTTCAGTGACCTCCTCAACCACTACTTCTTTTGTAGGTAAGTTTGTTTTGTCATTAGGTTCAGTGACTAAGGTTTCTTTAGATTGCTGTTTCTCCTTTGCCTTCTCAGGCTGATTTGCATTTACAGTCCGACTTCTTAGTTTGTATTGTTTATGGACTTCATAGACAGCAGTATCATACCCTTGTTTAAAGTCAAAAGACTCTCCTGATTGTGTTTGGAATGTTTTGTTTTCATCCTCCTCATGGTCTTCTTGTGTTAAGAAAACATGGCTTTTACCATCCAGACCTATTAAGTTGATGTCAGGATCTTCATTGAGCTGATTAGCTGAAGAAGTTTCTGCATAATTTTCTTGAAAAGGGGGTCTGATATCTTGGTCAGCGCCTGTCTTCCCTATATTGGGGTTCTGTGTTCTCCTAAAATTTGGGTTTCTAGGAGGATTGTTTTGTGGTGCCTCCCATGATGACTTTCTTTCAACTGATTCCACTCTTTCACCTAGTCTCTTCATGCTGTTTAGTATTGCATCCAACTTTTGATCAAAACCTGAGGGCTCTTCTTTGAAACCAACCTTCTTTTCCAGCTTTGCCCTGTTTCTTTTGGCAATTAGGTTGGCCTCTACAGTGACTGCAACTCTTTGGGCTTCTGCAAGGGTTGGAGGGTCTCTTTCTCTCAACTGATAGGCCATATCAGAATCAAAACCATCAGGGAAGTTATAAAGGGCCAAATCAGGAGGGGGCCTTAAGTTCTGGGGAATAGCATTGTATATGTTGTTAAACCTAGCACAATACTCCAACACCGTTTCTTGGGGACCTCTTTTAATAGTGTTATATTCACCAAGTATATGGTGCGGATCTCTCTTTTTCTCCCATCTGTTGGTGAATTCCTGGTATAGAACTTCAGGGGTTGCAATGGAATTTGCATTTAAGGATCTAAACCAAGTTCTGACATCCCCAGTTAAGCTTTGAACAAAAATTCTCATCCTAACACTGTCATCATCTATTTCATAGGTCTCAAAGTGGTCTTGCATCTTTTTAGCATGCTGGATGGCTGTCAAAGGGCCATGGGAGTCAAAAAATGAGAGTCTAGTTTGGTAGTCTTGGGGTAGAGCTGGAGCATTGGCTGGTATCTGCAGCGGTGCATATCTGTTAGCCATGTTTATGGGATTTATAGGGTTAATAGGAACAAATGGGACAACAGGGATTACAGGTGTAACCGGGTTAAGAGGATGGGTAATAAGTGGGGAACTGGTTGAGGGAGTGTGTGCAGATGGTGAAGATGGGAGAGAAGGGCTGTGAGGTGTTGATGATGAGCTAGGGGAATTAGGTGTGGAACGGAAAAGGACTTTACAAGGAGTTGGAATGAGGATAGGTTGGTCTAAACTTATATCTGAATCAGCAAGCTTCTCCTGCTTTTGCTGCCTCCTTATATTCTTTGGTATGATATTTGGGTTATCGACGATGATGGGTTGATTAGGGTCAGGGTTTGCCCTAGTGTGCCTTGGGTTTCTTTTGGGAGCCAGCTTCTAAGTATTCTTTAGAACTTTATACAGAAAGTTTTGTATGTACAAGGACTAGGTAAGAATTCTGGAATGACTATATATTTCTCAAAGCTAGTATGAAGTTTCCCTAGTTAGCTCTTCCCTAAAGCTGTCCCTGTGTTTACAGAAACAGTCCTGAGGCCTCTTGGCTAGTTTCAGGCTTGATGGTAGCTTTTGGAAATAGATAGTAATTGAAGAAATCTTAAATCCCCAGTGGAGTCGCCATTTATGTTAACACCCAGGTTGTTCCCTATGACTCCCAAGGGAATACGGCCGGGGTAACCACTAACCAATCTTTGGATCACTGTTCCTAGCCAAACTGTGATCAGAGAGGGCTCTCTCTTTATGATTTGCAACTGTTTGTAATAGGGTTTTAGGCTAGCTATTATGTACTGATTTTTTGTTTATGTTTTGGTTGATGAAACTCCTTTTAGATTCTATTGATGTAGTTTTCAGAGAGGTTGAGTACCATTGGGCAATGGAGTCTGCGGCTATAAGTGTTTGAAACTTTGAGATGAAAGATGGAACTTACAGGGCCATTAGAGTGCTTAATAGAACAGGTTTTTTGATTAAATTACTGGAAACAGGTAATACAACAGTGAAAGCATTTAAGAATTTTCACTTGTTATCTATATGTTCCCAACAGACAGCTTTAAGAGGAGAAAACAAAGGTCTTAGGGGCAAAATTGAATCCCTGAGAATGACTGTCACAGTAAAAGACACAGTTTTGAAATGCAGCAATTAAGAATTACAATTCTGTCACTGTATCTGAGGAAAACATGTATAATAGCTCAGTTTGAGTCCAGGGTAAACATTGTTAAATCCTGGGACTATCCTTTCACCTTGCTATCAAGTGTAAAAACATTTGAACAACAAAAGAGAACAAAAGACTCAAAAACACATAACAAAGAGATTTGAGAATACTTGCTGTTTTATGCAACACCCTGGAATCCTGTAACATTCATCTCTCACCACCATACATCAAAGAACACCAAGCCTTGGAAATTCCATTCTTCCTTTGTATTAATTCTCTGAAAATATTACAATGAGCTAGAGCTTTTCCAAAGAAAATAACAACAACCCTTTTTCACTGCTGTGAAGGGTGAATATATACTTGCGGTTATTTACAAAATATCTGAGTCCTGAGTTATCTCAGATTTTACTTTCTTACCAACTACTTAAGATGTTATGGCCAAAATTTAATGCAGCATTGACTACAGAGTACAGGCATTTTAATGCTCTGTCAGAAGATATTTTAGCCTTTGGAGACAGCTAAGTCGGTCGAGATTTTCTGAGTAAATGCTGGAAAATCTGTCTTCAATGCTTTGTACGCTGTGTCTTGGACTTGTCACCTGTGATTGTGACTGTTGCTTGTGGTGAGTCAATGGTCCTGCTGAGTTGGCTCAGCCTCTGCCTCTTCCCTGTGGATATTTTCCTCAACACTGTGCCTGCGTATGTGTGCTTATTTAGCTGTAGAAATAGCGCTACTGATTCTGGCCTGACAAAACTGTCTGTGTCAAATTTCTCCAGGCATCCTGTGTGGGCAGTTGGTGTGCTAAGATTGCCCCTAGAGTTTCATCTGCTTCTGTGAATTTGAAGAAGTTAGGTGGTGTATCAAACAGATGGTCAACTTCATTCATGAGGAAAAACAGGTTCTCCACTCTGTCATACATACTCTGCCCGGTGGCTGGCCCTGGTTCTGCTGAAGTGCTGGGCGGTTGTGCAATCTCTGCTACTGCCTGGGCATCAATTCTCTTGTTGTAATTCTCTAGGGTGAGCAGTCTTCCTACACTGCTTAAAATGCTGGGGAGGCCTCTGTTCTGTAGTGCCACGAATTTCTCCAGGAATCTGTTGATTTCAGTTTGCATATCCTGTGTCCTCCTCTCCAGTGTTCCAACCAAGTTCCTCAATGTAACGACTCTCTTTGCTACAGCAATTGCTTCTGTCCTGTTAGTGATTCCCATGATAGCTAATTGAGAGCTAGTCTTATAGTTCAGAGTGTTGATTATCCTTGTAGCAGCTTCTGGCATGTGTCCAAGGCTCGCCCTGGCTCTCTGTATTTCTTTGTTTGCTTTAGTGATGAGCACCATTTGCTCATCCATGGTCTCAATATATTGCCACTGTTTGGCAATGGACCTTCCAATGTTGCTCCATAGCACTGCTTTCATTTCAGCTGTCACCTTTTCCAGTGCAAGCTCCTTCTCTAGTTCAGCAATTCTTCTCTTAAGAGCTTTTACCTCTCTGTCCTTGGCTGCCTCATTCTGTTTGCTCTTGTCAAACCTTTCATTTACCTTAGTCAAGGTTTTCTTAAGCTCATCCAACTCTTTGATTTGAGATTCCATGGCTTGGATCTCAGCTTGCAGCTTTTGCATGTCTAAGCTAGCAGCCTGTTCTGATGTTGTAGTTGTTGCTGCTGTGGATGGTGCTGTAGTTTCTGTTTGCTGAGGAGGAGGAGTAGTCTTTGGAGGGATTTCCTCAAGATTTATTATGACAGGAGGAGGCTGGGAGGGTTGGCCCTCTTCTCTTTGCTTCAGTGTTTCCTGTAGTGCTGCCTTTGCAGCTTCAGTTTGTCCTAGCTGGTCCTGAGTCCTGACCAGCTCTTTGTATAAGGACACCAGCAGATCTGTAGCATCTTTCTCTTGCCTTTGCTGGGCAACTTCATCTGTCTGTGGGTGGATGGTGGCCGGGAGTTTGATTTTCTTTCTTAGGGCTGCCATGTCTGCATCCCTTATCTTCAGGAGCTCTTGGATGCCTTTGACATCTTTAGGATCATGCCCTATTTCTATAATTACCTCTTCCAAGGACTTGATCCTATTGTCCTTGGCTTGTGATGAAGCTCTTTCTAACTCCAGCTGAGAAGCTGTGTTGTCCAGGCTGCTCTTTAATTTATAATTCTCCAATGTCTCATCTGCCAGGGAGGCGTACACCATTTCACCAGTCTGCTTATGTAGTTCAATCTTGTCCATGGGGTGTATGTCTTTGGCAAGAACCTCCATGTTGGTTCTTAGATAGTCTGAGGTGGACTGAGGCTGCAAAGTTGTAGGCATGAAGTGGCTCATTATCATTTTGCCTTCGCTCACATCGAAAGCAGACATGAGTCTCTGCTGGTTGCTAGGAGCTAGGTTCAACAAGTGATCGTACAGCTGCACTTTTATTGGATCACTCCTCCTTTTTATGTCAATGAATTGCTGTTTTATACTTGACTGTCCTTTTCTTGTTTCACTGGAGGAGCTGACCTCTCCTCCCATTGTCATGTCATGTCCTCGCTGGGATGAGCTGGCCGAAAGTTCTCCACTGGGTGGGCCCATGCCCATGGCTTGCCTTACTGCTATGTCCTCCTCTTGGGAGTCATTCAGTCTCTGTCTCTTCTCACCCCTGATGAAAGATGAGGTGTGGGGGGTCTCTCTCTCTCTTTTTCTTGTCACATCCTCCTTTTGTGGTGTTTGGAGGACTGATGTGTCTATATTGGTGTCTGTCCTGGGAGGCACATTTGTTTGAGGCTGCTGCTCAGTATTGCCAGGTTGATCTGTCCCCTTTTCCTGCTGCAAGGGCTGTTCACTGGACTGTGCCTTTTCTTGTTGCTGCCCCAGTTCCTGCTGTTCCATTTCTTCTTGCTGCTGTAGCAAGGTGTCCACTTGTTCCTCTGTCAATACAGGTGGCTGTTCCACCTGTTTACCTTTGTCTTTGCTTGCTGCCTGGGATGTCTTCTCAGTGGTTTGCTGCTGTGCTGCTGAAGATCCAGCAGCTGTTCCACTTTGCCTTCTGTAGGAGTGGGGCACCTGTGCACAAGTTTCCAAGTCAGTTTCCTTTTGTACATTCCTGGCTTCTTTCTCAAGCAATTCTACCTCAGTGAGTTGTTCTATTAGTGTACCCTCTTCCCAATCTAGTGCATTGGCATACTTTTCTATTTCCGGTTGTCTTTTATGTGCATAGTTGCCCAGTCTGTATCTAATTCTCCTGAGGGAAATACTATGATTGGGGTCATAAGGAATCCACTCAAAACTGGTCTGCAATCTGAGGCCTTCCAGCATGCTGTGTGCCTCTTTCCATCCTTCCTCTTTCTTGTTATACAGGAAGGAACCTAGCTGACTTCTTACCTTCAATTGTGACTTCTTGTTTCTACTCTGAAAGTGAAGGTAATCTGAGTTCCCAAACTGCCTGAAATACTCCAGGGCAAAAAGCCTCATGGGGACATACCTTGGCAATCTAAATGGGTTCAATTCACAGCCATATATCCTAATGACTGTGTGGTTCTGGTAGAAGTACCAGTTGCCAATATTGTAGGATTTGTTCAGATGTAGAATCCTCCTCATTTCACCGGTTAATCTAGGAGGAGGAGTACCTTGCAGAACTGTTAGGGCCGGATGAACAAATAGATCAATGAACTCACAGTATGTATAGGGTGATACTGAGGTAAAATGAAACACAGAGGTCCAGAAAACAACTGATCTTGGGCTTCCTTGGGCATTGAGTGGCCTCAAAGGAACTGAGAAGGTAGCTGGCTGATAGAAAAGAAATAAATGATAGATATATGAGGAGTACCTAAACAGTCTCTCCCTTTTCAAATTCATGAACTGATCATGGATTTTCTCTGCTATGTAAGTTGCATAATCATATTGCACAGCTGGAGGCTTACCAGGGGCAAACATGGACAACATTGCCATTATACTTTCATCTACATCTTCCAGCCCCCTGAACCCTAGGACATAGCTAATTAGGTCCACCAGCATTCTGCCCAACTCATTCAGACAATGGTACCCAATAGGAGGGGTTCTGACTGTTTCAGAGCCTGATATGACAAACAGTTGGTTGATTTTGATAATCTGGTCACTGGACAGCTTGATCCCTGTGTTAATCAGATTCTGCATGGACAGAGGGGTCAATTTCTTGGCTGTATTGAAGTGCAGCATCTGGTTTATGCTCTCTGGGGTTATCTGGAACAGGACTAGGCCTGTGGGGCTTATGACTGCCCTTTGGCTGGGGTCATAGCATTCCTGGCAGCTGTAAATGAGCTCTGGCATTGGATTGACTTGGGGAAGGTTGTATATCGGCAAATTTGACTCCCAAATCCCCAAGATATCTGCTCCACTGAGGTGCTGGGCTCTTAGTTCATTCAGTATTAACACATTATACTTGGTTCCCATGGGAAACCAATCCAGCATTTGGTAGTCCATGTCTCCCAGGGCTTTCCATGCTAGTTCCTGGTGAGGTGCATTGATGGGCTTAATGTTTAGTGCAATAGGGGTCTCCATAGCTGTTCAGGGTACCAAAATTGCAAATAGACAGGTGGAATGGTGAAAACACAGTCTGGAGACAGTCTTCTGTGGAAACAGTTGAGGTTTTGAGTATTCAAGGGGAATTCTCTCAGTAGCAATTGAAATACTACTGGAGTCTAGTGATAGAACCTCTCTGTGGTGTGACTGAACTTTCTAACAGGGTGAAATATGTCTATTAGCAATTCTGTCGGGAAAACGCAGAATTACAGAGGTTTAATGGGAATTGCAGGTTTTATAGGGCTCTGCCAGTGTTTCTTGGCCCTCACAGTGACAATGCTGGATGAATGAAGGGGAATGAACGGTGTAAATCTAGTCTTTGTGGTTCTATTATCCCTGTGAGCAATTTTGAGCTTAATGAAGGTCGTATGGAGGGCGAAATGGTCTAAATACCTGTAATTCGACGAGCAGAGGTTGAGACACAGGTGCACAGGTGCTTTCTGAGGAGGTCGCCCGGGCTAATCGACTGGTTGGCGAAAATTCGAGCTCAAACGGTCAAGCAGAGCGCTCAGTAAAAACACAGTGAAAATGGTAAAAACACGGGAAAATTTGGTAAATATGGGTCATTTTACCATTTGGCGCTTTTTTCTGCTGACGTCAGCATGACGTCATTGGTGGGTCATGGTGAGGTGACGTCAGCTGACGTCATCGGGCGACGTGGCAGTGGGCGACTGGTCAAAGGTGAGGCGAGGTGGAAGCCCAGTCAGCAGTGAGGTAGGCCAATAACATAAGCGGGTACGGGCAGGCAACGACGTGGCGGTGAATTAGCGGCGGGTAGGTGGCGGTTAACGTGCAACGGTCACGGTTAAGGCCTTAACCGTCGCAGTCTCCCGGGGCGGTTAAGGTACGGCGCGGAGGATGTCAGAGCGGGCTCCGAGATGGTTTAACGCCCGACACGTGGAGGAGGCGTGACAAGGCGCAACGTCACTTCCCCGGAAGTTAACGTGCGGTCACGGGAGGCGCTCCGATATTGCTGTAAGCCGTCGGATCTGGTGGGCTTGATCCGACGGCTGGCGGAGGGGTAACATGCGCCTTTGATATTATGGGCGGAAAAATCAAAATTTGTGGGTTTTATGTGGGTTTTTTCAAATGTTTTGATTAAACCACAATGCGGTAGGATTGGGAAACGTGCCAGAGGCGGGCATTTGACCTTTGAAAAGGTTTTATAGGCAAAATGGGTTTGGAAAGTGGGTTTTAGCAATGCAGAGGTGATTTGAAGGCAAATTGTCTTGCAGCAAAAGGGAAATGGGTGGAAAAGGCTCACCAAAGTGGCCAGATGCCATTTGGCCCCTTTTTTGAAAAATACACGGCTATTATGCCTAGGGGAGGGAATATAGATAAGATTTGGGGTTTTATACACCTAAGTGTTAATAATATTAGGGGTGGGGTAAGATAAGGGAGGTTATATAGTAGAATTAGGAGTTAATATGAATGAATGAGGGGAATTTAGAAAGGGGGTGTTAGTGATGGAGTAGAGAGGGAAAGAGAGGAAGTTAGTGATGCTCTTTGCTGTAATTTCATGAACTTCACCACTTTGCTTGCTGACAGATCGATTGCCTTGGCAAGAGACCTATGGATACTTGTGTAATGGTGATCATATTCTTTCTGCAACCACAACTGCCTACCCAACTATTTTGCCTAGCATTTTTTGTTTCTTCTTGGAGGGGCACTTGAACTTGCAACCCTCAATTGCCTTTTCTTTTCTTTGGCTTTTTCCTCTTTTTCTCTATCTACTTCTACCCTTATGTCCTCCAAGGTCCCAGATTAAACTTTTGGGAACCTTTGCTTCTCTACCTGAGCTACTTGTCTGCCAAGATTAAGCTGTTTGGACAGACCTCTTTCTCTATTCTACAACTCAAAATTGAAACATGGCATGATCCAGATTAGACTGTTGAATCATCCACAAAAATTGAAATAAGGCCCTCAATGCTTGAAACACTTACCCAGCTCTTGCTTTCTAGGAAATATGGGATCTTTGGGATACCAAAGCAGAGCATATTTGGCTTTTCTCTTGTCAATCATGAAATATGAAACCTATTACTATAGGTATCCAACACAATGAATGACCAATACACGTGAAAATACTTTGGGGAAAGCCTCAGCTAAAAACCCCACTATCTGTATTATCCTACAAGGTGGAAATACATAGGAATTATACAAAGTCTTAGCTCTCATAGCTAGCCAACTCTTAGTACAATCCTCACAGATGCTCACAGGCAATCTTGGCTTCTCTCAAGCCTTCCTCTCTGCCCTCGAAGCTCCTATTTCCTTGTGGTTTTCCTTTGGGATGATTCACCTTCAACCAAGTGGAACACTGATCTCACACATTGTCAGAAATGTGCAATCCTCAAGGAATGATTCCTTCTACATGCATGAGTTTTCTTTATAGGAAAACACATACAACTGATAGTACATTGTAATTAACATTTAACTTAACTAGGTCTTTCTCATAATAGACATGCATGAGTTTCTGATGAGGGAATCTTCAATTAAATGGAGTAAACTAGTTGAGTGCATGCATGCATCAACTAACTGTTAACTCTCTATTAGTTCCTCAAACAGTTTGGAACTAATTTAACTAGACTTAACTCAGTAAACTGAGTTAACTAATTACAACTCAAATAGAACTCAATCTTATCTCCTTAATTTAAGGGATAACTCATGCATGACTTTAGAAAGACTTCCAAATTGAATTTCTCCAACTACTTAAGTCAAAATAACTTAATTAATTATTTCCATGTAGATATTAAGACTAAATTCGATTTTAATTCACAATTTAATTCAAGGAAAAATTAAAATGGAATATTCTTGTTGCCACATTTCAACACTCCCTCTCAACAAGAAAGGGATTATCTTCCACCCCGATCCTCTCTCTATGGAACTCGAACTTACACTTTGACAATTCCTCTGTCAAAATGTCAGCATCTTACTCCTCTATCGAAATATATTGTAGCAACATGATTCTCCTCGCATCAGCAACTTGCTTTACCTTGTAAAGCCATCAGAAACTCACAACGGACCTGTTCTCCGGTCTCGAGACCTTGTCCCAAACAGTATTACAAACTATGGAGTCATACTCCTCCACCATAGCGTCACCCTAAATCAGTTGCTGCACTGCCTCCTCAAAGGAAGATGGCTTAGTCTCAACACATTCCCCCAGCAAGGGCCATCTATCTAGTGTACCTCTTAGGTGACCTCCTCTGTCTGCACTGAGAAAATGGTGCTCCCACATTCTCTCTCTCACCCTCCAAAAATTTGCCATCTTCCTTTGTGCGCTTCCGTCCATCTCTAGAAGACTTTGCTTGAGTGGATGTCTCCACTCCTGGAACCTTTTCATGTGGTTTCTCTGCATCAGTCTGAGGCTCCTCCTCCTTGCGAACCAATAGTTCCTCCATAGCCTATAGTTGGAGCTCTGTCTCAAGGGAAACTCACATGGCCTTCTTCTCATCAAACTTGATATCTTTGTGAACCATTCTCCTCTGACTGGTAGGCAAGTACACCCAATAGTTGTGAGATGTATCAGTGTACCCCACAAGTATCCCCAACTCTGCTTTCTACTCAAGCTTCTTCTATGCATCCTTTGTCACATGGAAATATACCAATGAGCCAAAGATCTTGAAGTTACCCACGTCTAGTCTCTTACCATAGAAAGCTTCGTCTGATGTCTTCATCCCAAGTATGTGATGTGGGCTTCTATTCTGCAAATCGACCGATGTGTTGCATGCCTTAGCCCACAAATGAAGTGGTAGTCCTTGGTCATGCAGCATCGCCCGTGCTGCCCCTACAATAGTTTTGTTCTTCCTCTCAGCCACCCCATTCTGCTATGGGTTATGAGGTATTGCCAACTCTAATTTAATTCCTTCCACTACACAGAAGTCCTTAAACTCTTGAGAAACATATTCTCCACCATTTTCGCTTCTCAAGGCCTTGATCTTCTTCCCTGACTCTTTCTCAACCAAAGTTTTGAACTCACAAAACTTTGTGAAGGTTTGGTCCTTATTTTGCATGAAATAAATCCAGCATTTACGAGAATAGTCATCAATAAAAATCACAAAATACCTTTTCTTTGTTGTGGATGTCATCAAGAATGGTCCACACACATCAGTATGAACTTGCGCTAAGATAGCCTTTGCTCGAATGTCTCGATCATGAAAGGAAGACTTGGTGTACTTTCCCAAGGTACAACATTTGCATGTGTCAACTTGCTCAAGTTTACCTTTGGGAAGTCCTGTAGATATCTGTTGCATTATCCTCAAAGCTCCATGATACAAATGGCCCAACCACCTATGCCACAACTTGCCAATGTCTTGGCTTTGCACCAATTCTACTTTTGTACTCAATGCTGCAAAATCTTCTACCTCTAGTTTATAGAGATTCTTCACCCGAATCCCTATCCTCTTGGTCTGACCAGTGGCTATGTGTCTTAGGAACATATTTCCTTTATTGAATACAACATCGTAGCATTTTTCTTCCAACATCACGATCAATACCAAGTTCTTCTTTAGTCCAGTCACATACATCACATCTATCAAGGTGATAGGAGGTCCATGCTCCCTCTGAAAAGAAACGAAACACTATACCTTTCATCGTTGTTGGGCAATTTAATTGCTTAAATTGCTTTCATTAAATTATCAACCAGGGAAACTCGTAAGCTTGTGATGATGCCAGCAAAATATATGCAAGAGTAAGAAACTAACTCTATGTCTAACTAAATGATTTATGATTCAATATAATATGCAAGGGAAGAGGCTCTTAATTGAGGAGTTCCTGGTTGTCCTTCCCTACAGTATTATAGATTGAAAAGAAATCATTGATTACATAAAACTAGAAACTTGAAATAAAGACAAGAGAATGAATTTAATTGTTGTCCAGATTCAAATAGAAAGGGAGACTAACTTAGTCCCTTGATTGTCCCCTCATATACTGATCCAAACTAAACTAAGATTCATTCATAAGCATAAGAAATGAAATAACATGAAACTTAAAAGTAAAAGAATGAATTTTAATTATCATGCAAATCAAATAGAGGGAGAGACTAACTTAGACCCTTGGTTGTTCCCTCATATGCTGGTAAGATTTTAATTTAAAACTCATTCACCAATCACAAACAAATCCTCAAACATCTCAACAATGAAATAAGATCTATTATGAAATAAAATGTTTCTTTGATCCTTTTAGAGTGAGCTCAATTCTCTTAAGAACAAAGTGACAAACTATTCCATAAATTCATATACTACATTAAGACAATTTATATCTAAAACTATAGTATGGAAATCTATGTAAAATGAAGCTTTATTCTATTCCATCATAAGTTGGATACATGCTCCAAGGGTCCTGTCTTTTGGAATGGAGGCGGTATTCCTATTTATACAAAAACTATGATAACCACCTCATAAATGTAGACCCACTATTCCCTACTTTGACCCACATATTTCTCAACCAATGGTGACACATAACCCTATCCTCCATGATCTCCTCCATGAGGTCCATGATCTTCTCCATGAGGTTCATGATTTTCTCAAATTCGAATTTTAACATAGAGTGCCACATAAGGATGCCTTGGAAGCTTCCTTTGTACCTACACATGTCAACAAACTCATTCTAATTTTTAGGTATATGTATAAGCATATTATTTTCTAAGTTTTAACCATAAATCCACTTTAAAATGTTCAGAATTAATAAACTTTGGAAAAGCATAGATATAAGCCAATGATGAGGTAAATGTAATGATGTGGAGGTGGAATGGAGGTGACATGAAGGTAATATGGAAGTAATTTGAAGGTATTGGTGAATAATGGAGTGAGAATAAGGACTATTTTGAGGCCCAAAATACCCCCAAACTGAAGATATTGCATGTCCTCATGCAATCTATTACATTAATTTTTGATACTTGAGCTTGGCTTAAAATCTGCATGATATCATTTACTTAACTTTTGCAAAGCAGTTTTGATGAATTGCAACTTGGTTGGTTCTTGTGTTTCAACCATATTTTCTTTGTTGCATTCAATTTTAATGTATGATCTTTGCATATTGATAATTTGATTTTTTTTTTGCAGAGTATTTTTGTTGGAATGCATCATGGTTGGTTCTTGTGTAACAACCATGATTTTGTTGGCATCCAATTAACTTATAAATACTTTTGACAAAGCCATTTGTATGCTCATGTAATATATTTTGAATGTAAGTGGGTTTTAAAATGTGATATATGAACATGGATGTTATATGAATGTGACAAAGTATGTATGTAAATGTATCCTTCCCCTTAAATAGATGGTTTTGGCAATTATTTGAAATGAGAAAAGGGAGTGAAGTTTTTCCAAAACATATTATTCTAACTTTTCAAGGAATTTAATGGTTAAAAGTTAGAAAATATCATACCTTAACTTACCCTTCCAAAAATGGATGAAATTTGTGCACATGTGGCTGCAAAAATGTTGTTCATAGTCTTCTTTACTTGGTTGTGAAATGGTGGATGAAATCGAAAAAGTGAATATTTTATTGTTGCTGCATCTGCTGCTGAATCTACTGTTGGATCTTCTGCTGAATGTTCGGAATCTACTGATAAACGTGTCTAAAAATGTATAAGTCTTGGAAGGTATACAAAATATAGAAGTTACATCCCCCCAGCCTTATTTATTGACTTGTCCTCATGTCATGACAAACTGGAAAACAATGAAAGGAAATCATCTTCATCTGCTACAAAATTTGGGTCTTCAACTCTTCAACACTCGATGGCACAAATCTTTCCATGTGAATAAATGTGTCGATGTCGAACATGGAAAGAAGTCATTGGATTACTGACCATTGATGAATGTCGTTAACCAATGTGAGGCAAACTCACCATTGATGTCAATGAGTGCCAAGGTACCTAAGTACATCTTGCGAAGTGCGAATAGATGGGCTGATGTCGAGCCACTTTCAAGATCCAACGATCAAGGGATATTGGTGTATTCCCATTATTGCTGGCGAGAGAGCCTGTCATTAAGGCATACAAGCCTCAAGGTACTAATAATGACTCTAGTCTTTATCCCAGATAAGGTGCTGAGGTCGATGGGTCAAGACTTGTTAGAAGGGAGGCCTTAAGGAATCCTCCATCATCTAACACGAGTATGAAATAATGATTTTCAAGGACCAAAGATGGAAAATTTGCATTGAAGCAAGGTTTATTTGGAAGAAAAGGAAAATGGGGTGACTCTGCTTTGTAAGGGAGCTGAATGACTTTATTAATGGGCTACAGGTTAGTGAAAGGGACAGTAAATTGACTGTGAAAGAAAATGGAATGGAAAATTTATCAAGGTTTAATTTGAAAAGCATGGAAAGGAAAATGGAATGGAAAATTTTTTGATTGAAGAAGTGGGAATGCAATGAAGTTTTTATTTACGGAAGAGGAGTAGAAATATAATGGTGAATGTAAAGGGAAATAAGGCGAATGTTTATTAACTGAAGAAGCATACTGGCATCTGAAAGGCTTGCATTGAGGACTCATTGGGATTTACAATTTTACAAAGGGGAGAAAATACTGGTTGTAATGAATATGGACCTATTCATATGATTCATCATAAAATTGATCTTTTGGAAGTCCAATTTTCGACAAATTAGACTCCTTGAATCATCATCTGATTAACGCAAACCTGCAAAAACTTGGCATTCACAAAACATAAATATATCCAAGAAAAAGTGATCAATTTCTACTTGGTTTTTTATGAAAAATTTAAACACCAATGGAACAGATTTAAATAAAATCAAATGTATAAGTTAGCCCAATTCCATGATTTTTTACAAATCCATTTTTAAATATGAAATGAGTATAGTTAACTCCCTTCTTATGTAACTTTTGTAAATAAAATTTGATTTTGTTGCAATTATGCAAATTCCGAACATAGTTGAAATTATTTCATGATTTGCGTCGAGGATATCGAATTTCACATGTTGTCCTTGATCTTGTATTTTCCAAAATCTGCATCATTGCCAGATGTTTAATACAGATGCATCAAATAAAAATAAAAATAAAACTAAATTCAGAATGAAAACTAATTGTTACTCCTTGTCGAAAGTTTCATTGTGTTGTGATTTTCTGTGCTTTGCCCATATTCCATAACATCACCAACCCACAACGTTACACATGAATAAATATCAAATGCTTGAATGTCAGAGAGAGTTTGCGCAGTAGAAAAAGGAGTCAATGCGTTGAAGAATGTGGCAGTGAATGTGTAATATTGGTCGATGTTGTGTTGCCATGTGGTGGCAAAATTGTTGTTTAATTAATGTTGTGTCAAAATTGAAGAATAATTAACAAATACCATTCCCTACAAGATTTGAGCTCATGACCTCCATTATGTAATTTGAATGACCTACCAATAAATCACAAGTCACATTTATGAATTTAATGGAAATTTGGAAATTATTCTAAAATGAAAATTGAAACAACAACTTGACAAGTGGCCAATCTAAATCCAAGATTTTTAGGAAATATGATTCAAAAATATTTGCCAAATCATTTTTCATATATTTTGAATTCTTCATTTCCAAGATTCTTAGGAAAATGAAATTCCTAAAAATTTGCCAAATTATTTTTCATATCTTTTGAATTTATCATTTCCAAGTTTTTTTAGAAAATGGAATTCCAAAATATTTGGCAAATTATTTTTCATATATTTTGAACTCATTCTTTTTGCCGAAAAAGTGGATTCTTTAACCAATTTTTATTCTATAAAAGCTTCGAAAATGTTTATGATTTTTTTTTATATATTTTTTGTGGCAGGTTGTGACCATGGAGAAAATCTCATCTTTGTAGTAAGAAAATTTTATTTTTTGTTGCAGGTCGTGACCATGGAGAAAATCTCATCTTTGTAGTAAGAAATTTTATTTTAATTTTTTTTTTTTGTTATTTAATTATTAAAAAAAATATCAATTTTTTTAAATTTATTGATTGATTTTTTCTCTGCAGCTTGGCAACACTACTGGGTGGCTGGCCATAGCTCTGTGGCTGAGCCAATGGATGACCATGTCCTTGGTTGCTAGCTGCATTTAATTGAAAAACCGTTTTTTTCACGTAACCTCACAAATAACACTCTAGAGAACCCTGAAAATCTCTCAAATGGTTATGAATTTTGCCAAAATATTCCACGATTAACATAATTCACCCCGTTCTGCGAAAAACCCATGTTTTATATTTTTCAGATTCGTTTTAATTTGGTCATAAAATTTTTAAAAATGACGTTTTTAACCTCTGCGAATTTGGCTGATGTTCAGTTAACTATAGTGAAATTCATTTTTTTTCTTTTTTAAATCACAGCAATCCACAACTTTCTTTTATTTTTTCAAAATCACACATAACATTTGCAGCAATTTGTTTCCTTGGCTTCCATGAATTTTTATTTGTTTACTTTATTCTCATTTTTGTTTTCGTGTTTTTATTTATTTTTATTATTTAGAAAAACAAATATTGATTTATTTTCAATAAAAAATATACTAACATGAAATCCTTTTTCTGATCCTCCAGATCACACAAAGCACAGGAGGAGAGCATACTTATGGATTCTTTATGTAATTGAAATCTGAAATTTGAAAAGAAATAAAAGAAGTATTTGATTTCAAACCTCAAATTTTAACTTTCTAATCTCCACTTGTTTTCCTTCTTCACAAATATTCCTTTGATTGTAGATATTCCTGCCAATTGTTAGTGAATTAGGTGGCTCTTACTGCACCACCAAAATTTCCAAGAAATAAATGAAATTAAATTTTAAAAATCAAAAACTTAAAAAAAAAACTTTCCAAGCTTGGTTTTATTTTCCTATTCTATCCTACTCCCTTTTGAGAAAGAGATTTTTATTTTTATTTTCAAGAGTATTTTTAATAAAGCCATTTACGGATCAAAGTCTCTAGTATGCTCACATCCAAATTTCAAAAATATACCTGAATGTTTGCAAGGATATGAGAGATCAATTACACATTTGGATTAAATGTTAGGGTTCATTGAAGAATGGAAGAAAGTTGTGGCCTAGTCACCTTTTGAAACCAATCTTCAATGTAGTCCTCATTCTCTTGACTCTCCTACAAATGCTTGAACATCATTCTAGATTTCCTGTCCATAAATGGATTACTTTAACACTTTTATAATGAAAATATTGATTGAAATTTATGCATCCTATTTATCATGATTTATATATGCAGCTAAAAATGAGATTCAAAGCTAATGCCTATGTATACTTCCCCATGTTACGAAGATCTTGCTATCACCAAGTTATCCTTTCAACATGAGTTATTTTTTTTCAAATAAAAATACTAGAACTGAATTAAATTTCTAATGACTAATCCCTTAGCACCATCCCCAGCAACGGCGCCAAAATGTTGGGAAATTTAATTGCTTAAATTGATTTCATTAAATTATCAACCAGGGAAACTCGTAAGCTTGTGATGATGCCATCAAAATATATGTAGGAGTAGGCAACTAACTCTATGTCTAACTAAATGATTTATGATTCAATATAATATGCAAGGGAAGAGGCTCCTAATTGAGGAGGTTCTGGTTGTCCTTCCGTACAGTATTATATATTGAAAAGAAATCATTAATTACATAAAACTAAAAACTTGAAATAAAAACAAGAGAATGAATTTAATTATTGTTCAGATTCAAATAGAGAGAGAGACTAACTTAGTCCCTTGATTGTCCCCTCATATACTGATCCAAACTAAACTAAGATTCATTCATAAGCATAAGAAATGAAATAACTTGAAAATTAAAATTAAAAGAATGAATTTCAACTATCATGCAAATTAAATAGAGGGAGAGCCTAACTTAGACCCTTGGTTGTTCCCTCATATGCTGATAAGATTTTAATTTAAAACTCATTCATCAATCACAAACAAATCCCCAAACATCTAAGCAATGAAATAAGATCTATTATGAAATAGAATGTTTCTTTGATCCTTTTAGAGTGAGCTCAATTCTCTTAAGAAAAAAGTGACAAACTATTCCATAAATTCATATACTACATTAAGACAATTTATATCTAAAACTATAGTATGGAAATTTATGTAAAATGAAGCTTTATTCTATTCCATCATAAGTTGGATACATGCTCCAAGAGCCCTCTCTTTTGGAATGGAGGAGGTACTCCTATTTATACAAAAAATATGGTAACCACCTCATAAATGTAGACCCACTATTCCCTCCTTTGACCCACGTATTTCTCAACCAATGGTGACACATAACCCTATCCTCCATGATCTCCTCCATGAGGTCCATGATCTTCTCCATGAGGTTCACGATCTTCTCAAATTCGAATTTGAACATAGAGTGCGACATAAAGATGCCTTGGAAGCTTCCTTTGTACCTACACATGTCAACAAACTCATTCTAATTGTTAGGTATAAGTATAAGCATATTATTTTCTAAGTTTTAACCATAAATCCACTTTAAAATGTTAAGAATTAATAAACTTTGGAAAAGCATAGATATATGCCAATGATGAGGTAAATGTAATTATGTTGAGGTGGAATGGAGGTGACATGAAGGTAATATGGAAGTAACGTGAAGGTATTGGTGAATAATGGAGTGAGAATAAGGACTATTTTGAGGCCCAACAGTCGTCACCCATCTCTATGTGCATCTTGAGGTCTTTATCCTCCAAGGCACTGAATAAAATTTTATCACTGGTCATGTGGAATGAGGCTCCACTGTTAAGATACTAGACACAACCCATCATTGATGACACCATGCATGTGACGAGGGCAAGTCCATTTCGAACTGAGAGGCTAATTCCTCACCTTCCGATCCTTTCGAGGATCCCTTCTTAGACTTCTTCGATGGGAAATTAGTCGCATAATGTCCCATCTCATGACAATTAAAGCATCTCACTTTAGACTTGTCACGCTTCTTCCCTCCATGAGAAGAATTTGATTTGGAATGGGACACCTTCCCCTTCCCTTTACTTGCCTTACTTGCTAAGGCTAAATTTTCTTCATCATCATCCTTGGATGAAGAACCATCTTGTATGCACCTCCTGATCTCCTCTTGCATTAGATGCAACCACAGTGTTCCCAATCTGCCAATGTCTCCCTTCCAATCACAGATTCCTGGTAGCTATTCCAACTCTTGGAAGGCCAAGAAGAGAGGCTCACCATATCATCATCAGCATTAGTTATTCTCACACTTCCAATCTTATCTCTACAAGTGGTGAGCTTGTTTAGATATGTGGAAATAGTATCGCCCTTCTCCATCTTCATTCTTCGAAGCTTATCCTTGAGCACCAATTTCTTCTCGTCACTATTGTTCTAGTAGAGGTCCTTCAATGTCTTCCACATTTATAATGGAGTATCCTTCCCATGGAGACTCGAGAAAATATGGTCTCAAACTTCCTCAAGGATGATCTGTCTTGCCTTCGCCACACACTTCTTCCACTCATCCAACTCTTGTGAATTAGTTGAAGCTGGCTTTGTGATTTTTTGATCAATGAATTCCTTCAAGCCATTGTCTTCTAATACAACCTCCATTCTATCTTTCCATGCTATGTAATTCGAGCTACCTTCCAAGGCATACTCGAGTCTCAAGCCATAGAATTCCATTGGCCAACCTTGAAGTATGATATGAATTCGATTTGCACCTGCAACCCCAAACTTCAAAATTTGAATTCTCTTCTCAGTATACTGTTCACAAATCTGATAAACTTGGCTCTGATACCATGTAGAAATTCTCAAATTCTCTACAAATCTTGGTCTGAGACCTATGTAGAAAATTTGATGTGTAAGTTAACTCGATAATGCAATATAAATCAAAGCAGAATACTATAACCTACTTCTACTCTCAATTTGCAGAAGCTTAAAGATCGAGTTGAACAATATCACAAAAAGAAGAAGAATCAATGCACAATACACATGAAAATGCTTTGGGAAACTCCTTAGCTAAAAACCCCACTATCTGTATTATCATACAAGGTGGAAATACATAGGAATTATACAAAGCCTTAGTTCTCACAACTAGCCAGCTCTCAGTACAATCCTCACAGATACTCACAGGCAATCCTGGCTTCTCTCAAGCCTTACTCTCTTCCATTTAAGCTCCTATTTCCTTGCGCTATTCCGTTGGGATGATTCACCTTCAACCAAGTGGAACACTATCATAATTACGCAATCCTCAAGGAATTATTCCTTCTACATGCACGAGTTTTCTTTATAGGAAAAGACATGCAACTGATAGTACATTGTCCTTGACATTTAACTTAACTAGTTCTTTCTCAGAATAGACATGCATGAGTTTCTGATGAGGGAATATTCAGTTAACTGGAGTACACTAGTTGAGTGCATGCATGCATCAACTTACTGTTAACTCTCTATTAGTTCCTGAAGCAGTTTGGAACTAATTTAACTAGACTTAACTCTGTAAACTGAGTTAACTATTTAAAACTCAAATATAACTCAATCTTATCTCCTTAATTTAACGAATAACTCTTTCATGAATTTAGAAAGACTTCTAACTTAAATTTCTCCAACCAATTAAGTCAAAATAACTTAATTAATTATTTCCAATTAGTTGTTAAGACTAAATTCGATTTCAATTCACAATTTAATTCAAGGACAAATTAAATTGGAATATTCTTGTTGCCACATTTCAACATACATAACATCTCTCAAGGTGAGAGGAGAACCCTGCTCCCTCTAAAAAGAAACTGTACCCAATCCAGTAGCACTATACCTCCCATCGTTACCCATCTCGATATGCATCTGGAGATCCTTCTCCTCTAGGTCATTGAACAACTCCTTGTCATCAATCATGTGGAATGAAGCTCCACTGTCAAGGCACCATACACTACCCATCATTGATGACACCATGCATGAAATGAGAGTGAATTTAAATTTATATTGAGAGGCCAAAGCCTCACCCATCAATCATCCAGAGGAATTATTCTTGGACTTCTTGATCGGACAGTTTGTAAAAAAATTTCCTAGCTCATGACAATGAAAGCACTTAACTTTCAACATCTCTTTCTTCTTGCCTCCATGACAAGAATATAATTTTGAATTGAAAGACTTCCCTTTCCCATTCCTTGCCTTACCCACTAAGGCACATTTTTCCTCAACATCAGTCTTTGATGAGGAACCATCTCTGGTGTTCCTTCTTATCTCCTCCTGCATCAAATCCGACTACATTCATTCCAAATATTGCAACTTCTCCCTACCATTGAAAGACTCTTGATCGCTATTCCAACTCTTGGGAAGACCTAGGAGCACTAGGCTCGCCATATCATCCTTGAAAATGGTTATTCCAACACTTCCAAGCTCATCACGACACTGAGTGAGCATCGTCAGGTATTTTGGAATGGTCTCGCCTTTCTCCATATTGATTTTCTGATGTTTTTCTTTCAGTGCCAACTTCCTATGGTCACTACTATTCTAGAATAGGTACATCAATGCTTTCCACATATCATACGGAGTTTCCTTCCTATGGAGACTTGACACAATGTGGTCTCAAACTCCCTTAAGGATTATTCGGCTTGCCTTCACCATAAACTTCTTCCATTCATTTGGATTTTTTGCATCCGATGCTGGTGGCTTAAGGATGCCTTGATCAATGAATTCCTTGAGGCCATTATCCTCCAACATTGCCTCCATCCTGTCCATCTAGGCTATATAATTTGAGTTGCCTTCCAAGACATACTCAAGCCTCAAACCATAGAAAGCCATTTGTTGATCTTGAAGTATGTATTGCAAATTCGAATTTCACTTGAAACCCCAAACTCAAAACTTATAAATATCCTCTAGTATACTATCTTCAATTCTAAAACCATGCATCTTTTCCTGTAGATTCACAACTCACGTAATGTACTAAGACACAAGACAAGAATCTACTCTACTATTAAAAAGGCAGAAACCAATAGATCGATGAAAATAATAATCGACAAGAGGAAGGCAATAAAAGACACATAACACAATTGTTTCTCTGGGGAAATCCACTGCTCAAAACCCTGAGTATCTATTACATCAAACATAAATCTGAGTGATAATACAAATCTCGTTGACAAGAACAATTTTCACACACGTATGATCAACTCTCTACCTCAAAAGCCCACACTCACCAACACATAGCCAATTTTTGTTGCCTGCCAAGTCCTTATTTCCTTGTGCAATTCCTGTGAGCATCAAGCCATATTTAATTAGGAAATCCTTTCTCCATAACTATGCAATCCAAAACTAGGTCCTTCTCTTATTGCATGGATGACCTATACAAGTCGGATAATCATACAACTGATAGTCATTGTCCCTGCACTTTAGTCTTGACTGGGTCTTTCTTTGAATTGGCATGCATGAGTTTCTCATGAGGGAATCTTTTATTAGCTGAAGTAGCACTGAGGATGCACTAGAGCATCAACTCACTACTAGACCTCTACTAGTTCCACAAATAGTTAGAACTAATTTAATTGTCTATAACTCAGTCAAACTGAGTTATCTAATTATAACTCAAATAAACTCATCCTAAACCCCTAAAATTTAGGGAGAACATATACATGACTATAGAAAGACTTCCAACTTGAAATTCCTAGGATAATTAAGTTAATTAAGCTTAATTAACTATTTACAAGTTTCTATGAGAATAGAATTCGATTTTAATTCATAGTTTAAGTCAGGGAAAAATTAAACTGGAATTTCATCTTGCCATTTCTTAAAAGGGCCAACTTTGTGCCCAAATCTGCAAACAACTCCTTCCAAAACTTGCAAGTTAACTTTGCATCCCTATTTGACACAATCTTATTTGGAATTCCATGCAATCTAACCACATTGATGAATTATTGTTCTACATCGCTAGCTGGGAATGTAGACTTCACTAGAATGAAGTATGCAACCTTTGTCAACCTATCCACAACAACCATGATTGAATCATTTTGTTTCACTATCCTCGGAAAAATTGTGATAAATTAAATGGAAATGACCTCCCGTTTCCATTTTGGAATCACAACCGTTGTAGCAATCCACCTGGATGCTTACACTCTGCCTCCAACCACTAACAATCTAAGCATCTAGCCATAATATATACTACGTCTCTCTTAAAATTTCATGGCCAATAATAGAATTATTCACTACTTTCAGCATCTTTTCATAACCAGGGTGACCTGAATATGGTTTCTCATGAAACTCCCTCAAGATCTCCTTCATGAGATAGCTGTTGTCTGGCAGAATTATCCTATCTCTAAACCTGAAAAATCCATATGTTATAAGACAATAGTTCACATCCTATGCACCTACACCTGCACCTGTACCTAACTTCTAGTACAACCTATGTACAATATCCATATAGCTGACATCCTTCTGACCTGCCTGCAAGATCCTACTATGTAGATTTGTTCCCTATGAACTCATAGCTTCTATATGATTTACCTGTATCCACCTGCTAAGAGGATATTCCACCCTGTTCTCCTTTCCTTTGATGTATCTGATCTCAAAATCAAACTCATTGATCATGGCCAACCATCTAGCTTGCCTAGCATTCAGATTCGCCTAGTCAAAGAAGTATCTCGACCCACTATGATCGATCATCAGTACAAACATCCTACCAAGAATATAATGACTCCACATCTTCAATGCATGAATAATCACTAATAGTTCAAGATCATGCATTGGATAGTTCTTCTCATGCTCATTCAATTTTCATGACTCATATCATACCGTGTCTCTCTCTTGCATAAGGAATCCACCAAGTTTTCTATTGCAAGAATTTGTACATACTACAAACTCTTTGTCAGTATCTATAATATTTAACACTAGTGAATGTGTCAACAACTCCTTTAGCTTATCACAACTATCCTGTTACAGATCCATTTGGGCACATCACTCCCATCATCCAGATCAATACCATTAGGGCTCATCAAACCCTAATTCAGTTACTACATGCCCTAGACAAGTCAACACTTTGAATGCCTCCTTCCCTGATAGTTTGGTGGCTTGAAGACATCCTGAAATGACTCCTAGAAGGACCAATGCATGTAGGCCAATGCAAGGGTGCTCTGTAGAGCTCTTAGGCCCACTTCGAATAGGGTTCTCGGAATATTCTCATTTTCTAGAGCCTTCTAGAAGATTCCCACACTTATCATCTATTGGAAATAATACTGAGAGGGGGGGGTGAATCAGTATTAGCAAATCACTAAATTTTTCATTTCCATACTTATATTCATATACGCTACTTCAGTTAAGGGAACCCGCGTGTACACACAACTGTGTTTAATGCAACTAGCATATATCCAGTAAACTTATGATTCAGTTAATTCATTATATGTTGATCTTTAATCAGTGAATTAGAACTTCATTAACCATATGAACAGTAAACAGGTGCAGTAAAATAGAATAGATCATCACAAATAAGAAGCACATGTGAACACCATGATATAAGGTGGAAACCCAATGCAAGACAAAAACCACCTGCTGCTGTTTTCTTTAATATAAGAAAAACCTATTTACAATCTTGTACTAGCACAGACTCATACCAGTAAGCATGCAAATACCTGCAGAAGGCTACAACTTTCTCTCGTTCTGCAACTTCTACTGGAAGGGAGCTACAACCCCCTAGCTCATGTACTACTTGATATATTTACTTGTACTTACGCACAGACCTACAGAAGGCTACGACCTTCTCTTTTCTTCCAGGGACCACGTTTCATAAATTTTCATACTAGATCCATCAATAAAATCAAGGCACAAAATCAATCACCACTGCAATACAACCATCAACCACGTCTACATCATCAATATTTGAATCACCCAACAACTGAATCACTGAAACCCTGTCATCAAACATAGTTACCAGAACATAGAGCAAAACCTAGAACTCTGCAACAATAACCAGATCCAACTGCAACTTAAAATATCATATTTCATTGTGTATACGCTATAATGATGAACCAAACTAGCGTGTACACACACTTTTACCAAAGACAATTAGTGTATAGATCCGCAAATATTTACTTATAACTTTGCAGCTATTCCAAACATCAGTCATACGCAGATCATAACATTTATACAATAAAACATGCATCAATAATTCAGATCTAGTATGTCCATCATCAAACCACATAATGATAATGCATTCCAAGCCTTATGATCCCGATCCATCATCCATCATCAACCACATAGGTGCATCCTTGGCTCAGATCAAGAAAAGCATCACAAACCCATAACCAACATACTAGATCTCGCACTTCATTAGATATTCAATCCTTGCACCCTTGCACTTTGGCCTAATGATCTTCTTCCCCTTATATAGGTTTAGGCTTGTCTCAATACCATGGTCCAAAACCACATAGTACCAATACCTTGGACCCAATACCTAGGGTCAATACCTCGGACCAAATATCATGGACCAAATACCACGGACCAAAACATAGTTTTTCGACATGTACGTGCCTTTCCTTCTGTGAAAGTGCGTGTGTACATTATACGCGCCCTTGTATATAGTGAACCTATGTGTATACACTACGTGGTATATAATGTACCTGTGTATATACATGACTTGGTATGTAGTGAACCTGTGTGTGTACACGACTTGGTATATAGTGAGTCTGAACTGTGATCTGTCATTTGAGTGAGTTGCCATTAAGGACAACACTTGAGTAATACTTGTATCATAATTCCAACAATCTCCCCCTATGGACTTGATGGCAACAACCACACCAAGTCACTCTCCCCCTTTGAAACAAGGGCAAAGGGTGGACCAAGATATTCTCTCCCTTGATATACATTCTGTTGTCCATACTCCCCCTAAGTACATGCTGAAATCTCTAATTGAGCTCTTTGTACATGCTGAGATGTACCAATCCATCCATGCTTCCTCTGAGCACATTTTGATCGAACTCCCCCTTTGTACATGCCAATATGTACCAATCCGTTCATGCTCCCCTGAGCACATGCAGAGTTTGCAAAGATATTTTTCAAAAGAATAACATGACTCTACAACTCAACTAAGTGAGTATGACCTTCCTATCACCAATGACTCATACATACATCAATCTCCCAACAAAGTGGGGATACACCATTTTGACTCATCCACCAACCAAGTGGGGATATACCAAATGTTTATACATGACTAAAATAGACATTATTACATCATCCTTCCCATGAAAACTGGGGTTAAAAATTACATCATATGACTCATGGGTCTTTAAAAGAAATACATGAAATTTTTAACAAATACCAATGACCTAAACAAGACCATGATAGTCATCAACAACTATCATACACCATATGATCTGCACTATAAGCATCTCTCATCAACATCAATAACCTGTAACCCGCAATACCATTCTTTTGACCAATCAACAATAAGTAGCAAGATGTATCATTTAGCCAGATAAGCATTATCACCAAAGACTTCTAACCATAATGTCAACAATGCATTATTCGAATCATATGCTCCCCCTGAACCTATGCCATCTGTTCACTGTCAGATCTGATCATGCATAAATAAGTAAGAAGTATCAAGGCATCATCATCATCAAGTTAGGATGAAAAGCACTTCTAAACATCATCTTATGAGTACCAACACATTTCCACACATCATCAGCAGATTGTAACCATTATCAAACAAAGAAAATAATGGACTAAATCATATCAGACCCTTTTTCCTGAGTCTGTCCCACTGCTTTTCCTCAAACCAACATATACGCAACTGTTCAGCTTCGAACTTGCGTATACACGCGACTTGTCTTCATGAAACTTGCGTATGAGATTTAGAACATTGAGGTTCCAGATTTTCAGCTCCCTCTGAAGCTTTCATGTCTGTATACTCTGCTATGCCACATATTTCTGATTGTACTTCCTTTTTCTTCCAAATCTTCGACTGTGATGATGTTTTCTCCTTTTGGTATGGTGTCCGTACTTTGTTCCTGCATTCCTTTGCTATATGTCCAAGCTTGTTATATGCATAACATCTTACATGTTTCATATTCCTTCTATAGCAATCAACAGCTTTGTGACCAAACATATTGCAAGAAAAAAAAATATCCCTTAAAGTACCTGGAACGTGATGATCTTTCTGTGTGATGGTCTTGAACCATTCTACTTCTACATCTAGCTGCAACATGTCCAAAATTATGACATACTTAAAAATCAACATTATTCATCGGAGGAAATAACCATCTATCACTTCCATATTTAGGATTAAAATGTTTTCTTTGAATATTATCTTTCCTTATTTGTTGATGGGTTTGACCTCTCATCTCCTTGTTGAGCATTTCAGATTTTGCATTAGAGTTCCTTGCCCCACCTTGTGAACTAGATTCACCTTCATCAAATTCATAAAAACCAAGACCAATTTTGATAGCAGGTGACCTTGGATGAATATCATCCAAAATCTTAGTACTGTCTTGAAATCGTAATAGTATATCTTTTTCTTCCAATTTACCTCTCAAGATATTTACCTCAACCTGTGGTTGTTCTTCCTTTTCCAGATATTGCTTCTTCAAGATTTCTTTATACTTTCTTCCTTCTTCCACTTGTTGCCTTAGTTTGAGAATCTCATTTTCTTTTTCTTCATTCTGCTCCTGTAGCATTTGACGTACTCTGAAGGCACACTCCAGCTGAGCTTTTAAGCTGATAACTTCTTCTTTGAGGGCACTCTCCCTTTTGTTAAATAGATCTTGTTGATCTATGAGTTTATCTGATGCTTCATTTTCTTGCTCATCTTCAATCTAAGGTGATTCAGAATCTAAATACTTGTTTACACTCAATGACAGGCTGTCATTGTTCCTTTGATCTATCTTCTTCTTCTGACGCACTTTCTTTCCCATTGTTCTGCGGATCTCCTTCAAGCGATCAAGCTTCTACAAAGGACCTGCTCTGATACCAATTGTTGGAAATAATACTGAGAGGGGGGGTGAATCAGTATTAGCAAATCACTAACTTTTTCATTTCCATAGTTAGATTCATATATGATACTTCAGTTAAAGGAACCCATGTGTACACGCAACTGTGTTTAATGCAACTAGCATATATCCAGTAAACTTATGATTCGGTTAATCCATTATATGTTGATATTCAATCAGTGCATCAGAAATTCATTAACCATATGAACAGTAAACAGGTGCAGTAAAACATAACAGATCATCACACATAAGAGGCAGACATGAACATCATGATATACGGTGGAAACCTAATGCGGGACAACAACCACCTGCTGCTGTTTTCTTTAACATAAGAAAAACTTGTTTACAATCTTGTACTGGTGCAGACTCATACCAGTATGCATGCACCCACCTGCAGAAGGCTACAACCTTCTCTCATTCCCCAGCTTCTACTGGAAGGGAGCTACAACCCCCTAGCTCTTGTACTAGCCGATATATCTACTAGTACATAGGTGCAGGGCTACAGAAGGCTACGACCTTCTCCTTTCTTCCAGGGACCACGTTTCATAAATTTTCATACTAGATCAATCAATAACATCAATGCACAAAATCAATGACCATTGCAATACAACGATCAACCACATCTACATCATCAATCTTTGAATCACCCAACAACTGAATCACTGAAACCCTGTCATCAAACACAGTCACTAGAACATAGAGAAAAACCCAGAACTCTACAAAACAACCAGATCCAATTACAACATCAAATATCATATTTCATTTTGTATACGCTACTATGATGAACCAAACCAGTGTGTATATGCGCTTTTACCAAAGCCAACCCGCGTACAGATCTACAAATATTTACTCATAACTTTGTAGCTACTACAGACATCAACCATACCCAGATCATAACATTTATACAATAAAACATGCATCAATAATTCAGATCTAGTATATCCATGATCAAACCACATAATCGTAATGCATTCCAAGCCTTATGATCTCGATCCATAATCCATCATCAACCGTATAGGTGCATCCTTGGTTCAGATCAAGCAAAGCATCACAAACCCATAACCAGCATACTAGATCTTGCACTTAATCAGATATTCAATCCTTGCACCTTTGCACTTTGGCCTAATGATCTTCTTCTCCTTATATAGGTTTAGGCTTCTCTCAATACCATGGTCCAAAATCACGTAGGACCAATACCTCAGACCCAATACCTAGGGTCAATACCTTAGAACAAATACCATGGACCAAAACTTAGTTTTCCGACATGTATGCGCCTTTCCTTCTGTGAAAGTGCGTGTGTATGTTATACACACCCTTTTATATAGTGAACTTGTGTGTATACACTACTTGGTATATAGTGAACCTGCGTATATACGCGAATTGGTATATAGTGAACCTGCGTGTGTACACGACTTGGTATATGGTGAACCTGCATATATACGTGACTTGGTATATAGTGAACGTGTGTATACCTTTCTTTCTTCATTCTGTGAGTCTGAACTGTGATCTGTCATCTGAGTGAGTTGCCATCAAGGACAACACTTGAGTCATACCTGTATCATAATTCCAACATCATCTCCTATGCGCTCGAAAATGGATGAGGAATGAGTTAAGTAACCTCCTATCCTCTCATCCCTTCCTCCATGGAAACTAACTCTAAGTTTGGAAGGCCATTCAATACCATAATTTATGACAAAAGCTCCTCCATTTTCATATAAATTGAGCACTCATCTAAGTGACCAAGAGCTAGACTATGTTGAATTCTAAGGAGATAATGTTGCTATGAGAATTGACTTGGAGACAAGTATTTTTATGCTACAAGTTTGTCATGCTTTTGATGTGATGTGGATGGGATCAAAGCTAGAGGAGTGACTTTGAATCAGACTTGATGGTTGTAATTCCTTCTTCTATTCAATAAAGTATTTGAACCTTTTTCCCATATGCTTATCTTGTTATATGATGCTTATATGTGTGAATGTATCTGATTCCATTTACTTGTATTCAATAGATATTTTTCTTTGATTGATTCTTTGTCTTCTGTTGATGTTTATAGGTACTTATCAAGCGTGTAAAGAATGGGAAGGACTGATAGGATTGATACAAAGGGGACAAGAGGAAAGAGGAACTACAAGTAGGTATTTGCATTCTCTTTTTCTTATCTATTGCATATAGGAAAAGGCTAAAGTGCTTTAAATTGTTGTTCTAGATATGGCTACTTATCTAGGGAATTAGTATTTATCTATAGATACCAAATTCTCCAAAACATAGCCCCACACTCCTTTTCCTATTCAAACCTCCTACATCCTCTTTAATGATGTAATATGATAAGAAATATGTGAGAAGCTTTTGATGAACCTCCTGTAATAACCTGCTAATCCCATGAAGGATCTCACCTCATCGACATTTCTAGGATCTTCCCACTCCATAATAGATCTTACCTTTTCTAGATCCACTATGATGCCCTCCTTGGAGACAACATGTCCCAAGTAATGTACCTCAGTTTGAAAGAAATTTCACATGTTGACATTGGCATACAATTGATGCTCTGTCAACGATCTCAATGTTGCTGCTAAATACTTGACATGCTCTTCTTCATTTTTATAATATACCAATATGTCATCAATGAACACAATAAAAAACTTATCCAAATACGGGTGAAACACGCTATTCATCAAGAAGATAAAGGTAGCTACAGGATTAGCCAAACTGAATTGAACTACAATAAACTCATAATTCCCATACCTAGTCTGGAAAGTTGTGTTGTAAATTTCCTTCTCTTCGATGCATAATTGATGGTATCCTAATCTCAAATTAATCTTTGAGAACATTGCTTCTCCCTTCAGCTGATCAAACAAGTCATCAATCCTCGGAAACAAATACATGTTCTTGATGGTCACTTTTTCAACTACCTGTAGTCAATGCATAATCTGTGAGTACCATTCTTCTTCTTCACAAACAATACCGGTGCACCACATGGTGATACACTTGACCTAATGTATCATTTTTCAAGCATCTCTTTCAGTGGAAATTTTAGCTCTACCAACTCAGGTGTGTTAATCTTGTAAGGTACTTTTGACGTTGGAGCTTCCCATGGAACCAACTCAATAGAAACGTCTACTTCCCTGTGAGGTGGCAACTCTGCTGGTGCACCCCATGGGGATACACTTGACCTAATGTATCCTTTTTCAAGAAAATTTCACTCTACCAACTCAGGTGTGTTAATCTTGTAAGGTGATTTTGATTTTGGAGCTTCCCATGGCACTAACTAAATAGAAAAGTCTACTTCCCTGTGAGGTGGCAACTATGAAATCTCTACGGGAAACACATATTGAAACTGCTATAGAAATGGGTACCTACTGAAAACATCCACTTGATGTGGCCTTGTTCTTTCCCTCAAGACTCTTAGTTCCCCATTGACATCCAAGCACTCAATGGTTTTTTCATAACAATCCACCTTATTCCTATGAAGTTATAGCCAGTACATACCCAATAGCATATTATATAATCCCAACAAAAATACATTCAAATGTGTTGTTGTAGATATTCCATTCAGCTCAAATGCACAAGCTCTTACCCAATGACGAACTCGCTTCTTTGTACCTATATCCAACTATACTAAGCAACATTATGCATGCACTTCTTTATTCAAACCACACTTATCCACCAAGTCAAGACTAACATAACTATAATTAGATATAGGTTCAATCAGAATAGAAACAACTTGATCACAAAGCTTATCGTCCATCTCAATGATAGATGCTTGATGGTCTTCCTGTTTGTTTTACATTGCTACATAGATGTGACGAACACTCTAACTAATATCCCCAACAGTTTGTGCCTCATGTGAACTATAAATCTGAGGCCCACCACCCTAATTTTATGGAAAATATCTCTTACGGTGCTCATTACAACATTTTGAACACTCCAATCATCCAATACCATCACCTTTGTGTTGCTGCTCTGATCCATGTCCCTGTCTAGACGCATTGAACTTCTTTTCTGGTGCCACATTTTCTTTCTCTTCTACATTTTGAGGCCTCTCTCTTTTCAGATACAATTTATCCTTACCTTTATCCTTCCCTTTCTATCCTTTCTGAGATTCATTATTACACTTTGACAACTCATAGAAATGCTTCAATTTCTCAATAAATTCCTAAAGTGACTGAGGCTCATCATACTCAATCTGATCTCTAAATGCTAATGGAAAACCACTGAAAAATCGCTAAACTTTAGCCTTATCATATTTAATATACGATGCATACCTCAATAGATCCTGAAACTTGGTCATATACTCCTCATTTGTCATCGATCCCATCTTTAGCTCATAGAATTCTTTGGCCTTACTGTAGTAGTACCTTTCTGACAAATATTTCTTCTTGAAAATCTTCTTTAACTCATGCTAACTCAAGTCCTCTATCCCAATGTATCCAACCCGATTAACATCTTCCCGCCAAATGTTTCCTTTACCTCTCAAGCTGAAGTTAGCTACTCTAGCCTTCATATTATCCGTGTAATTTTGTAACTCAAATAACTTCTTCATCCCAAGTATCCAAGCCTCTACATCTTTCATCTTCTTCGCATCTCCATCAAAAGTAGGTGTCATTTATTTCTTAAATTCATCTGGAAAGTATCCCCTATCACTCGTAATGTCAAGATGATAACAACGATGATCATAATTCCTATCAGAACCAGAACTAGATTAGTACCTATGTCCATGAGATCTCCTATCCAGAGTATCCAACAACCTACGATCTCTAACTATTCCATCTCTATCCGAACTGTGAAAACCATGAGACCTACTACCATATGCCCCATTAGTTCTATCCTCCTGCCCATGGCTGATCAAAAGTGGCCCCCATCACTACAATTATGACAATTTCTGAAGGAGTGTTGCATTAACCTCTACTTGTTTCTCTTTTGACTAGATGATTTTTTCATTGTCTGCCTTAAAACACCTTATTTATTCCTTCAAGCTTCTCACTGTGTCTGCTAAATTAGAAGAGTGCCCAACACCATGCTTCTCATCTGATTCATAGGGACAATCTTGATATTATACCATCTTCCTAGTAATTTTGATATATTTCCTGCAAGGCATACTATGTCAACTAAACCAAATCACAATAACCAATGTACCTTAGCAAATTTTAGGGAGGATATCTCATATGCAATATCAATCAATCAAGGTAGTACATGTATAACATAATGATAACATCATATATACATAAAATAAATAATCATATAACCATGTAACCATCATTCTAGATAGAGTCCTGTCATCAATGCATTACCATATCAACTACAGATAGCATGATCTCATGCATGACAACAACAACCATACTAATGTACAATGACAATATGAAAGCATAAACAACATGTAACCAATCATACACTCATGATGACACACTTCACAACAACAAAATCCTCTTTCACATGGTGACATCACTACAACCATGACCACCACCATGCATATACAACAAGCATATAGACCACAACTATGATTAACATGCGTGAAACTGACATGAATGCATGACCAACACACACTGCCCATCTAGTCCAAGGGGTCAACCATGCTCTGATACCACTCTATAACACCCTCCTCCCACATCTACCCAATTAACTTACTAATTGGGGTAAACGTGTGATGAGAGGCTACTATGATGGGATTCAACCTCCTAGGTGACCTTAAGGAAGTGGAATTGATGGAAACACACCATACAGACCTTCTACATCAACAATAGAACTCCCAAGAGCTAAACCAACCACTCAGGTAACCATCCATTGAGACCAACTAAAGTGTTAGCCATTAGACCCTCAGACGCTCCCTTGATATGGAAAAACATGCATCTAGGACGCTTTGGATGCTCCCACAACATGGGTATGCATGTGTCCAAGGACTTTTCTGCCCAGTGTTGTGCCTGCATATCTGGGATTTGAGCCACTTTTTTAGGCCCAGAGCCCAGGTCACTGCCCATAACTCAATGACACATTCAGAAATGAATTTACACAACATAACAATGATACATTTGCAAAAAACAAGGACAAGGTATAGACTGGGCCACTACCAGCCATGACAGGCATTTTGTTAAACATGTAACAAATATGTCATCTACATGTGTAAACAATAGATTTGATCATAGGGGTCTCATACTTATTTCAGAATCGCTATGAGGCATTTCTTTGTTATATCATTAGCTACATTATCAACTATTAGGTCATAGATACATTATCCATTCATCTACAAATCAAAACATAAGGAGAGCCATACATCATCACTATCATAATACATGCTTATAACCAACATAATAACAACATCAATATCAAGGATATATCAACAATAGAATCTATATATAAAAAAGTACTTTCACACATAAGATACCAAAGAAATAACCTCTTATTTATGAATGCAAAATCCAACTCGAGATGGGACTACCACATTCCACCCGACCATGGAATGGCTTAGCCAATTCTCTCATCATCCATTCACCCTTGTGCCATATTCCAAGCATGAATATGGGACTCAAACCAAGGGAATCCCGAGGCTACACCACCTCACCCTAATCAATATAAACTAGGCTTTACCATAATCCATCCTGGATCATTAGGCCAAACAACAAACATGTAATAACATGATTTACCATGATCACCGCCAGATAAATAGGCTAAACAATCATGGATGCCACCAGATTTCTCCACCTACACTGTGAGAATTTTCATATCTCCTAGTCTCTCAGGCTTTACTACAATCCACACTGGATCACTAGGCCCTAAACTAAGACCCACTCTCCAAGTTTTACCGCATATCCCATCCTTCGATTACTAGGCATAATGGATAGCACCCACCCCTAGGCTTTACCATATATCCCACCATTCACTAGTCGAGGATTCCTAGGCCATAGAGGCAACACAAAATTTGGCTTTACCACAACCCACAGTTCGGTTCAGGGGTTACTAGGCCATGTGTTCTATTATTCAGAGATCCACCTCACTCAACTTCGAATCCATCTGACAATCTAGCTCAACCAAAACATGAGAACCCCATCATACCATGACTATTCGGAAATGGAAAGTTTAGGTTGAAAAGCACTGTCACACATGGAAAAAACCATGCCATAACAACAAGAAACCACATGCAATACCATGCATACCAAATCTAACAAGGAAAACACACATGAAAATTGATACTTGAAAAAAATCTTGTTATATCTACTTGATCCTACTCTTCCTTTCTTTCTCCTTCCTTCCTCTTGCCTTATTTTCCTTTATTGATCCAATGCCAAAGTGATCCAGGAAAACTCTAAGTATCCAAGAGTGAGCGAGAGAGAGAATAATTAGAGGGCTCCAACACTGAACTGACAAAAGGTACCAACTAATCCCTTGAAGCATTTTTATCAATTAGGCCTCTATTTTCTTCATTTTCCATTATTTTCCTTCATTTTCCTCCTCAGATGAAACTTGTGACGTTTCAGCTTCCTTTTCTCCTAATTTCCATTATCTTCATAAATAAATGTGCCAAAAATAACATTTTCCTTTCCAAATCCTTAGTCATTTCCGTTACCAACTTCCTTAGCCATAATAAACCAAATGACCACCCACTAGGGAGTTTTTCCCAAAATTTAGTTTGGAATAAGTGTCCCATCAACTGTGGTTATTATTTTGCCTTTATTAACTTTTATTACATGGAATTTTCACGAGGGTTGTTACAATGGTCAACCATGGCCATCCACTATGGTTCAACATAATTCAATATGGTTCATTATAGGTCACCTATAGATAGACCATGACACCCATGGTAACTATGGTTCAACATGGTAGTTATGTTGGCTATTGTTGACTATGGTTGTGATCTAGGTGGATATTAGTGGTCACCCACCCATTCCACCTAGACCTAGAGTTGGTTTCATCATTTTCCTTCTTTATAGCAACATTTACTATCTTTTGCAGTTTTTCAGGTCTTGAACTTCCAGAGAAATTTTGACCCCCTAAAAGACATTTTTTTAACGTCTGTAGTAGCCCCATGATCACAAGTAATGGCATGTCACAAATCGTGTAATAATCAGAGAGATATTTCCAATGCGATATCGTATGGGCCAAACAGAGATAATATGACCAAGTTACAACCCCAGGAAGTTGGTTGTGCAACTAACCCAAACAGGGCCCACAAACTCTTGGCGTTCCATCTCCTCGGCTTAGGGTTTTGGTTTTTTAGAGTTTTCCCTTGCTTTCCAATAATGAAAATGCCCTTGAGCCTCATTGTAACACAGTTCAGAGACATGTAGCTGCCACATTTCTTCTCAAAGATAAGCAACCATTGCTTGAGCTAGTCTATTTCCTTTTTTGTATGTAAGCATATTTCCGTTATTTGATATTAATGAAATGAAGTTTTATTCTTGTTGCATCTCTGTGTTTATGTGTATTTATGTATTTTCTTGTGTTCTTACATAAGTTCAGATAAGTGGTATCAAAGCGATTTGTTCGTTGTTTGTTTTTCTTTGGATGTCCCCAACAAGGTCAAGGTATAAGGGATTAGGGCTCTAACTGGTTGAACCTTTACAAGAATAGCCTCAAAAACCACGACAACCTCTCATGGTGGACGAGAATAAAGATGAGGGGTCAAGAAATCCTTTCAAAATATTTCTTGAGGAAGTCCTCAAGCGACAGAGGAACACGATGATGGATAACTTTTCCTAGATCATTCAATGACTACCAATAGGCAACGCATCTTCATCCAACAGCCGCTTTGGAGGTGTCGCTCCTTTTGAGGTACAAGTTAACTTTGACATTCCCATATTTGAAGGATAGATAGATGTAGACATCATACATATATGGTTAAATCTTCTGCAAGGATATTTTTCAGTTCATGATTTTTCCAATTGAGACAATATTACTTTTGCACTCCTCAAAGCCACCCCACATGTCAAGGATTAGTGGGAAACCTAATGTGAACAAAAGGATGAGAGAGAATCCTCACTATTTTTAGTCGCACGAACTTGGAATAATTTCCGAGATGCCATCAATGAACAATATTACCCTCTCTGGAGCTATGAAGTAAGTACATAAAGTGGACCATGCTGTGGTAGGGAAGGGACCAAGATGTATTGGAGTTCATGTATGTATTCCATAAAATCTAAGTGTAATTTGGTACTCAAGTATCATGGTTGTCTACACAAGTACGTCCAGGATGAGGCGAAGGTCCTGGACGTCTCCTCTCTTGGCACCGCCTATCAATACAATCTCAAGATTGAGGATAAATTTAAACAAAATAAGGAAAAGTTTGGAAATGCGAATCCGAAGCAAGGGAAAGGTGCCCCCAAACCGTAGAAAAAAGGACAAAGCTAAGGTGGGGTGACTCAGTACAACCTACTTAGCGATAAGCAAAGAAAAACACCACGAAGAAAAAGAAGGACACATGGAAATTATGTGAATTCCATAAGAGCCCCACTCCAAACACAATTGAGTGTTGAGCGAAGAAGTCATGGTTACCGAGTTGAAGGCTTCTGAATCAGATGCATGTTCTGACTCTATGTCAAAAATAGACAAGGGGAATGAAAAAAGCAAGTAGATTATTGATGTGGAGCCTAGTGCCACCATTGCCACCACTAAGATCTAGAAGGGTGGGCCTGAATATCCCGAGGAGGGGGAGTAGCTCTTCCACTCATAGATGTGGGTGAATATTTTTTTGCTACAGTACATTGTCAATAGCGAGAGCCAAAAGAACCTCATTTAAGTAGAGGTTGTGAAGTGGTTGTGCCTATAGAACACACCACACCTAAAACTGTACAACATCGGGTAGCTTCGCCAAGGGAAATATCTCCTTGTCATCTAACAGTGTCACCTTCCCTACAACATCAAGCCCTTCATGGATGAGGTACTATGTGATGTTTCCTCTCTTGAAGTTTTAGATGTATTATTATGCCAACCATACTTGTGGAAGTGACATGCTTTGTATGAGTCTAGGCCTCACACTATTATTATTGCTTTAGGAAATAACTTGTACATGATACTAGAGGTAGCACTGATTACTACCATTTATTTGATCACTGTGAAGGAATGCAGTAAGATCATTTCCTAGACTAGGCAATTTGTGTTCCTTATGATTCGACCTCAGGGAAAGAAGAATATTATGGCCAAAACCTCCAAACATAGCTCCTCTGCACAACAACAACGGATGGACAATGTTGTAGAGGAGTAAAGGGACATCTTCACCTCACCCATAGGGGTACCTATACACTATCAGGTCAAGCACTCCATCGATATGACCCCAGGCGCACTGTTACCCAATGTACTGATCTATTGACACTCTATTTTGGAGAACAATGAAATCAAGAGGAAGATTATGGAGTTGTTGTAGAAAGGGCACATCAGGCCAATTTCATCACCCTATGGGAGCATGATCGTGTTGGTAAAGAATAAGGACAATACCTGGAGACTTTGTATTGACTATCAGGTGCTGAAAAATATCGTTGTATGGAACAGGTATCTAATCCCACGGATTGATGACATTCTGGACCAGCTCAAGTAGGCTAAACAGTTTAGCAAGATTGACTTGAAGTCTTGTTATCACTAGGTACCCATCGAACCCTCTGATGTGTGGAAGAATTCCTTGAAATCCAAGGAGGGCCTTTTTAAATGGCAGGTCATGCCTTCGGGTTGACGAATGCCCCCACTGTTGGAAATAATACTGAGAGGGGGGGGGGGGGGGGGTGAATCAGTATTATCAGAAAAACTTTTTCATTTTATGCTCAGAAACATATACGCTACTTCAGTTAAGTGAAACAGCGTGTACACGCTACTGTGTCTAAAGAAATCAACGTATAATAAGAAAACTTATGATTCAGTAGCTTATCTTCAGTAAATGCATCAGGACATTGTTAACCATGATAGTAAAACAGGTGCAGTATAACAGAACAGATCATCACACAGAAAACACACACATGAACACCATGATATAAGGTGGAAACCCAATGTGGGTGAAAACCACCTGCTGCAAGTCGTCTCTATCTTTCTTTAATATGAAACTTCAGTTTACAATCTTTTGTACTGGTGCGGCCTTATACCAGTACGCATGCTACAACCTGCTGAAGGCTTCAACCTTCTCTCGTTCTCCAAACTTCCTTGGAAGGGAGCTCCAACCCCCTTTGCTCTTGTACTAGCTAAGATACTAGTACGTAGGTGCTGGCCTACAATCTTCTTTCCTTCAGGTACCACCTTTCATACATTTTCAGACTGGATATTCCTGAAGCACAACATTACAATCTGAAGACCACAATTCATTCAACTTTCACAACAGATCATTGAAGCACAATATAACCAATACTAGCATCATCAATCTTTGAATCACTGAACCACTGAAACCCTGTCAACACCAGTCACTAGAACACAGAGCAGACTACAGAACTCTGCAATAGCAGTCAGACCCAACTTCAACCAAAAATCAAACTTCAAAGATATACGCTACGTCAATGAGAGAAACCCGCGTATACACGCGCTTTTACCAAAGACAACCTGTGTACATATCTAAAAGTAAATTCTCTTATCTTGCAGCTGTACCAGACATCAGTTAGACCCAGAACATAACATTGCATCAGTATGCAGATCTAGAAATACGCATAATCAACCATATCATAATAGTGCATTTCAAACCATTAGATCCCGATCTGTCCTTAGATCTAGTCTTCCATCAACCGGTGTGATCTCTCCTTAGCTTAGATCAAGCAACCCAGAACCTGCATACTGAATCTAATACCTCATCAAATATTCAAGACTTTTCAGATACCTTTGCCTAATGATCTTCTTCTCCTTATATAGCCTTAGGCCTTGCTCAATACCACGGGCCAAAACCATAGAAATCCAATACCATCAACTTCAAAACTAGGGATCAACACGTCCGTCGAGACACCATGGTCCAAAACCATAGGCACAACTTCCAAGGAATAACTGCCACGGACCAAAGATAAGTTTTCCACATACACGCTCTTTTACTGAAGCCAACCTGCGTGTACACGCGACTTGGTATATAGCGAACCTGCGTATACGCGACTTGGTATATAGTGAACCTGCTTGTATACGCGACTTGGTATATAGTGAACCAACGTGTCTATATTTTCTCTTCATACTTGTAGTCTGATCATCGATTCCTTGCTGCTATCCTTCTGCACTATGATTTGTCATCAGTGTGATTTGCCATCAAGGCCAACACTTGTCTCATAATGCCAACAATCTCCCCTTTGGACTTGATGGCATCCCCAAGATCCTTAGAATCATTCTCCCCCTTTGTCATCAAGGGCAAAGGGCTATGATCCCCCTGTGAATGTGCTGATATCTCTGCTCTGCTGTGCTGAACATGCTCCCCCTGACTGTAGGCAAGATCTGCAAAAGATGTTCTTCAAAAAGAACCACTTATACACCCTAAAAGACCTTCCTATCACCAAAAGACTCAATACATACATCCATACTCCCAACCAAGAGGGGATACATCAGAAAATAACAACCAATTATATTACATCATTCATCCCAGGCATAGTGGGGAAAACAATCATAGGCCGTTACATGACCTTGACACCATAAAAGAGATATCACAAAAGAGATGCATGACATAGAGACGAAAGATCTAGATCAAGACTTATGAAAGTCATCAGCAGCATCTGATAATCATCTTTTAGATCAGCAACCAAGATTTCCTTATGTGCTCCTTCTCCTGAAACCAACAACAGTTGTGAACTAGAACCAAAAAAATCTAAGTGCCAACAATGCTTTATTAGATTTTAAGCTGCTCCCCCTGAAACTGTGCCTGCTGCACCCCCTGAAACTGTGCCTGAAGGATTCTGGCATACCCATCTCAGACCTTCTCCAACCAGAGTCTGCCCTAGCTGTACGCGACTTCACCTGCATAAGACAACGTATGCACGTGAATATCCTTTATACAACACGCGTACACCATATATGTGACTTTCCCCGCATAAAACAGCGTATGTACGCGGATATTCTTTATACAACACGCGTACACCAACTTTTCTTTAGAACAGACAAGCTTTAACAGCAAGATGAAGCATCAACTACTCCCAGCTTTTGTCTGAGATATTCAAAAGTTTCCCTGGGCAGTGGTTTTGTGAGAATATCAGCAACTTGCTCCTTAGAAGGAACATACTCCAACTTGACCTTCTGCTCAAGCACTTGTTCCTGGAGGAAGTGATACTTGATTGGTATGTGTTTGGTCTTTGAATGCATGACTGGATTCTTTGAAATGCTGATTGCACTTGTATTATCACATAAGATAGAGACTGGTGGAGTGCAAGTGATTTGAAAATCTTGCAAGGTCTACATCATCCAAAGAAGTTGTGTGCAACAAGATGCCGCAGCCACATATTCTGCTTCAGTTGTAGATAAGGCAATCGAACTTTGTTTCTTGCTGAACAAAGATACTAATCTGGAACCCATGAAGAATGCACCACCACTTGTGCTTTTCTTGTCATCCACACTTCCGGCCCAATCTGCATCTGTGTAAGCATGAAGAGTGAGATCTGTATCTCTAGGATACCATAGGCCATAGTTTTGAGTCCCTTGAAGATTCTTTTGACTACCTGAAGATTAGTTTCCTTTGGGTTGGCTTGAAATCTTCCAACAATTCCTACTGCATGCATAATGTTTGGTCTGGTACCTGTCAAATAAAGCAAACTCCCAATCATGGATCTATAAGTTGGTTGATGAACTGCTGCTGATTCATCATTTGCACTGAGGCTGTATCCTGTAACCATGGGTGTACATACTGGCTTTGAATCTTCCATGCCATACTTCTTCAAGATCTGCTTGAGGTACTTGGTTTGAGACAAGAAGATGCCTCCTTCATTTTGTTGGATTTGCAATCCAAGAAAGTATGTCAATTCTCCAAGTAGTGACATTTCGAATTCTTTCTGCATAACCAAGGCAAAGTTTTGACTCATAGTCTCTTCATTGCTGCCAAAGATAATATCATCTACATAAACAACAAGTATTAGCAATTTGTTATTTTCAACTTTCATATAGAGATTGCTATCTGTTGATCCTTTTGAAAAGCCTTGTTGGTGAAGATATTTGTCCAACCGATAGTACCAAGCCCTTGGAGCTTGTTTGAGACCATAGAGAGCCTTTTTCAATCTGCATACAAGGTTTGGATCATTCCAAAGAATGAAACCATCTGGCTACTCAATGTATACTTCTTCTTCTAAGTCTCCATTCAGAAAGTCTGATTTCACGTCCATTTGAAATACCTTGAGGTTTTGAAAACTTGAGAGAGCAAGGAACATTCAGATGGCCTCAAGTCTTGCAACAGGAGCAAAAGTTTCTTCAAAATCTATTCCTTCTTGTTGTGCATATCCTTTACAAACAAGTCTCGCCTTGTTTCTAATTACTTCTCCATTTTCATTCAATTTATTTTTGAAGACCCATTTTGTCCCTATGACATTCTTATCTTTTGGTCTAGGAACCAATTCCCAAGTGTTGTTCTTTTCGATCTACTCAAGCTCTTCATCCATTGCTTTGACCCAACATTCATCTTTGCATGCCTCTTTCACATTTTTTGGTTCAGTGGAAGAGAGTAATGCCAAATAGCTTGAAGCTTCTGAAATTGTTCTTCTTGTTTGTACTCCTGCTTCTTTCTGTCCCACAATCTGAGATTCTGGATGATTCTTCTGGACATATCTGGATGAAGTCTTCTCTTCTATTCTTGTCTGCTCCTCTGGTTCTTCTTGAGGTTCTTCTTCTTCTTGAGGTTCTTCTTCATCATTCTGTCTTTGAGGGTAGCCTTCATCTTCTTCGATGTCTTCATGATGAACTTGCCTAGGAATGTATCCCTTCTCATCAACCACAACATCAATGGTGTCAACAATTCTGCCAAGTCTTTTATTGTAGCACTTGTATGCTTTGCTATGTGGAGAATAACCAAGAAGAATGCCTTCGTCTACTCTTGGTTCAAGTTTTCCAAGTTGCTCATCAGTATTCTTAATATAACATTTGCTCCCAAAGATTTTGAAGTGCTTCACCGAAGGAGTCTTACCACACCAGAGCTCATGAGGAGTTTGAGTGTTGTTTACTCAGACATTTGTTTTGTTGAGAATAATAACCGCATCATGTGCAGCTTCACCCCAGAAAGTTGCGGGAGTACCTGATTCATCAAGCATAGCACGAGCCATTTGTTGGATTGTTTTGTTCATTCTTTCCACAACTCCATTTTGCTGCGGAGTTCTAGCTGTAGAGAATTCTCTTCTTATCCCATGTTCTTCACAGAAATCAAAAAATTCATTTGAGGTAAACTCCCCACCTCTGTCAGATTTGAGGCACTTAATCTTGTGTCCTGATTCATTTTCAGCCAAGGCTTTGAAGGATTTGAATTTTTCGAATGCTTCATCTTTGTGCTTCATAAGTCCTAACCAAACAAACCTAGAGAAATCGTCAATGAATAATATCAAATATTCTTCTCCTCGAGGTGTTCGTTTTCTGAATGGACCACATGTATCTGTATGTACTAGCTCAAGAGGCATGCTAGCTGATCCTTCCTTCTCCGGAAAATTAGTTCTGGTTTGCTTTCCAAACTGACATGATTTGCATATGGTGTTGTCTGGAATTTTGATATCTGGAAGATCACGAACTGCCTGATATTTGCATGCTTTCCTTATTTGTGGAAAGCTTAGATGCCCCAACCTCTGATGCCATAGCCAGTGTTCATCATTCTTGCTCAAATAACATTGTTGTTGTCTTTCTTCAAATATGTATAGATTATTTGGAGTCCTTCTTCCTTTGATCACTGTTTCACCTGTATCAAGATCACGAACACAACATCCATTTGATCTAAGTATTACCTCTATTCCTTGATCGCACATCTGACTGACACTCAGAAGGTTATGCTTCAATCCATCAACATACAGAACATTTCCAGCTTTGACCTTCTCTTTCGACGGAGCAACGCCCTTTCCTTTTATGGCTGCAGAGATATCGTTTCCAAAAGAAACTTTCTTTACCTTTTCTAATGCGGTATATGATTCAAGTTTTTCTTTGTCCCCTGTCATATGCTTCGAACATCCGCTGTCAATGTACCATAGAATTTCTTGACCTTCTGCATAAAAGGCTATCCCACATCTTTCTGGTTGCGGTTCCTTTATTCTCCATGTTCTGACATTTGAGGTTTGTTCCTTCTGAGTTGTCTTCCAGAACCTGCTCCTGCATTCAGAGTCTTCATGACCAAAGTTATTACAAATATAGCATTCAACTTCATTTTCAAGAACCGAAAAGTTGTTATAAGTCCTTTTCATGGTTCCAGTCATACTTCTTTGCTTTTGAGCTTCTCTATTCATGATTGTCTTGTAGGCAACACATTGAGCTGCTTTGCGACTGAAGTTATGGCAAGAAAAGCATTGGCCATTAAAGAAATTTCTCTGATAATCAGATCTATCATCCAACTGATTGTAGCTTCTATTGACATCCATTCTTGGGGCAAATTGGGAAGATTTTACTTGTGGCTGATTGTAGCTTCTGTTTGTCCTTAAGGCCGCTTGTCCCCGAACTTCTTCATAGTATTTATTTGTTCTTGAGGTAAACTGTCCCTGATTCACCTGATGACTTTTATTTGGTCTTTGTTCGCTCCTCCTTGCTGCATCAAGATAACTTTTAGAGGTAGAAGCTTGAGATATTTCTCCATTATATCCCAGACCTGTCTTGATCAGAGGAGAACGCTGCACATTGATAATCTCATCCAAGTTTTCAGATCCTTTAACAAATTTAAGATTAATTTCTTTTGTTTTCTCAATCTCCTTTCTAAGAAAAACAATCTCACATTCCAATTTTTCAAGATGTTTTTCCTTTTCTGCCAGTTGACATTGTAGAGAATCAATAATAGCACTTTTCTCTTCTAAGCAAACTTTGATATCATTCATTTCTTCATAAAAGCCTTCTACATCTATAGCATCCATGTAATCATCATCTTCAAAAGCCATTAAAAGTTTATATCTATAACCTTGTTCATCTTCGTCACTATTGGAAAGACCATCACTATCTTCATGAGTGTAATAGCTTTTCTTCTTTTCATTCTGTTTCTTGTTCCATTTAACAGGTTCCTTTCCCTTGTCATTCCTATCCTTGTGAGGACATTTGGCAGCATAATGACCTACTCTTCCACAAGCAAAGCATTTAAAAGGTAACTTACCTCTGAACCTTCCAGAACCCCTTTGAAGATTTCTGACAAAATTTGATTCTTCTTCTTCATCTTCTGGCACGTGACTTGCTTCATAATAATCTTCTTTGCCTGAAGCCTTGAAAGCAGCTTCTCTTTTGTCTGATGGACCTCCTTTTCTCATTTCATAAGCAGTTAGAATTCCGTGAAGCTGAGACATAGTAATAATTCGTAGATTTTCCTTTTCTTCTATTGCAGACACTTTAGATTCAAATTTGGGGACAATGATCTTAGAACCTTTTCAACCACAATAGCCTCTTTTATTTCTTCACCCAAGCTTTTCATGCAATTAACAATCTCATCTACCCTAAGGAAATAGTTAGCCACACTTTCATCATTATACATTCTGAGAGTCTCATACTTAATCCTGAGAGTTTGAAGTTTAGCACGCTTTACCTGTTCGTCTCCTTCATAGCTCGTGACAATTTTGTCCCATATTTCTTTTGCAGATTTATAGTGCATTACCTTCATGAATTCCAATTGGGATATACATCCTAGAAGGGTACCGACTGCTTTTGCATTAGTTTCATACTTCTGTTTCTCGGCTGCATCTGTAGGAGTAGCTGAAGGAAAAGCGTAGCCTGTCTCTACAATGTCCCAAACTTCTGTACCAAGAGATTGAAGATAGGCAGTAACTCTTACCTTCCAATAATTGAAGTTTGTCCCATCAAAAACAGGTGGCCTGATTGATGCTTCTCTCTCGTAGTTGCTCATGATGAACGATCTACCTTCAAGCGATCAAGCTTCTTTGAAGGACCTGGCTCTGATACCAATTGTTGGAAATAATACTGAGAGGGGGGGGGGGGGTGAATCAATATTATCAGAAAAACTTTTTCATTTTATGCTCAGAAACATATACGCTACTTCAGTTAAGTGAAACAGCGTGTACACACTACTGTGTCTAAAGAAACCAGCGTATAACAAGAAAACTTATGATTCAGTAGCTTATCTTCAGTAAATGCATCAGGACATTATTAACCATGATAGTAAAACAGGTGCAGTATAACAGAACAGATCATCACACAAAAAACACACACATGAACACCATGATATAAGGTGGAAACCCAATGTGGGTGAAAACCACCTGCTGTAAGTCGTCTCTATCTTTCTTTAATATGAAACTTCAGTTTACAATCTTTTGTACTGGTGCAGCCTTATACTAGTACGCAGGCTACAACCTGCTGAAGGCTTCAACCTTCTCTCATTCTCCAAACTTCCTTGGAAGGGAGCTCCAACCCCCTTTGCTCTTGTACTAGCTAATATACTAGTACGTAGGTGCTGGCCTACAATCTTCTTTCCTTCAGGTACCACTTTTCATACATTTTCAGACTGGATATTCCTGAAGCACAACATTACAGTCTGAAGACCACAATTCATTCAACTTTCACAACAGATCATTGAAGCACAATATAACCAATACTAGCATCATCAATCTTTGAATCACTGAACCATTGAAACCCTGTCAACACCAGTCACTAGAACACAGAGCAGACTACAGAACTCTGCAATAGAAGTCAGACCCAACTGCAACCAAAAATCAAACTTCAAAGATATACGCTACTTCAATGAGAGAAACCCGCGTATACATGAGCTTTTACCAAAGACAACCTGCGTACAGATCTAAAAGTAAATTCTCTTATCTTGCAGCTGTACCAGACATCAGTTAGACCCAGAACATAACATTGCGTCAGTATGCAGATCTAGAAATACGCATAATCAACCATATCATAATAGTGCATTTCAAACCATTAGATCCCGATCTGTCCTTAGATCTAGTCTTCCATCAACCGGTGTGATCTCTCCTTAGCTTAGATCAAGCAACCCAGAACCTGCATACTGAATCTAATACCTCATAAGATATTCAAGACTTTTCATATACCTTTGCCTAATGATCTTCTTCTCCTTATATAGCCTTAGGCCTTGCTCAATACCACGGGCCAAAACCATAGAAATCCAATACCATCAACTTCAAACTAGGGATCAACACGTCCGTCGAGACACCATGGTCCAAAACCATAGGCACAACTTCCAAGGAATAACCGCCACGGACCAAAGATAAGTTTTCCACATACACGCTCTTTTACTAAAGCCAACCTGCGTGTACACGCGACTTGGTATATAGCGAGCCTGCATATATGCAACTTGGTATATAGTGAACCTGCTTGTATACGCGACTTGGTATATAGTGAACCAACGTGTATATATTTTCTCTTCATACTTGTAGTCTGATCATCAATTCCTTGCTACTATCCTTTTGCACTATGATTTTTCATCAGTGTGATTTGCCATCAAGGCCAACACTTGTCTCATAATGCCAACACCCACAACCTTCATGAGGTTGATGGACAACATCTTGCGACCCTTTACCAACTCATTTGTGGTGTTTTATTTGGATGACATTATGATCTTCAACTAGAGTTGGGAAGATCACATACACCATATTTGAGAGGACGTCACCACCCTGCGACAAAAAAAATTGTGCGCCAATTTGGAGAAATTCACTTTTGGTATCAATATCTAGGGTACATCATTGACGAGTAGGGCATGTATGTGGACCTAGGAAAGATACAAGTCATTCAGGATTGGCCAAACCCAATCACTCTAATAGTGCTTTGCATATTTCTTGGTCTTTCCAACTTTTATCGCAGGTTCGTGTTGGTGTTCTCTTATATCACTTGACCTTTGAGTCAAGTCACTAAGGGAGGAGCGAAAGAAAATTTCTTTTGGTCTGAATCCCAATAGAAGGCATTTTTCAATTTGAAGCATCGCCTTTTCTCCACACGAGTGCTCACATTACCAGACCTACAATAACCATTTTAGATCGAGATAGATGATTCCAACTATGTTATTGGTTCAATTCTTACTCAGGAGGTGCATCTAGTGGTATATCACAGTGAGGCACTTTCAGACATAGTTCAAAAGTATCCCACCAATGAAAAATAGATGTATTCCATTGTGCGGGCCTGTAGACAAAGGAAACATTACGTTCTAGGGAAGGAAATGGTCATCCACATAAACCACTAACCCATGAATTTCATACAGACACAATGGAAGTTGCAAAACGATCACCATAAGAAATGGTCCACATACCTGCACCAATTCCATTTGAACATTAAGTACAATAAGCGAAGCACCAACAATGTTGCATACTACCTCAACCCACCGACGGTCATGGCGATGACCACTGTGCTCGACTCTTACGGGCATGATACTATTTACTGGATGCATCTTTACAGGAGTGATCTAGAATTTAGCAACAGAAACCAGACACCTCGGAGGAAAGCAAGTTCCAAATTTTCACCTCTAGGATATATTGTTATGCCGCCTATGACACCTTTGTGCTCCTTCAAGTGAGTGTGGCAATATGATTTGGGAGGTGAACAACAGTCAGGTTTTAATACATTTCAGGGTAGAGAAAATAATGGTAGTGTTGCAGAAGTATTTTTATTAGCCGAACCTTCGACATGATGCTGGGAAGTACATCAGATCTTCCACTGCATGTGCCATAGCCAAACTGACCATCAAGAAGTGCGACATATATACTCCTATGCCTACTCATGGTCAACCTTGGGAATCCATCTCCATGGATTACATGTTGGGCGTTCCATCTGCTAAGCATGGCAATGATTGTGTTTTCGTGGTTGTCGACATATTCTCTAAGATGGCCATTTTGGCGACCTGCAAGAAGAGTAGCATAGAAGAATCCAATGCTAAGATATTCTTTGAATGAGTGTGGGTACACTTTGGGATCCAAAATTCCATTATCTCAGATTGGCACATTAGGTTCCTCAGTACATTTTGGTCAAGTCTCTGGTGAACGTTGGATACCAAGCTCACTAAGTCCATGACTTTCCACCCCCAAACTGATGGCCAAAAATAGGTCGTCAATAGGATGACCATACACATTCTTCATATGTAAAACTCTAATCATTCACGCACATGGGATGAAAGCCTCCCCTATGTACAACACAACTATAACATAACTCTCCATATTTCAACTAGCCACAACCCTTTTCAGGTTGGATTGGGATTCCAACCACTATGTCCCATTAATGTGGTCATGCCATTTGTAGCTACTCAAGCATATTCAACTCATGTCCAACCCAAAGCTAACAGGGACAATAGCTTCATTGACCACATTCAGCACATCTGCTAACAGGTCCATGAAATATTAGACAGAGAAAATGTTAAGTACAAGTAGCGACATGATCAGCATCGAGTGCAACACAAGTTCTAGGTGAGCGACAAAGTTTGGTTACATCTACAAAAGGAATGACTCATTGGGTCCCACTGCAAGCTTCAACCACTCCAATATGGGTCATACACCATCACCAAGGTTGTAGGGAACAATGCCTTTGAGATCAACATTCCACTGTTCCTTGGCCTACACGCAGTATTCTGTGTCGACCGCCTCTGGTCATACTTTCAACCAGTTTTGGACACATCTGACATTGTAGAGTAACTCACACCAACAGAGTTAAACCCAAACTGCATGGAACATTTTACAACTGATCAGATCATGGAAAGGTAGATCAAGAACACTCTCCAATATAGGATCTAGCTATAACGGGTGTTAAAGCATGTCAACTCCTTCACCAGGGCAAGTGGTTCACCACGGATCAGGTTCAACAAAATATTCCTCACCTCATGGAGGCTCTGCACGTAATGGGGACCATTACTTCCAAAGGAAGGAGGACTAGTCCAGGTGGATATTTGTGGCTTCCCGCCTATTCAACCTAGACCTCCAGTCAGTTTTATTAGTTTCCTTATTTATAGTAGCATGTATTATTTGTAGTATTTTTCAGTTCCTAAACTTCTGGAGCATTTTTGACCCCCTAAATGACATTTTTTGGAGGTATGAAACAAGCCTAGAGCTATCAGTAGTGGTTTTCAGAAAATCATGTATTAATTGGAGAAATATTTCCAACAAGGTATCGTATGCACCAAACAGAGATAATATGACCAGGTTATGACCCTGGGAAGTTGGCTGCCCAACATGGAAAATTTTAGGGGCTAATGTACGCCCAGTGGGCTAATTTTCCTTGATTTTTCCAAAAAAAGATTCGCCAATTACCAATTTTTATAAAAGACGATTCACCCAAATTTTAGAATATAAAATTATTTTACCTTAAAAATCGCCAACATTATATAGAGACTATATATAAAATCATTATAGATTTGAATAATTTTACAAATATATCAATACACATTTTATAGTTTGCATATTAGGGATTAGTGAGATTCGCCAATGTTTCTAAACTTCAAGAAAATTTTCCATCCTTAAAATTTTCCTTGCTGCCCAACTAACCCAAAGAGGGCCCACAAACACTTGTCGTTCCATCTCCTAGGGTAAGGGTTTTGGTTGTTTAGGGTTTTCCCTTGTTGTTCGATGATAGAACCGCACTTGAGACTCATTTTAATACAGTTCAGAGGCATGTAGCTGCCACATCTCTTCTCAAAGATAACCTACCATCACTCAAGCTAGTCTATTTCAATTTTTGTATGTAAGCATATTTCAGTTCTTCGATATTCATGAAATGAAGATTTAGTCCTACGACATCTTTTTGTTTATGCGTATTTCTTTATTTCGTTGTATTCCTTCGTAACTCTGGATCAGGTTGACCACATCAATAATAGTCAACTATAATTAACATGTGATAATTTATAGCTAACACATTATAAATGTGTATATTAATATACTCTTAATGTGTCATTAATGTTATATATATTATTAAGGTCATAATTAAATATGAATAATATATTAAATATTAAATATTAATATGTTGATTATGCCATAAGTAAGTATTGTATTAATATACTTTTATTAATAAATTAATGGTTTAATTAATATTTCAATTGATTAAAATAAATAAATTAAAATATTATATATAATATTTACCCAATTATTAATAATTAAACTTTTAAAGGAAAAAATAAATTATGATCAACCACCTAGTAATAATTAATGATTAAACTAAAATGATAAAACCATATTAATAATATAGTATATAATTTTAACATTGTTTTAATGTCAACTATTGTTTGAGACATATAGTAAATAATTTTAAAATGTACATCATAATGGACTGAAACCCTAATGGTTGGATTTATTCATAGTTTTCGGTAGCAAAATCCCCATGCAGTAGCCAACAAATAACCACATTCAATCATTTTTATGCCAATATGAGTCTCCTCTAGAAAATGGTTAGGCCCACCTTTGCCTACCCTTTTGCTATTAGGCCAACATTAGTCTCTTTGTCTGAGAATGACATATGTCCTTTATGAAGATCCCATCACCACACAATCTGCGTAAATAGAGGAACTCATCGCATTTAGTCCCTCATGTTTCATTTCCTTTCTCCATGGGGTATCTATTGACAAAATTTTACTCTATTCATTCACTTTGATGATGCACTATCAACTATTTGGTATCAGATCACGAGTGAACATTGGCTTCCATGATTTTCCTTGGGTATTTCATGTATTTGTAAAACTTGAAACCTCGATGTTTTCTTGAAAAGGGTATCGAATTGATCCTCATCGACTTCTTATTCATCCCCAATTGTTGTGTGCATTCTATGTATTGGTGCATGATTTCAAATTTCAAATTTGACTATCAATAAAGATCCCTTCCTCTTCAAGGACATTCTTGAGGTAGTAGTCTGCTTTGATTTTTCTTTGGAGAATGTTCCATTTTTTTAATAGATACGTCACTGGAATTAATATTAGCCCTTGAGTTGTTAAAGTAGTTTATGTAATTGTTATTTTTTTAATAAATGTCATTGAAATTATTTTTTAGCCCTTGCTTTTGAGTTGTGAAATTAGTTGATGTAATTATTTTTGTTAAGAAAGGTAATGGATTTTGTTTGATTTGTAGGGAGCTTTGAATCTCAACGGAGTAACTCATTTTAACATGGGGTTAACTCCATATGATTTGAACAGTGTACATCTACATTGAAACATAACAATGCATTTACTAACTGGCTTTGGGGAAATCCCCTAACTAGTTCAAAAGATTTCATTATTGTGAAAAAATTGTTTGTTAGTTTTTTTTCAATTGAGCTGGGTCAAGTCTCGGTTTCAATTTCAAGCTTTTCCGATGTTCAACATATGTAACTTATTGGAAAATATATAATGATATGGGTTTAGATTACATTTGTGCTTCGTTTTACATTTGGTGAAAATTTGGGTGATCTCTATGTTTTGCTTTCTATCAATGCTTTCTGTTTTTGTTAATTTCTGTGTTAAACTCTAGGATAGCTGAAGAGAATTTAAAACTGTAGAATGGTATGTTCTCCACTATGTTTCTATTAAGCTAAACTTTCTACTTCAATGCCCTAACCAATTCTTCCACTTGGATTACCAATACACCATTTAAATATGGAATCAACAAAAAAGAGGAAAAAGTAGTGTTTGGTTTGAAATTTTGAAATATCTTATGTCTATCCATCAAATGATTGCACAAATTTTTCTGGTAGAAAATATTTTATCTTTCTTTCTGTACTTTGAACATGTATGCTTGAAGATTTACAAACAACTCCTATTGGATCTACAATTCGCCTTCATGCATGTTCACATAATCCCACTTGTGTAGATCCTACACAAGACCAATGGGAAGGAATTCAACAATTAATAAGATCAAAAGGTCTACTGTCATTTTATTCTCCCCAACCTATATTTGTTTCATACCCTGTATATTACAAGATTTTGAGATTTACTGTTTAGAGAGAACCAAATTAATTCAATACACCCTAAACCAAACAAAGTGGTCACCGGCGAACTTTAGGGTATTTTATCATTGATGAACCTCCTTGGTAATTGAACAATTTTTTGGAGAAACAACCCTTTTTACCCTTGTTTATCTACATTTTTAGAATAGCAGGTTGAGGTTAATGGAAACTGATCTCATGGTTTTTGGGAATCAATATTACATTGGATTTTTGTCCTCTAGATGTTGGGTTGTTTTATATTCTGTCCATGTAGTTAATAGGGGGTTTGAGGGGCACTTGTAACCCCACTTTATGGGATCCAGGGCAGCGCCCCGAAAATTTTTGGTTTTGGACCCTATGTTAGGTTGGGCGGACCCATCTATGGTTTTGTGCATTATTTTCGTACATGTTTTTTGGACGCGATGGTTTTTGGTCCATGGTATTGGATGCTTTGACATGTATAAATATGTATTATAACATTGAAAGGAACATAATGAAAAATCAAGCTGGTAGTCCCGGTTTTGTGATCCAGGGGAAAATCTCTGTATATATGTGTTTTATGTGTTCTTCTCTCGCATTATTTATTTTTTGTGTTTTAGAATTTGTATGCAGGTAATTTTTGTATGGGGTTAAAACCTACATTTGGTATCAGAGGAGATTTGGCTTCAAGGGGATGCCTTTGTTCCTGAGGGGTTTTGCTCGAGCCTGTGGTAGACCATGTTCAGTGGGATATTTGTGAGATCGATTCTAGTGGTGAAAGAAGATGGCGAGCAGTGGAAAGTCGTGAAATTTAATGGTCAGAGTTTTGATTTGTGGAAACTCAATATGGAGGATCTGTTGGTGGATAAAGGTCAGTGGATCATGGTAGATCCGGATACTAAACCAACAGGAGTGTCCGATGAAGAATGGAAGAATTTGGATCGGAAGGCAAAGAGCACAATACGATTGTGTGTCTCAGATTTAGTATTGTTGAATGTATCAAGGGAAGCTACAAAAAAGGCTTTGTGGGATAAGTTAGGGACTTTGTACCAATCTAAGTCTCTGGTGAATAAACTGTTCCTGTGGAAAAAACTGTATAACCTGAGGATGAAAGACGGAGACTCGGTGACAGAGCATCTGAATGCATTTAATACTGTGGTAAGTCAGTTAGCATTTGTTGATATTAAAATTTCAGATGAAGATAAGTGCATTGGTTTGTTGTGTTCTCTTCCAGATTCATGGGATAGTATGGTTATTGCAATAGGTAGCAATGCAACTGCCTTGCAGTTTGATGAAATAGTCTCAGCCTTGTTGACGGAGGAGATGAGACAGAAAAATATGGAGAGCCAAAATGGTGATGCCTTGTCTGTACGAGGACGGTCCCAGAATAGAAACAAAAACTAGTCATCGAGTGGGAGATCTAAATCTAGAGGGAGATCTAAATCTCCAAGAAAACTTGTAAAGGTGGTGTGATAGAAATGCAGAAAGGAAGGCCACTTCAAAAGGGATTGTAAATCTAAAGCTCTTGACAAAGGAAAGGGATCTGATGAGGCTCCTTCTGCAGAGGCGAAAACCACCTCAGATGAAGGTGGGGATGTGTACTTGGATTCTTCAAGTACACATGTAGGTCATCAGGCATGGTTGATTGACTCAGGTGCATCCTTTCACTTCACTCGCCATAGAGAGTGGTTCCGTGAGTATGAGAAATATGATGGTGGTGATGTCTTCTTGGGGGATAATAGGAAGGCTAGAATCATTGTATTTCCTTAAGAATAAATCTAAAGTCTTTGATAGGTTTAAAGAATTTAAGGCTCTAGTGGAAAACCAGACAGAGAATAAGATAAAGGTGCTGAGGACAGATAATGGCGGAGAGTTTTGCAGTAAGGAATTTGAAGAATTCTGCAAGAAGTGTGGTATAGCACGACAAAAGACTACTCCATATACACCTCAGCAAAATGGAGTTACGGAAAGAATGAACAAGACATTGATGGAAAGGGCAAGAAGCATGCACAGTGGTGCTAGGTTAGGAGAGGAATTCTGGGTAGAGGCGGTGGATACTGCATGTTACCTGGTCAACAAGTCACCTTCATCAGCGTTGGAGGATAAGACTCCACAAGACGTATGGATTGGTAAGAAACCTTCTCTTTCACATCTGAGGGTATTTGGATGTGATGCATATGTACATGTTCCAAAGGAGAAAACAACAAAGTTGGATAGTAAATCTGAAAAGTGCATCTTTATTGGGTATAAGGATGGTTTAAAGGGTTATAAGTTTTGGAACCTAGTAACAAGGAAGGTTATGTACAACCGCGATGTGGTGTTCAGAGAGGTGAAAGATGTTATTAAAAATGAAGTCCAACCAAAGGAACCTGAGAAGATAGACTTTGAGCTAAAGGAGGAAGAATCAGACTCTACAACAGAGGAGGAATCAAAAGATGAAGAGCCAAAAACTCCGGCTATGAGAAGATCAGTTCGAGAAAGAAGGCAGCTAGAAAGGTATAGTCCATCTGCTTTCTGTTCAAATTTTGCTTTGTCTATTACTGATGATGATCCCAAAACTGTGAAGGAAGCAGTGGATTCAGAGGATGGAAAACACTAGAAAGAGGCCATGGTTGATGAAATGGCATCTTTGCACAAAAATGAGGTTTGGGATCTAGTGGAGTTGCCAGCTAGAAGGAAAGCCATTGGGAGCAAACGGGTGTTCAAAAAGAAGACAAATGCAGAAGGAAAAGTGGAGAAATACAAAGCTCGATTGGTTGCAAAAAGTTATTCCCAGGTGCCAGGAATTGATTTTGGTGATATTTTTTCTCCTGTTGCCAAGGTAACTTGTATTAGATTACTTTTATCTGTTGTTGTTGCTTTTGATTTTGAGGTAGAACAGATGGATGTGAAGACAACATTTCTTCACGGGGATCTGGAAGAGAAGATCTACTTGAAGCAACCTGAAGGCTTTGTTGTGAAGGGTAAGAAAGAAATGGTATGTAAGTTAAAAAAGTCTCTATATGGGTTAAAAAAGTCACCAAGGATGTGGTATTAGAAATTTGATACATTTATACGAGGATTTGGCTTCACCAGAAGCAAAGCAGATCAATAGTGTTACCACAAATATATTCTTTCCTTCTCCTGTAAACCATCTCACATTTTTACTTAGAAGAATGTGGTTAATCACTGATAGTACCAATGCCACTTAGTTGTAAATTCCTAATTTTTGTATATAATCACTAGTTGTTACTGCCTTGTGTGTGAGCTCCATTAGGTATAATAGGAAAAATAGATATAAACTTATTGCATATAATCCTCAACCTATGGGAGATAGTGGAGATAAATATCGAAATTATAAAACCATCTCATCCATTTTATTCAGATCTTAGTCATCTTTTAATATACTTGTTACATGTACCATAAATGACAATAAGATTTAGGAAATGAAATAAATATGAAATCTGTGTGATCATGATAGTTGGCATACAATAAATTAATAATGTTGAGTGGGAAAACGTGCGAGGAAATACAAGTGCATGTAAATCTTGTATGGAGTGAAGTGTCTATGGTGGAAGTGTTGTGCTGGAAGGAGGGGTGTGGACAAATTTTGTGCGTGGAGGAAAGAACATGTGTAATGGGAAACGTGTATGGAGAAATGAATGTGAGCTTCCTTCTGTACACATGAATTTGGCTAAGTAAAAAATCTTAAGACAGTGCAAGTTTGAGGATCAATATGCCTCTTTGATCCTTTCTTTGATATCAACTCCACAAGTGCTTATGATTGCGAAATGAGTCACTTGAAGACTTCTATTAAGTGCATCTACTACATATTTCTCCTTGCCATTAATGTATTTCATTTCAAAGTCGAACTGACCAATCAAGGCAAGCCACCTAGATTGCCTTGCACTTAATGTTAGGTCCATATACTACTAGTTTAACCCCTTGTTGTTATTAGTACAACCCCCTTATTATATTTTTGTGCATATGTAGTCCCCATATTGTTATTATTGTGCCCCATAGAAGTCCACTATTGTTATTATTTTTCCCTTACATTATTATTATTATTTTGGCTTTGATTATATTATGTCCCCTTAGACTCCTATATATAGAAATGACGTCTTGTCATTTGTATCATGCAAGAATTGTTCATTTGTGTAATGTAAAGGAGGTTTCCACCTTGAAGAGGCTAAATTCTAAGGCATTTATCTCTCTTTTCTATCTTTCTGTGATTTGTTTTCATAACATTTGGTACTAGAGCTTTGGATTCTAGGGTTTTGCTGCTCCAAACAGGTCATCCTTGAATTTTTGCTACAAAATTTGTTCCACGACTTTTCAGAAGCTAAAACACAAACCCATTTGAGATGAAATCACGCTGAAACTTGGGTACTAATTTCAGAGCTTGTATCACTATATTTTCATAGATCTGATCTGAGGAAGTTAGGGTTTGTGCAAGCTCCAGAATTCCATCTCAAATAGGTCATCGTGGAAGTTTCGCTATAATTGTTTTTATATGAAGTTTCAGACTCTGAAATTAAAATCCCTTGAGCCAAAAAGTTGGTGAATCTCAGTCTCAACTTTAAGATCTTGCTTCTCTATATTTTCATAGATACAATCAAAGACATTTAGGGTTTCTATAGGCTCCAGAATTACATCCCAAATGGGTGTCCATGGGAACATCGTCATAACATTCTCTCTGAGTATCAGATTGAAATTTCGTAAAAAGTGATAGAACATAGATGGACTGCAGTTTGTTGGGTATCGTTTTCAGAACCTAAGGTTGAAACAATGACACGTGGCACTTCGTACAAGTTTTCTCTACCGAACTATTCTATAATTAGGTCATCATGGGAGATTGGGTATAACGCTTTCTTTAGGAATCAAATTGTGATGAGACTTACGGGGTTAGAAAGAGGACTCAGACAACTATAACAAGCCAAAATTTTAGAACTTAAAGATCTGAAATTACAGAGTTATAGTAGTTTCCAGATTGATATCCTAAAATCAAGAAAACGCGATATGAGGAACCTTGATGGAAAGGATCCGGTAAATTGGATATTACAGATGGTGCAATATTTTGATCTACATGAGGTGAAACTGTTACAAAAGGTACAAATTGCATCTTTATATTTAGAAACGAATCAATTTTTATGGTATAAAGGGCTTTGTTCTCGTAAAGCACTTGTCACTTAGCCAATTTTCATGGAAAAATGATAGCACATTATGAGGATACAAAGAGTAACACCTCCTTTAGCCAATTGATAAATCTCAAACAAAAGCGTTCAATGGCAGAACACATTGAGGACTTCCAAAAATTGAATATAAGGGTAAATGATATTCTAGAGAAGAAAATGATTGATGTCTTCATAGGGATTTTAAAGGATAACATTCAACATGAGGTTCGTCTTTAGAAACCTGATTCATTGGAGAAGGCATTCAGGTTGGCAAGAAAAAATGAAAGTGGAATTATGGAAACAAGCAATCCTACCACTCACAATTATAAATATGGAAGTTTTTCTTCTCCTAGCCTTTCATAACCTACAAGGTTTACACGACAACAATTCGAAGAAAAAAGATAAAAAGGGCTTTGTTACAGTTGTGATAGCAAATACACTAAAGATCATAATTGTGCTGAGAAGAAATTATTTTACATATATTGTGAAGAGGATTAAGAAAAGGATCAAGAAATGTTAAAAGAAGATAATAAACACCAGGAACCAACCCCATAGAAAGACGAAATGAATCCGATAATATCTTGTAAAGCATTGGTAAGAATTACCACTCCTCAAACTCTCAATATAGAAGGACATAACAAGAAGAAAAGGTTCAAAAAGTGAAAGATCACATCGAGCATCAAGAAATGAATCCAAAAATATCTTGTAATACATTGGCCAAAATTACCACTCCTCAAACTATCAATATAGAAGGACATATCAAGAAGAAAAAGGTAATAGTGTTGATTGATTTGGGCAGTACCCATAATTTTATTCATTGTAAGATAGCCAAGGAATTGAATTGCTTCCTATATTCAGCACTAGAGTGTCAAGTGATGGTTACAAGTGGAGGAACCATAAATTTCTCTGGAAAGTGCCATAATATCAAGCCATCCATGGTAGAATATGTATTGAATAGCCCAATTCTTTCCATTCCAATGGGTGGTGTTGATGTTGTACTAGGAGTCCAATGGCTACAACCCTTGGGTACAATAGCTTTTAATTTTCAAGAAATTTTCATGAAATTTTCTTCGAAAGGAAATGAAGTTGTATTAAGGGGTATCACGGGGAAACCGGGAAATATAATCATCTATAACGGCATGACAAAGCTTCCAAAGAAAGAACAAAGAGGGTAATTGCACAATTATGTTCGGTAGAGGTTCCCACATCGAAATCATCTATTTCTCGAGATCTCCAAAAAGTTTTCGACAATCATTCCAAGGTATTTGAGACTCCCAAAGGCCTCCCACCTATTCGTGATCATGATCATGCTATTCATTTGATTCCAGAAAGTGTTCCTCCAAACATCAGGCCTTGCAGATATCCATATGGCCAAAGGAGTGAAATTGAATGCATGGTTGTCGAAATGCTAGAGGTTGGTATAATTATCTAACCAAATTCAATAAATGAAGCAAGGGATGAATTGAGGAATGACGAAGCAGGGTGCGAACTCATTCAAAAGTTGTATAAGGTCCCAGTTCAAACAGTATTGCGAGAACTTCACAAGGAAGGAAAAATCATATTGGAACCTAAAGCAGTCACAAAACCGAGAAATCGAAAACTACGAAATAAATCAATTTAAGAGTATCTAATCAAGTGGAAGAACTTACCTGCTGAAGATTCCACATGGGAGGATGATAATTTTATATAGAAGCATCCAGAACTACTCAAGCATTGAGGACAACACTTTTTGAAGGAGAGTGGCATGTTAGGTCCCTATACTACTAGTTTAACCCCTTATTGTTATTAGTACAACTCGCTTATTATATTGTTGTACCCATGTAGTCCCCATATTGTTATTATTGTGCCCTATAAAAGCCCACTATTGTTATTATTGTGCCCTTACATTCTTATTATTATGTCGGCTCTGATTATAATATGTCCCCTTAGACTCCTATATATAAAGGAGGTTTGGTCATTTGTATCATCCAGGAATTGTTCATTTGTGTAATGTAAAGGAGGTTTCCCCATCGAAGAGGCTGAATTCTAAGGCATTTATCTCTCTTTTCTATCTTTTTGTGAGCTGGTTTCATAACAATTAATATGGGCTAGTCAAAAAAATTTCTTATCCCTCCACGACTTGACATTAAAAAAACTTTCTTCTAGGCAAGTAATGTCTCCACATTTTTAATGCATGTGCTATTTCTACAAGCTCCAATTCATGAGTGACATAACTACTCTCATGCTCATTTATTTTTCTTGTTTCATAATAAGTCACATGTCATTCTTGCATGAGGAGTGAGGAATCCACCTAGAATTTCCTTGCAAGCATCTGTTCAAAGCACTAAATCATTTTATGAATCAACTATTCTCAAAATAGGTTCATGTGTGAGTAGTTGTTTCAATTTTTCAAAGCTAGTTCTGAACTCTGATGTCCATTATAATTTAAATCCTTTCCTATATAGTGTTGTGATTGGATGCCCAATCTTTGGAAAATCTCAAATGAACCTTTAGTAATATCCTAACAATCCCATGAAAGATCTAACTTTTGTAACATTTCAAGGATAGTATACTCCATGATGGCCTTGATCTTCTCATGATCCATTACCACTCCTTCCTTGTAAACAATATGTCCCAAGTACTAAGCTTGTGATTAGAAGAAAAAGCATTTTCTAAGCTTGGCATAAAGCTTGTTCTCTCTCAACAATTGCAATAAAAATTTCAAATGCTCTTCATGCTCTTCTCTGGTTTTTTAGTATACCAAGATATCATCTATGAATACCAACAAAGACTTGGTTAAATATGGGTTGAGTACATTGTTGATTATACACATAAATGGTGTTGGAGCATTTGCGAGCCCAAATGTCACCACCACAAACTCATAGTTTCCATATGTATTTATGAAGGCTGTCTTCTGGATGTCTTCATATTCAATCCAAAATTGATGGTAATGAGACCCCAAATCTATTTTTTAGAATATTACAACCCCTCTACACTAATCAAAAAATTCCTCAATTCTAGGAAGATGGTACTTGCTCTTTACTATGGCTTTATTTTACTGTGTGTAGTTAATGTAAAATGTCTCATCCTTCTTCACAAATAACATTGGGGCTCCCTAGGGTGACACAGTGGGTCTGATATACCCTTTTTTCAACTTTTCATTTAGTTGTAGCTTTAGCTCCACTAGGTCTAGTGTACTCATGTGATATGGGGATTTGGAAACTAATACTAATCCCAAAGGTAAATAAATTCTCTCCTTGGTGGTAATCCTAGTATTTCCTTTGGAAATACATCACTAAATTGTCTTAACATTTGGTGCCCTTCCATTCTGTCCCTATTATTTTATGATTTGTTGGTTACTTTGACAACATACAAGGCACACCCTTTCCTACAACAAATTTTAACTCGTAGCAATGATATTTTTCTGATGTTGACAGACTTCTTTATTGCTACAATGTAAATTTCTCTCCATCATGGTTCAGACATTCTAGCAACTTGATTTAGAAACTATTTCTTTTATGGTATACTAACCAGTCCATGTTGACTATTCCATCATATGAGACCAAAAATAACTGATTGAGATTAGAAAATGAGGATATGCTACTTAATATGGCTATGCATGATTTGAACATGTAGTATTACACTCACCTTTTGGTTCCCATGTCGAATTGAACCAACCACGATTTCTCATGGGTTTTTTTCTACAGAGCACAGTTCTCTATGACCTTCAAGCTAATATAGCTAAAATTAGAACCTCAGTCAATCAAAATTGAAATAGGTTGGTTAACAACCATAAATTCCATCTCAAACATTGAAGCTTGATGTTTGACTTTCCCATTATCTGGTGCTGCATAGATTCATGGCACATTTTGAGCCACATCATTCACCGTCATTACTTCAACCATCGTTGAGGACAATCTTTCCACAAGTGGTTTTCTCCACATGTCCAACATTGTATGGGCCCTTTCCTAAATCTCTCAGATTCTTCGTGTTAGGTGGAAATTATGCTTTGTATCTGGTTCCAAGGAAATTTGTGTTGTCCAACATTATTCCTTGTTGACATACCCCTAGCCCCCTAGATCTGTAGATTAATTAGTTATGTTGTGGAAAATATGGCTTAGCAGACATCCAAGGCTCCACAATTATGTGCACCTCTTACCACCCCAAATATTAGATTCCACAGATCACACACAAACTTTATGGAAAATCTAATCCTAGTCCTATTTAAGAATTTTGTGCATATGTGTTAAACTTTTTCACCACCAAATGCTCCAGATTATAAATAAAACATTTTCTTGTGGAGAAATATGGTCATACGCATAAGTTCCACCCAATGAAATCCCACCTTAGATCTTTGGTCATAAAATATGTTTCTCAAGGAAATATGGCTTCATCTATATATGGTTCATTTCAGAAGTGTACATGGCCTATCCTGCTAGATGCTCCAAACTACCAAATGCATACATGATGTTAAGCTAGAATCTACCTCTCATGTATCAATATGCAACTACTCTTGGGAGATGGAAAAATATATCTTATCTAAATACACGTCTAAGAAGAGAGCATGCTGTCTGGGATACAAAGTCAAAGTTTCAACCAAAACTTGTAAGAAGGATAATTCAAGAAATTGTATTATAATTCCTTACAACAAAATATCTTCCAAGAACACCAAATTTCATGGGTAAGATCAAAGTTGTAAAAATTGACCTTCAAAGGTATTATTCCATAACCATAACGATTTAATGGAACCAATGAACCTTACTTACATCAAATCTTGAGAAAAGGGAGAAATAGCTCCAAAGGCTATATTTCTCAGGGAAAACCACAAACCATGCCTACTCTGTGAAGCTCAAGGCATTACAATAATGTACAAGTCTACATAGCCTTGTAATCCTCACATTTCTCTTAAAATAAGTGACTATCATTTCAAACATAATCTTTATTTAGCATACAACACATGGATTATCTCCTTATTATGTGAGGTAGTCTATAGTATTAATCAATGTAAAGAGACCGACTAAATTCACAAAACATTAGATAAATAAAAAACACTTGAAATAATAGTCTAACTAAGGGACTTATTGACACCATTCATAGTCATGTAGATAACTCAGCAATTTTGAAGATAATAACATTCACATAGTTTAATAAATTCATCATAATTATAAAGCCATATAATGAAATTCATTCATCGTGAACATTCAGTAATATTAGCAACCTTCCTTGGGTAGTGATGAACCATAATTTCAAAAATCACAATTAGAAAACTTCATCATCCATAATTCAAATGGCTTAGCTCACCTACCTAGTGATTTCTCAGGCTTCCAACATGCACACAAGTGGTTTGTCAACCCATTTAACAAGCACTAAGTGGTATTTTAGCTTTTCCAAGAAGAATTTCATGGTTTATCAAATTACTCAATAAGTACTAAGTGATTAAAATCTAATAAGCCTCACACTGGCCTATCAAACACATGCACATGACCCAAGCCTCAACACATTCCTAGTGGACACTTTTCCAAATCAAAATGCATTGGCTCAAGGATATGTCTTCTTCCTCTATAATTGCTTGATCACTTTCTCTCATGCATGTTTCTTCTTTTTATGTATCTTCTCTTCATGTCCCACTTACATTATTTTCTTGCATTTTTCATAAGATAGTATTCCTTCTCTTATTTTACATGTTTACTTCCTCTCTTCTAGACGATAATCCTCTTTCCATCACACCCCACAAGGAAGGGAATAGTATGGGCACCATCCTCCACTCAGGTTTCCCACACCAAAACTTTACTGGCTGTTTGTAAAAGACATTTAATTTGTTTGGGTGATAGGTAATATAATTTAATGAAGTGGGTGTTTCGTAGGTCTAGCACATCACAAGAATCCTCTTCTCAGATCTCTGAGTTTGTGACCTCTCCTTCTTCTTAGTCACCAATTGAATTTTTACATAAATTTCATAAAAAATCATATAATGAAATTTACATGTGGTGCAACGAAAAGGGCTATTACATTTGCTTTGAACCAATTGCTTCACCCTATTCACTAAATAGACCCCTTTTCATATCTTACATGTGAAACTATCAATTGTTTTCCTTCTTAACCAGAACACCTCCCTTGCACTGCATAACACTCCCAATTTAATAGTGCATGTCATATTTATGCTAGTGCTACCTTTAGTTTTCTTCGATATCTAGAATAGTGGTTTTGGAGTCACCATATATGTTATAATCTATATAGTTCTTTTAAATATATATATCCCTTTCATCCAACCTTATTGAACACAGTACTCAAGCACCTTACATATACCATACATGTGATTTGGCCCCTTTTCATATGTCCATATGTTGTATCATAATGGGACCTTAGAACCTTAGGCTACTGAAACTATTTAACACCAAAATTTCAACTTCACCTTGGAAAATTTGTGCTTTTTTATGTAATGACAATAATTGGAGACTTCAACATTTCAAAGGAACTCATCTATTGAGAAGTGTAGCAAGAAAGTCTCAATTTGACTTTTCCCTGGTCAAATTGAAAAAATCTTAATTTCCTTGTAAAATAGATGTAAAATTTCCTTGTAAAATGTTGTGATTTCATAGTCATTTTTTTCCCTATAACGCAACCCCTGGCTATATATGAGGGAATTGTATTGCATCTATGTAGATTTGTATTCTGAATGAGAAAGAGAGAGGAGATTTTGTGAGAGCGAAGAGGAAATTACAACGGATCTATTGTAGGTTGTATCTCTTCATTTTGCTGGATAATATAAAAGGAAGGACAGGTTGTTTCTCCATGGACGTAGTCCAAATTGGCTGAACCATGTATATCTGTGTCTCTCTTGTTTTATGAGTTTTTTGTGTTTATATTTTTGCAATATATTTTATGTGTTCCATTTCTTTGTAATATATAATTTTCTAACACAATGGAGGTTAGTATGTTTCAAACGCCTTCAAGGATTTTTGTGCCAAAGAAGGCATTCAAAGAGAGATGACAAGACCAGATAAACCACAACAGAATGGGGTTACAACTGAGAGAAAGAACTAGATCATTGTTGGAGCTTCTAGAGCTATGCTACGTGACCAAGGCCTACCACTGCATTTGTGGGAAGAGGTATATAACATAGTAGTCTACTTTCATAATCATTGTCCTCATTGGATTATTGGTATGATTACACATGAGGAGGATTTCTCGGGGCGAAATTCATGTGTTTCGTTTCATGATTTTTGTAGTCTCTATTTACTATAATGTCTTTAAAGATTCAAGGAATAAACTTTAGCTGACAACAGAGTTGTGTGCTTTTGTGGGTTACATTGCAACTCCACAAAATTATTGTGTGTATTTACCTTCCCTCATAATGACAGTTGTACAAAGGGATATAAATTTTGATGAGGAGAAATTGATGCGGTGCTCTCTTCAGAGGGAGCTTCAGATCCCACCAGAAGAGGATCTCTTAGGTCCAAAGGAGGAGCCTCAAAAAGTTTTGGAGTAGCCACAAATGGAGGAACATAGAGGAGGTAAGAGTGGAGACATCCAATAAAGCATAAAAATCCAAATAAGGTATAAAAATAGCCAGGTTAGTTGATATATTAGTGTAGGATGTGAGGGAGAATGTGAGAGCTCCTTCAAATTTTCACAGGAAAAGGAGGTCACTAAGAAGTACAATGGCTACATGACTCTACCGACCAAGCTTGTAGAGACTGATCCATCCTTTTTCGAGGAAGAGCTTGAGAAACCAATTTGGGTTGATGAAATTGTAGAAGAATATGAATTCATCATGAAAAAAAATGTTTGGGAAGTGGTCCCAATATTAGCAAATAAATTAGTTGTGGGTTTGAGATGGATCTTAAAGGTTAAGGATGCAGCAGACAAAATCATAGAGAAGTATACGACCATATTTGTGACCAAAGGATTCTCTTAAGTTGAGGGAATTGACAAAGAGGAAACATTTACTCCCATAGCAAGGTATTCTTCTATTAGATCAATTCTTGTACTAGTTGCAAAGATGGGGTGGAAGATCCACTAAGTGGATGTAAAAACATTGTTTCTCAATGGTGTTATTGAGGAGGAAGTGTAAATAGAGTAACCAAAATGTTTTGAGACATTTACTCATGAGTCTCATGTGTGCAAACTCAAGTGAATATTGTACAATCTAAAGCAATCACCCCCTGCTTGGTACACCAGGCTCGACAGCTATCTCACTTTCCTAACCTACATGAAAAGTGAAGCGGATGTGAACCTATATCATATTTTGGTAGAATGTAATTTACTTATCATTATTTTTAATGTTGATGATTTAATATTGACAAGTAATGAGCAGTTGATCAACTCTTGCAAGGATGATCTTGAAAGGGAATTTGAGATGAAAGACATGGGTCTCATGCACTACATCCTTGGGCCGGAAGTATAGCAAGATGATGGGGAATTAATTTTGTCTCGAGGAAAGTATGCCACTGATATACTGCATATATTTCTAATGGAGAGTTGTAAGCCCATGGAGACACCTTTATTGACAGCCTTGAGGAAGGGGAATGCCACTTGAGGTAAATAGGTTTTTACTACCATTTACCTTAAGTTAGTGGGTTCAATGATGTCTCTTGTCCATATATGACCAGATATGTGTTACAAAATCAACTAGCTAAGCCAAGCTATGGTTTGGCCAACCAAATATAATTGAAGGCAGCTAAGCATGTTTTACGGTACCTCAAGGCACTACTCAGTATCGATTATGGTACAGATGGACAAAGGGAGAGAAGTTGTGCGACTTCTTAGATGCATATTGGGAAAGGAGTCCATCCAACTAAAATAGTACATCTAGTGGAATTCTCATTGTTGGGTCTGCAATAGTTTCCAGGCACAACAAGAAGCAGAGGTTTGTGGTGCTCATCTCAGTAGAAGTTGAATACATGGTTGCAAGTTAAGAAACATGTGAGGTGATATGGATGAGAAAGATACTTTTGGGATTGTTTGGTCAAGAGATGTATCCAACTGTGATCTATTGTGATAATCAGAGTTGCATTAAGCTCTATGAGAATATGATATTTCATGATCGATCCAAGCATATAGATATCTATTATCACCATTTACAAGACTAAGTTCAGATGTAGATAATGTTTCTACAATACATTCTGCCGGAAAAACAAGATGCTGACATATCGACAAAGGCCTTGTCAAGAGGGATGTTTGAATTCCTCAATTGCAAGATAGCAGTGGTTGAAAATTACTTTCTTGCTAAGGCGGAGTGTTCAGAAGTGTAGCAAGATAGTCTCAATTTGACTTTTCCTTGGTCAAACTGAGAAAATTCAAATTTCCACATCAACAGACAACTTGGACGTAGTTAAATGAGGTGACGTGGCTCTTTTCACTCAGTTAGCTCATTAAATTCAGGTTAGAGGGCTTGGATTTCAATTAATCATGTGTGATTTCTAAAGTTTAATAATATAGTTTAGTTATTTCCAGTTTTATTCAGTTAAACTAGTTTCAACTATTGATAGAACTAGTGGAAGGTCAGTTGTGCAGTGGGACAATAGTTAATTGGTCAATTAGCCTAAAATCACTAGTGCATGCAGTGATTTCAAGTTCTTGAGTTGTGGTGGAGATCCCAAGGCAGTGTAACAAGCAGTTATAAACTAGTTTGATTGTATAGGTGTTGCATGCAATTAAATGATCAATCCTTGGGAATTGCACAATCAATTGGAGGAAAAATCCTAAAAGAAATAGGGGTTAATTCTTCAGGAATTATGCAAGGAAATAAGAGCTCAGGTGGAGGCATAAATTGACTAAGTCTAGGTCAGAGCTTCTCATTGAGCAGAGAGGAAGGTTATTCACTTGCAGGTTGAGCTCAGAGCAAGCAAGAAATTGTAATGCATTCTCTATTCATCTGATTAATGCAAAGAGGCTTGAGGTTTTTTCCCAGTTGGGTTCCCCTGGAAAAATATTGTGTATGTGTGGCTTTTATTATTGGATTTTTCTTATTATTTTTCTAAATTGTGAATCAAATTCCATAGATCATTAGAGTAGAATTATGTCTCTTGATTTTAGATTAAATTTCTTGAGAAATTGCAATTATGTCACCATATTTCTACGTCATCCTACTAATGATATTCTAACACATAGAACCGATATCCAATGATATTCTAACATGTGACCAGTGTTGAAGTGTCCTCTACCACAGGGCACTAATGACATATGCCATGTGTCACTAACCTTTACAAGCATTGAAAGCCAAAATCTCCAAATCTAGTTGGCATGTTTCCTTCACTTGATACTACCAAATCACCTACTATAATAGTTATCCTCCATCAATAATTCCACATCATTACTTTTCTATCGATCTAGAGTCCCAAGCATCAATATGTTGAGTATTCCCATAAGAATTTTCATTGATAAACTGCTGACAAACCCAATTTTCTAGGGTCCTAATGGGTGTAACCCTATAGTGGAAATTTGACTATTGATACCATCAACTACCACAGAAAAGTTTGTTCATTAATTGATTGTTGGATCATAATATGTTGGACTTTTGGGCTAGTCCACGTGGTACAAAATTTGGTGTTTTCACCAAATTGTGGGGTTTTCTTAAATTTCTCCATTTCATTCTTTAGTTAAGGATTTCCTCCTTTTCCTCTACTTCTCTACTTGATTACCTTACCTCATTTTCTCTATTTATTTTCTTGCTTTCCTCTGATATGATTACTATTAGGGGGGTTGAATGTACTTATTGCAATTTCCAATAAATCCACTAAATGCTTCTAAGTCGCGTTTTCAAACATTAAATGCTTGGAAGAAATTTTCAATAAGATCCCACACTTCATAACAATTAACTATTACCCTAGGGGTTTTTTTTATGAAACAAGCTTCTTATTTAATTTATAGCTAACTAAAGATATTCAAAATTTCTTGCTTGCCTCAATTACGAATCGATGGCCTATAATAAAATTCAATTTCATATCTGAGATGTTTACTAATAGGGGGGGTTTAATGTACTTATTGTAGTTTCCAATAAATGCTTCTCAAGTAACTTATCAAACATTAAATGCTTGTAAGATATTTCCCATCCCATGTTGCTCCCAGTTTTCCCAAAAAATGTCGTTTAGGGCCTCAAAATGGCTCCAGAAATTCAGGACCAGAAAAACTGTTAAGATTATTAAATTTTGCTACAATTAAGGAAACTAAAAAAATGAAAGAGACAGTTGTGGGGGTCCAAGTGGGATAGGTGGGTAGCCACCAACATCCACTTGGATCATTCCTCCCCCCTTAGGAAGCAATGGTCCCAATTGCGATGAGTTCCTCCATGAGATGAGGAAACTTTTGCTGAACTTGGTCCCTCGTGAGTTGTTCTGCAACCTCGAATGTGTCGAGTAATGGTGGGAAGATTGGTCGAGGGCAGTCCACATTTAACACTCAGTGCAAGCGAAGGAATGGGGGAATGTTGTGCTCCAAAGCATTGTTTCCCACAACCTTGGTACTGGTGTAAGGACCATATCAGATTGGTCTGAGTTTCTGAGGGGCTCTTGTAAGGCGTTCTTTTTGTAGATGAAACAAGACTTTGTTGCCCACTTGAAACTTATGTGGTACCTGACGCTAAGCATTTCGCTTCTTGTACTTGGAATTTTCTAGAATGGAGCAGCTATATATCGACCCATTGGGTAAAGGTGCTCTAGGAGTCATATCAAATGAATGCTTGACCTAATAGTGCAATGGTGTCCCTGTGGGTGAGGAGAAGATATTCTTATCTTCTTTCATGACCATATCCATCTGTTGTTGCTGTTGCATGTAGGATCCCTTCATGGGGGTCATGGATGTGGCAACGATCTTCCCCTTACTTTGGGAGTGAACCAGACAGAAAATGAATTTCCTAGTATAGGATATGAGCTTGCAACATTTCTTAGTAGTGATCAAAGAGGTGGCAGTAGGCGGGGCTACCTTTGATATCCTGTACAATGAATTACCCAAAGAAATAATAACAATGTGAGGCCTTGACTCATACACAACATGTTTCCTCCATAAGTATGGTTGGCCTAATAGTACATCAAAAACATCAAGAGGTGCAACATCACACAATACCTCATCTTTGAAGGGTTTGATGTTGTGGGGAAGGCGACACTGCTGGCAGACTCAGAGATCTCGTTGTTGGTGAAGCCACACGATACTATACGGTTGCAAGTGTGGTGTGGCCAGTAGGCCTAGCTGCTTCATGACCTCTGATACCATTGATCCAGATTTATATAGGAACACAACAAATTACAAAAATAACCATAAATATGGAGATGCAATAAAAATAATACTTCATTTCATTAATGTAAAATACTGAAATATGCTTACAAACAGAAATGGAAATAAACCAGCTAGGGTGATGGTAGCTTATCTCTGAGAAGAGATGTGGTGGATACATGCCTTTGAACTATGTTACAATGAGGCTTGAAGGCCTATTTATTATTGAGAAATAATGTAAAACCCTAAACATCCAAAAACCTAATCCTAGGAGATGAAGCACCAAGCTATGGGCCCTGTTTTGGGTAAATTGGTACATCAACTTCCTGACATCGTAACTTTGGCATATGATCTCCGTTTGATGTGCACAATACTTCGTTAAAAAGATCTATCCAAGGGCTACAACTTTGGAAAGAGCAACATCCGTCCATGGACCGATGTTTCTCTTAGTTTTCCCGAAAAGTGTTGTTTAGGACCTCAAAATGGCTTCGGAAGTTCAGGACCCGAAAAACTGCTCAAAATAGTAAATTGTGCTACAATTAAGGAAACTGAAAGACTAAAAGAGACGGTTGTGGGGGTCCAAGTGGGATAGGTGGGTGGCCACCAATTAAATCCCACCTTAGATATTTGGTCATAAAATATGTTTCTCGAGGAAATATGGCTTGATCCATATATGGTTCATTTCAGAAGTGTACATGGCCTGTCCTGCTAGATGCTCCAAACTATATGATGTGTCTACCTCTCATGTATCAACATAAGATACACATTTATAGTACAATAGGTGAAGCTTGTAGATGACCATCATTTCCCCCCCTGTCAGGTACAAGGTGAGAAGATGGAGAAAACTCAACTGCAAGACTGTTCAATACTCTGGAACAAGTTCTGACATGTGTTTGGAATATCTTCTTGGCTGTTGATGCCCATTGCCAAGAAGCGATCCATCCAAGATGAATCTTTGTTCTTGCATGATGTTTGTTTTTGAAGCATCTGTGTGAAGAATGGCTGGTTTTATGACAGTGCTCACATGGATGAAGATCAAAACAGTGATCTTTCAGATGGCCAACTCGGTCACAGTGTTGGCATTTCACGATCTGTTGTTTTTGTTGTTGTTGTTGCTATAGAAGAGGGGCAGAGTCTGCAACAGCTGAAGTTGAACTGTCATGAGGAGCAGGTGAACTGTCATACATGAATCCAGCATTCTGAAACTGAATGGGCTTGGCATAGTCTGGAATATGAAAGGACAAGCCCTTGTCATATCCAAGACCAGTTCTGTGCTTGTTGTGGACAAGCTGTTCCCAAGGTCTGATGATGGGCTTGGGAAGTGCAGACTGAGTTTCTGCATCTGCATGTATAACTGCTGCTTTATTTGAATGAACAGTGACATTATTGACTTGCTGCTGATGGGTGGTTGTCGCAATGTTCTGAACAAAAACAGGTTCAGAATGGTGTCTATTTTGATGTAGCTCTTCTTGCTGTAGCTGTGATTCAATCTGTAAAAAATCAATCTTTTCCTGTGCATTATATAAGCATGTCTGAATTTCTGAGAGAGATCTTTTGCTGATTTGTAATGTGTCATCAACAATAGATTGTATAAGAGTTTTGAGGAACTCTAATACTTCACTGATTCTAGCCATTTTTTCTTTAATGTCAAAATTACACCAATGCAAAAAGGTAACACCCACTAGCAATATCCCGTGCAACAAATGATCAGTGTGCGACCAACAAGCACCGATTACAATCCATACAAAAAAATAAGATGATGAAGCTACGTTACTGTTGAAGACCTTAAATTTGATGATATGATGATATCACTGAAATGATCAGTACAATATATGAGTATTTTGATATCACTTCACTTGAATGCTAAAACACTGTATCAAAGGTGAAGTGATTGTTCCAGTGACAGAGTTATAGTGTACTGCTACAAGAACAAAGTGACAAGGAAATGCAACTGTGAAACCTTGAAAACTTGTTGTACCAATACAACCTGATTATTCCTTAATTACTGTAACTAGACATCATCAATATATATATATGTAACTAGACATCATCAATATATATGTGGCATTTCTGTTCTTGAGAAACCCATGCCTTTTCATGGCATCAATACACAAGATTATTATAGCCACAAAACCTTCACCAATCTGTCCTCAATCCAACATTAATTCAATCATGTGATATGGAGGAAGCCACTAGATGCATTCATCGATTTTTTGCAGCTTGTTCAACCAACAATTAATAGAGAGTGCAATCAGCTGAAGGGAACTCAAATAAGGGACACAGATCTTCCAACATTACCAGCAACAACTCCAGACCTTATGCAGTCAACAATAGACCCCAAATTGAACCTCTTTGTGATGACAGGCAACCTCAACACACAGTTACACAAAACCTTCAATCCTGACAGAACAATACCATCATGTAACCCATTTCCTCTCTCTGCAGCACAACAGCATGAACAACTATGGTGGTTTTCCACAACTTATTATGTTAAAAAACAGTTACAGTGAATCTTGAAATAGCCTTGCAATATTGATACGCCTCCGAAACCTAATCGACAGCTTGTCTCTGCCACGAGAATAGCCATGTTAAAACTCACAAAGGGAGCTTTATTATTGCATTACCCATCGCCATTATTTATAAATCCATGAGCCAGATAATCAACGATGAGTTCCAATGACTCTTACTGACTATTAACTACCTCACCGACTAATAATGAGCTCGCCATCATATGAACAGGGATTATTGACATCGTGAACAGTCACGGACTGCGTGCTTAATATTCTAACATTATTGACATCGTGAACAGTTATCGAGTTGAATATTAACAATAAAAGTATTAACTATTAATCACCCCTTGGTGGACACTATCTCTTGTAGTGAAAGAATCGATGTTTGCAACATCGACTTTGCTTCATCAATTACTTCAAACCCACAAGCGCTTGGATTTTTTTTTTGCTGGCAAGTCTTTCTCTGCGTTATTTCCCTTGGGATCCCTGCTTGAACATGATATTAATAGCCCAAATTCTTCAATGCAAAAACCCAACTTGCAGCAGAACAATCCCAATAACCTCAAATTTTATTCGACAAAGAAAGAAGGATATCTCATCTGCCAAATGGGCAAATCACGTTGGAGGAGCCATGCAAGATTGCTATGCAGAGTCCACACAATTTTTCTTTTGATTTGCTTACCGTTTTTAACTTCTGCAATTTCAGTGGTAGAGATTGAAAGTATGAGCAAGACGATGATGAAACAATTGTAAATTATGGTGAGTATATATTGGGTACGGCAACCATTTGGTTTTGCGTTCAATGTGAATCAATTAAGAAATTGGGTTACATCAGATATTCAGATTGAATCATAAAACCTCGCGAAAATACAACTGGAAAATTGCGGCAAAGCATGGCTACAGATTTAATATCATGCAATGTAGAAGCCCTTGTAGTTGCAGGAAATGGGAAGATAAATATATATCAATATAAAAATGCAGCTCTGGGATGGAACAGATTTACATTCTCTGCTTGTTTACATTCCCCTCAAAAGAATCCGCAATTAAAAACTGTGAAGAGGAGCAGAGGACCGGTGCTGGAGCAACATATATATTTCCGCTTGCGTTCTCCTTGCGGTCTCTTCTGCAAGAATGGCAGTGGCTTCTCTATCAAAACTCTGGTGTTGTTCGACGTCAAGCAGTTTATATATCTCCTTTGAGACGTGTAAATCAAGCAATCTGCTCACCACTGGTGCGCAAGACAGTGCATTCAAAAATATAAAAACGACAGCTGAGTGCCTTGCAGATGAGCTTATCAATGGTGCAAAAGGGGTCTTCAAACAGTTATGCAATCAGAAAACAAAAAAGGAGTAAGAGGCGTGAACCCAATTCTCCATGAAGGAACCCTCATTCAGAATGGAGAGAGAAAAAAATATTTGTCATAACAGTGCAAGAAACCGAAGGTCACATTCAAGAGTTTCACATTCAACAGTCACTGCACAATGTCAGATTCAACAGCGTATTCCATGCTCACTGCACAATGTCAGATTCAACAGCGTATTCCATAACCGATACATTCAGCTATGCGCAGAGAGGGGCAAACGTTTATAATGCGCAGTCTCTGGCCGTCAGAGAGCGCAGGACATTCAATCAGAAACGTATTGCAGTCAGGGAATCGCTATTTCTGGGACCTGGGCTCAAGTCAAAATGACAAAGGCCAGTGCTCAGACCAGTTGCACAAAACTACGCAGGCCACACATCATGGCTCTGATACCATGTTAAACAGACATGGACAGCTCAAACATAGGAAAGATAAAACACAGGACATGTCAGGCCAGGGACAGCAAGTTTGAGCCAGAGACATAGATGCCCGTGATTCGTAGTTCGTTCCTGCGTGGAGGCACCAGAGCAAACGCCCACTCGTCTATCTGCAGTGAAATCCTCCAGATCCTTTCTCTGCCTGGGCTAATCATAAACAACTGCAATGGCGATTGCAATGGCGTTGTTTACAAGCAAAATCTGCCCTGGAATTACACGTTAGGTGGCATAAAGTCTCAGGCCCACCCCACAAAACGGCGACCTCGGGAATGTGGGCGCCAATCTGGAGCAGGTATAACGCATAAAAAAGAGAATATATGACAGAGAGTGGTAGGTAAAGAGGGCACAAATAGCGCTGAGTGAGTCGTATTGTGGAATGGCGCACACAATGGTATAAAAAGCTAGATATAATAGGTGTTACTACACAGTAGCACCGAAGCGTTTTGTCAGAGTAGCATAGAAGGAATTCCTTTGAATGAATATTTCCAGGGGATTAAACAGAGGAAATGCTTCTGATAGGAGCGTAAATGTCATAGCTATCATGCAAAAAGGCCACAAAATAGAGCGAAGGGGCGTTTAAACACAGGCTTAAGGGCAGCCTTCACAAGCGTTTAGACATTGGACAATGGTATATAACCAAACACTGAGGGTGCCATTCATTCATGCGCAGAGAATCACCATTGTTTAGAGTCAGGAATTTGTGCTGGCTGAAGGCTGATGTGTCAGGCTGAAGAAATGCAGAACATGGGCAGAATACGCAGGAGTGCAGGTGCGTTTTTTTTTTTTTTTTTTTTTGAGATAGAGGATAGAGAAACCTAGCACAAATTTAGCTAAGAGAGGTCAGCCAGACCGTTTGCAGCATGCACACAATAATGACAGTTCTATTGGAGGAATGCAAAACTGACATGTACAGAAAGGTCACAACTAGTGGCTCAAATTTGAGTAGGGCAGAAATTCGCCTGCCGCTCTGATAGTTCAACTTCAGCTGTTCCAGACTCTGCCCCTCTTCTACAGCAACAACAACAACAAAAACAACAACAAAAACAACTGATCGTGAAATGCCAACACTGTGACCGAGTTGGCCATCTGAAAGATCACTGTTTTGATCTTCATCCATGTGAGCACTGTCATAAAACCAGCCATTCTTCACACAGATGCTTCAAAAACAAACATCCTGCAAGAACAAAGATTCATCTTGGATGGATCGCTTCTTGGCAATGGGCATCAACAGCCAAAAAGATATTCCAAACACATGTCAGAACTTGTTCCAGAGTATTGAACAGTCTTGCAGTTGAGTTTTCTCCATCTTCTCACCTTGTACCTGACAGGGGGGGAAATGATGGTCATCTACAAGCTTCAAAGCCACATCAAGCGAGCTTGAGCCACAACCTGCCACACCAGTTTCAGAGTTGCAGCCAGAGACATAGATGCCCGTGATCACAGATTGAGAACACTTCCTCTAGCAGAAGACACTAGCTTCTTGCCAGTTTTGGAAGAGTTCCAGGAATTGCATTAAGCATTCCAGAGTTGTTGGTTATCCTTAAACCATCACAGGTTGAGACTTCCCTTTTCAGGTTGAAGTTTTACCTTTTATGCAGGGTGAGACCTCCCTTTTATGGTTGAAGGTTTCCCTCTTTAAAACAATAGGATCACTTCCTCTAGTAGAAAACTTCAGTTTCTTGCCAGTTTTGGAAGAGTTCCGGGAACCGCACTAAGCGTTCCAGTGTTGGTGGTCATCCTTAAACCACTGCCCTTTTTTACCAACATTTCATAGAGCACATTCAGCCTAGTGCTGCCATGCATTTTTTGCACATGTTGTATTACAGCTCTCTTCTTGGACTCATACATAACCCTTCGGATTAAGGGGGGGAATGTTGGACACCTAATCCTAAAGGGTTAGTGTGGAATTCGAATGGACAAAGCAGTCCAAGAGACCTTGGGATCTGAATCCCAAGAGTCACCTATTGTACTATAAATGTGTATCTTATGTTAATAAAAAATGAATTCACTGTTTTATCTTTCCTATGTTTGAGCTGTCCATGTCTGTTTAACAATATGCAACTACTCTTGGGAGATGGAAAAATATATCTTATCTAGATACATGTCTACGAAGAGACCATCTTGTCCGCGATACAAGTTTCAACCAAAACTTGTAAGAAGGATAATTCAAGGAATTTTATCAGAATTCCTTACAACAAAACATCTTCCCAAAACACCAAATTTCATGGGTAAGATCAAAGTTGTAAAAATTGACATTCAAATGTATTATTCCATGACCATAATGGTTTATTGCAACCAATGAACTTGACTTACATCAGATCTTGATAAAAGGGAGAAATAGCTCCAAAGGCTAGATTTCTTAGGGAAACCCACAAACCATCCTTACTCTGTGAAGCTTAAGGCATTAGAACAATGTACAAGTGTACATAGCCTTGTAATTCTCACATTTCTCTTAAAATAAGTGACTGTGATTTCTAACATAATATTTATTTAGCATACAACACATGGATTATCTCCTTATTATGTGAAGTACTCTATAGTATTAATCAATGTAAGGAGACTGATTAAATTCATAAACATATTAGATAAATAAAAAACACTTGAAATAATAGGCTAACCGAGGGACTTATGGACACCATTCATAGTCATGTAGATAACTCAACAATTCTGAAGATAATAACATTCACATAGTTTTGTAAATTCATCATAATCATAAAGCCATATAAGGAAATTCATTCACCATCAACATTTAGTAATATTAGCAACCTTCCTTGGGCAGTGATGAACCATAATTTCAAAAATTACAAATTAGAAATTTTCATCATCCATAGTTCAAATGGCCTAGCTTACCTACCTAGTGATTGCTCAGCCTTCCAACAAGCACACAATTGGTTTATCAACCCATTCAACAAGCACTAAGTGGTCTTTTAGTTTGTCCAATAAGAATGTCATGTTTTATCATATTACTCAATAAGTACTAAGTGATTAAAATCTCCACTAAGCCTCATACTATGCTATCAAACACATGCACACAACCCAAGCCACAACATAGTTAGTGGATACTTTCCTCAGTCAAAATGCACTGGATCAAGGATATGTCTTCTTCCTCTATAGTTGTTTGATAACTTCCTCTCATGCATGTTTCTTCTTATTATGTCTCTTCTCTTCACTTCCCACTTACATTATTTTCTTTCATTTTTCATAATATATTATTCATTCTCTTATTTTACATCTTTACTTCCTCTCTTCTAGATGATAATCCTCTCTCCATCAAACCCCACAAGGAAGGGAATAGTATGGGCACCATCCTCCACTTAGGTTTCCCACACCAAAACTTTACTGCCTATTTGTACATGACATTTAATTTGTTTGGGTGATAGGTAATATAATTTAATGAGGTGGGTGTTTCCTAGGTTTAGCACATCACAAGCATCCTCTTCTTAGATCTCTGAGTTTGTGACCTCTCCATCATCTTAGTCATCAATTGAACTTTTACATAAATTTCATAAAAAAATCATATATGAAATTTACACATGGTGCAACAAAAAGGTCTATTACATTTTCTTTGAACCAATTGCTTCACCATATTCACTAGATAGACCCATTTTCATATCTTACATGTGAAACTATCAATTATTTTTTCTCTTAACCAAAACACCTCCCTTGCATTGCATAACACTCCCAATTTAATAGTGCGTGTCATATTTATGTTGGTGCTACCTTTAATTTTCTTTGATATCTAGAATAGTGGTTTTGGAGTCGATATATATGTTATAATATATATAGTTCTTTTACATTTATATATCCCTTTAGTCCAACTTTATTGAACATTGTACTCAAGAACTTAACATATACCCATACATTTTATTTGGCCCCTTTTCATATGTCCACATGTTGTATCATAATGGGACCTTAGAACCTTAGGCTACTTAAACTATTTAACACCAAAATTTCAACTTCACCTTGGAAAATTTGTGCTTTTTTATGTCATGATAATAATTTGATACTTCAACATTCGAGGGCACTCATCTATTGAGAATTGTAGAAAGAAAGACTCAATTTGACATTTCCTTGGTCAAATTGAGAAAATCCAAATTTCCTTGTAAAATAGATGTAAAAGTTCCTTGTAAAATGTTGTAATTTCGTAGTCAATGTGGGTCATTCATTAGGCGGAGATATGACGGTAGAAGTTATGTTTAATTTAGTGTTTTTTGCCCCATAAGGAAACCTATTGCGTCTATGCAGATCTCTATTCTAGCTGAGAAAGAGAGAGGAGATTGTGTGAGAGCGAAAAGGGAATTACAACAGATCTGTTGTAGATTGTATCTCTTAATTGTACAAGATAATATAAAAGGATTGGCTGTTTCTCTATGGATGTAGCCCAAATTGGGTGAACCACGTATATCTGTGTCTCTCTTGTTTTATGTGTTTTCTATGTTTATTTTTCTGCAATCTATTTTATGTTTTCCATTGCTCTGTAATATATAATTTTCTGACACAATGGACGTGAGCATGTTCCAAATGACTTCAACGGTTTTTTTGCAAAATAAGGCATTTAAAGAGAGATGAAAACACCCAATAAACCACATCAGAATGGGGTAGTTGAGAGAAATAACCAGATCATTATTAGAGATGCTAGAGCTATGATACATGACCAAGGCCTACCACTGCATTTGTGGGAAGAGGCATGTAACACAATAGTATACTTGCAGAATGAGAGTCCTCATTGGATTATTGGTATGATTACACATGAGGAGGATTTATTGGTATGATTACAAAGGGATATAAATTTTGATGAGGAGAAAGTTATGTGGTGCTCTCTTCAGAGAGAGCTTCAAATCCCACTAGAAGAGGATCTTTTAGCTCCAAAGGAGGAGCCTCAGAAAGTTTTCGAGTAGCCACAAATGGAGGAACATAGAGGAGGCAGAGTGGAGACATCCACTCAAGCATAAACATCCAAATAAGGTATAAACGTAACTAGGTAAGTTGATATATTAGTGTAGGATGTGAGGGAGAATGTGGGAGCTACTTCAAATTTTCAAAGGCAAAGGAGGTCACCTCAGAAGTACACTGGCTACATGACTCTAATGACTGAGCTTACAGAGACTGATCCATCCTATTTTGAGGAAGAAGTTGAGAAACCAATTTGGGTTGATGAAATTGTAGAATAATATGAATTCATCATGAAGAAAAATGTTTGGGAAGTGGTCCCAATATTGGAAAATAAATTAGTTGTGGGTTCAATATGGATCTTCAAGGTTAAGGATGCAACAACCAAAAGCATAGAGAAGTATACAACCATATTTGTGGCCAAAGGATTCTCTTAAGTTGAGGGAATTGACAAAGAGGAAACATTTACTCCCATAGCAAGGTATTCATATATTAGATCAATTCTTCCACTGGTTGCAAATATGGGGTGGAAGATCCACTAGGTGGATGTAAAAACATTATTCCTCAATGGTGTTATTGATGGGGAAGTGTAAATAGAGTAACCAAAATGTTTTGAGACATTTACTCAGGAGTCTCATGTGTGCGGACTCAAGTGAGGATTGTACAGTCTAAAGTAATCACCCCTCGCTTGGTACACCAGGATTGACAGGTCTCTCACTTGACTGGTCTTCATGAAAAGTGAGGCGGATGTGAACCTATATCATATTTTGGTAGAAGGTAATTTACTTATCATTATTTTTTATGTTGATGATTTAATATTGATAGGTGATGAGAAGTTGATCAGCTCTTGTAAGGATGACCTTGCAATGGAATTTGAGATGAAACACATGGGTCTCATGCAATACTTTCTTGGGCTAGAAGTATGGCAAGATGATGGGGAACTATTTTTGTCTCAAGGAAAGTATGCCACCGATATACTGCATATATTTCACATGGAGAGTTGTAAGCACATGGAGACACCTCTATTGACCAACTAGAGGAAGGAGAATGCCACTTCAGGTAAATAGGTTGTTACTACCATTTACCTGTAGCTAGTGGGTTCAATGATGTCCCTTGTGAACACATGACCATATATGTGTTACACAATCAACCAGATAAGCCAAGCTATGGTTTGGCCAACCAAATTGTATTGGAAGGTAGCTAAGCATGTTTTACGGTACCTTAGAGGCACTACTGAGCATGGATTATGGTACAGATGGACAAAGGGAGTGAAATTGTGTGGCTTCATAGATGTATATTATGTATGGAGTCCATCCAACCGAAAAAGTACATGAAGTGGAATTCTCAGTGTTGGGTTTACAACAGTTTCCTAGCATAACAGGAAGCAGAGGTTTGTGGTGCTCATCTCAATAGAAGTTGAACACATGGTTGCAAGTCAAGGAACATTGTGAGCTAATCTGGATGAGAAAGATACTTGTGAGATTGTTTGGTCAGGAGATGGATCCAACTTGATCTATTGTGATAATAATAGTTGCATTAAGCTCTATGAGAATATGATATTTCACGATCGATCCAAGCATATAGATATCTGGTATCATCATTGACAGGACTAAGTGCAGATGTAGATAATCTTTCTACAATACATTATGATAGAAGAACAAGATTATGACATATTAGCAAAGGACTTATCAAGAGGGAAGTTCAAATTCCATAGGTGTAAGATAGTGGTGGTTGAAAATGCCTTTCTTGCTAAGACGAGGTGTTTAGAAGTGTAGCAAGATAGTCTCAATTTGGCGTTTTCTTGGTCAAACTGAGAAAATTCAAATTTCCACATCAACAAACAACTTGGATGTAGTTAAATGAGGTGACATGGCTCTTTTCACTCAATTAGCTCATTAAATTCAAGTTAGAGGGTTTGGATTTCAGTTAAGCATGTGTGATTTTTAAAGTTTAATAATCTAGTTCGGTTATTTCCAGTTGTATTCAGTTAAACTAATTTCAACTATTGATATAACTAGTGGAAGATTAGTTGTGTAGTGTGACAACAATCTAACTCGGTGATCATCTAGTTAATTGGTCAATTAACCTAAAATAACTAGTGCATGTAGAGATTTCAAGTTCCTGAGTTGTGGTGGAGATTAGAAGGCAGTGTAACAAGTAGTTGTAAACTAGTTTGAGAGTATAGGTGTTTCATGTAGTCAAATGATCAATTCTTGGGAATTGCACAATCAATTGGAGGAAGATTCCTAAAAAATAGGGGTTAATTATTTAGGAATTATGCAAGGAAATAAGAGCTCAGGTGGAGACATAAATTGACTTGCAGGTTGAGCTCAGAGCCAACAAGCAATTGTAATGCATTCTCTATTCATCTGATTAATGCAAAGAGGCTTCATGGTTTTTCCCAGTTGGGCTCCCCTAGAAAAATATTGTGCATGTGTGGTTTTTATTATTGGATGTTTGTGACTCTTGTTTTGAATTTTGAATCAAATCCTAGAGATCATTATAGTAGAATTATGTCTCTTGATTTTAGATTAAATTTCATGACCAATTGCAATTCTATCACCATATTTCTACGTCATCCTACTAATGATATTCTAACACATAGAACTGATATCCAATGATATTCTGACATGTTGCCAATGTTGAAGTGTCCTCTACCACAGGGCACTAATGACATATGCTAGGTGTCATTAACCTTTACAAGGATGGAAAGCCAAAACTACAAACCTAGTTGGCGTGTTTCCTTCACTTGATACTACCAAATCACCTACTCTAATATTTATCCTCCACTTGTAATTCCACATCATTACTTTTCTATCGATCTAGAGACCCAAGCATCGAGATGTTGATTAATCCTATGAGATTTTTCATTGATAAACTGCCGACAAACCCAATTTTCTAGGGTCCTAATGGGTACTCTAGACCACTCCTTTAAAGAAGCTCCATGAAAACACATCATCAAAATTGAATCCTCTACAGTAGCTACCTTAAGGGGTAATTTATGAAATACAGTATTATCTTCAACACTACTATATAAAACGAATATATAATAACCATAATCATAATCTACAATGTATAGAGGTGAATTAGTAGGAGATTTACTCTCACTCATAACTAGAGAAAATTTCATTTACCTTTATAGTCTCCTTAGCTCCCCAACAAGAATAGGCATTGTAACATAATACATGTTTGAGTGGAGTGTGCCTTCCAACTTCATACCGAGTGATCCACATAATAGCATGTTAAATATTGCAAGGACATCAACCAATACTATATCCATCACAGGGATTTTCATAATATAGATTCAAGGTATCCAAATGATCATTTATACAATATAATAAAAATCACGATCACAAACAAATATAGGACCAAGAAAATACAATTCCAAGAGCCCTATGTACCCCTCTTGAGACTATAATAATAAAGAAATTGTTAACCAAAGTAAGTCCACCTTAGTTGTTAATTTTCACCTAAACAAATTATTCAAAATATGCTTAATATAGGTGGGGATATCTAGGATAAAGAAAAAATTAAAAATTCATGCACTTAAAGATTCTTACAATAATCCTAAATGAGCTAGGGAATACTTATATTTAGTGGTAATTGCAACACCGATTAGCCTCACTCCACATGTTATTACTAACAAGTAAGATGTTGTTTAAAAAATAATGTCATCTTCACAACCAAGGCACCATGCAATATACATCACTTCAAAAAAGTGTTATTTTTAATGTAATGCTTTGTTATATTACTATATAATACTTCAACATATTAATAACACTTTAAAAATCTATCCATAATGTACATTTATGCTCAAAACATAAATAATATAACTCATAGTAAAACTAATAATTAAGTGTGTCTTGATTAAACTCTATACTTTTCTTACTAACAAAATGATCACTAAACTTTTCTTACTAACAAAAAGATCACTAAAACGCTAATAAATATATATATTATAATCAAATGCATGTATTAAGTTTTATTATATTATTATTGTTATTAATATTAAATATATGACTTAAACAACAAAATAGTAATAGAAATTGACATCCAAAAATTTAAATTAGTGAATCAAAATATATAAAAATGCACTAACTTACAAGTCAATTTTGAGAACTGAAATATCCACACCATTTTCTAAAGCAAACTCCTCGCAACCATAATTTTTAACACCGTCATCCTTATTGAATGTCCACCAGGCACATCTTGCCCCCTTATGCTTTGGCAATTTGAAAGTTTGTATTACAACTAAGAGTATATCGTGCTCATTTATTTCCCAACAGTTGATTTTATTATCTACACCATTATGTGGTGGGAGCTCAGGGAGTTTAAACGGATCTACTTGGCGAGTGTACTCACTTTTCCGGGTCTGGATTAGCGTCCATCCTTTTGCTAAGTCATCCATAGCGCAAATATTCCCAATGGGATACTCATCAAAATACATCATGGAATGAGATATGGCATAGAGTATTCCTGACTTAGAAGATATTATACATCTCCCTGAAGCACTATAAACCAGAAATTGACGGGCAGACTGATAATATCTAGAAAACCTCATCAAACTCCGGGCAAACATTGTGTTCTCCTCTTCCCCCACGACCCACACGTTGCTCTGAAAGTCATAATGCATGGGAACGACTTTGGTAGGATCATTGGTGCCTCTAAATACCCAGCTATTAATATCAACTAAATAAAGCTTTCCTTTCCAAGGGATAAGTGTATAATATTCATTTAAGGGGCCAGGACACTCTGGAAGGACTGACCACCTTTCAGTGTTTACGTCTAGGGACAACATCGGTGCTCCATCCCTATTGATATCCAACAATAATACTATCAGCCGATCCCCAACAACTGCGTTCAAAGTCATACCAAAAGGCTCTACTTGGAGTTCTCGAGCTATTGACGAAGTATCCAAAGCACGGAAAATCCGACCGGAGTTATGCTCTGCATTCATTATGTAACAAAAAGGTTGCCGCAGATCAAATTCATTCCAGAAAATAACTTTATTTCCGATCGCTTCCACGAAGGATTGTCCGACGTGGAATTCTGGTTGTCTGGGCGATATGTGCGGAACAGTCGACACCGTGAATTCATGATGAGGGAAGGGTGACAACCTCTTGTCTCGGATAGCACACTGGATAAATTTCATTTCAGTTGCGTGGTAGCTGAAGTCTATCACACGAAACAGAAGGCTGCATTTTCCTGACGACGGCGGCGCTGAATCAACCAAATGTCGAAGTCTGTTCGCAATAAGCCCGGACTTGGCGTTGGGAATCAAGGAACGTAGACGACTGTGAAGAGATGGAATAATTCGATGGCTTATAAGATCGTCGTTCATATAATTGAAACTTTCCATGGCTTTTGAACTGCCACTGATTTCTCTAAATCTCAGAGGCAGCAGGTCAAAAATCTCTTCCGATTCGTGGTCATTATCTTTCACATTGTCGACCTGAAAGGGTTCCATGTGATCACAACTTTGTTGCAGAAAGAATCTCCAAGATGAAATAAATCAAGAATCTCACGGAAGATTATTATCGAGTCTTATGAAATATATCTTCAATTTATTGATTCTTGAAATATATTATCGAGGCTCATGAAATATGCTTAATATATATGTATATTAAGCATGCATGAAGAAGGCCAATGTCAGTTCCGTTGAGGACATGTCGGCTCACGTCGGCTTACGTGTTTCAACTAATTGAAATATGGTTTTGTTTTCAATGATTTAGTTTTGGGTGTTGGTTTTTTGGATTTGATATTATTCTCAGTCTTTGAAGAGGGTTGATGTGACGTAAAGGAGAAACTCAAATCCTTTTCTGCACATTAGAGGTATTATCAATTCCTCATCATTGAGGTGATATTGGCTGCCTCTTGGTTAACGTTTCTGTTCATTTATGTTAATTCTAAACAGATCTTATTATGGAAAGGGCTCCTCTGGGTCATTTCAACTAGAGGCTGATTTTCTCTTCAATAAAAATTTATTGTCAGAGAAAACCGTGGAAGAGGAGAGGTGGCTAATCTTTCAAACTCAATGGAGCCCAAGGTAAGTTTGGCGGAGGTTAGAGATATAAGCGAAGAGGCTGAAATTGAAATGGTTTGTTTCAATATAATCACTATTGTGCATATCATCTCTGATCTCTGATAATTTCTCTATATAGTGAATCAAATTTGGGGGTTTGATCCTGGTTTCAAGCCCGCCCACTTGATTACTTAAATTAACTACCTAACCTGTCATGTTTCCTTTACCATTCCCGTGCCTCACCCTACTTTCTTCATGGGTTAGCACTTAGATCCTTAACTATTAACCCGGCTACTGCCTGCTTATCTTTACTTTTACTATCAACCTCTAGTTACTCCTTACCCCCCACTTAGTCCCCACACTTACCCGTTCGACTACGGGGCGGGGCTTCCCATAGAACCTTTTGGTAGGACCGCCTTTAGGACCCAACCTCAGGAATCCTAGTGGGGTAGTAATGTAGAGTACAGTAGCACTTTCGAGCTCTTGTCGGGGGAACGAGCTTCACCTGGTCAGCGAGATGGGTAATAATGTAGAGTAGAGTAGCACTATCGAGCTCTTGTCGAGGGACGAGCTTCACCCGGTCAGCTAGATACGATGATTGATCATTCACACAACACCATATTCGCACAAACCCCAGCTACGTTCAGTACGATGGATTAACTAATATTAATGAATATTAGTGCAAGAGGGTTTTATGAGAAAAGGGATGTCCAAGGGGGTTTTATGAGAAAAGGGATGTCTATGAGTTTTACTAGTGGCCTCTTTTTTTTTATTATGATCTTTGTTTTTTTGTTTTTTTATGATGATCTTGGGAGAGCACAAATTATTGTATTCAAGGGTGTTATTATTTAGGGAACAACCCACAATTTTAATAATCCCAAATTGCTATATCCATTGTGTTTATTATTTATGGAGCAACTCACAACATCAATAAATATTTTTAATTGTAATTTTAAATGGAAAAAAGAGTTGGATCAGATTTAGTTCACAATTCCATAAGTTTAGACTACACTAAAATTCATTGAATCTATCAATACATGGTCATCCTTTGATTTGAACAAAAACTATTTATGTCTTTGTGCGTGTTCTCATTTATGAGACAATTCTTCATATTGTCTCGACTCCACTTCTGGATTCAATTTTTTTTCTATTAACTACAAGTCTCTATAGAATTTTGTGCCTCAACAACTTCTTGGAATCAACTAACATGATACATTCTTCAAGAGCTTCAGAATGCCAACCACTTTAGAGGGCATTGGAAACAGTTGCATTAATTGCATGAACAAATTCACAATGCCAACAACTTTAGAGGGCATTGGAAACACCTTCATCAATTGCATAAACTTTGCTCAGTTAACATTGACAAATGATATGATAAGTGGTAAAATTCCTCGTTATGTAGGGGAGCTTCCTCTTAACGGTTCTAGATTTGGATACTAACAAGATCAATCCTTGGAAAATATGGAATTCTAACACCATATGGAGTTTAGTGCAACAAATAATTCTCCTAATTGAAATCTTTTTGCCCATATAGATTCTTAGTGATAACAACACACAAGTGGAGAACCTTAGGGAAATTTGTAGACTATCTAGTCTCTCATTACAATCTGGATGGGAATTGTTTACTAAGAGACTTTCCTTAAAAGAATTGTGAGTACATTAGTCTCACCACTCTTAATGTCTCAATGTGGACCAATTCTCAAGACCTTGACCAATTGTAGTGTTTGGTTCACTCTCACAATTAGTTATTAGGCTATATCCCTACTCAAATATCTTCATATTTCCAGTAGATTTCAATCCCAAATTTGAGATTTGTGTGTCATCATGGAGGCTTTGATTGGTCCCACAATAAGTTTCAAGACACATTCTAGAAGAAATTGGCAATTGCATTATGGTTATAGAGAGCTTATAAGAAGAGAGCCTTCATACTTATCCTCGTTTAGAACTTTTCATACATTAGACCTCTCTCATGACTACCTCTGAGATTCGGATAGGGCTTCGATATCATCTCAAGCTTCAAGGTTTCTCCTTGAAATTCAATCAATTTATAGGAATAATTCTTTCCTATTGTATTAGTAGCCCTAGGTGGAGCTAAACATTATTGGCAATAAACTTACTGGTGTAATTCCTATATCTCCTAGAAATTTAAATGATGGGCTCTTTATGTGATAACAATGAGATTTCACATAAATTTTCACCCTTTTAGTCAAACATGGTAGATATTGTTGGCCTGTATGTGCAACAAAATAGGCTTTCTAGTAGCGTTGATGGGTTGTTATGAGAGGGCTCTCCATGGAGAGTTCAAATGCTAAATTTGAACTCAAACTTTTTCAATGTAGGAATTTCAACATCCCTCCGGAATATTTCATAGTTCAACTACTTGGACTTGCACAAAAATAAATTGGGCCCACAAGATACCTTCAAAGTTGGGTAGATATATGTGGAGACATCTAGAAAAGAAATTATTGAATGACATATGAGCTATGGGATCTACTAAATCAATCCTTCTTCAACCTTTCACATAATTCACTAGAATGATCAATTCCCGTATGTGATTATGTGATAATATCATGAAGTTGTATTTACCAGGAAACAAGGGTCTATGAGTAGGGACAAGGAGCCTGAAATGCCAATTTAGCATTATAGAAAAATAAAAAGTCTTATTTATTGAAAACTTTGGACATTTGGGTGGTTATAGGAATTTAAATTGGAAGCGTTTTTATCTATCAAGTTAAATGGAAGAAAAATCAATGCTACCATGGAACCAAATCTATATTTTCTTAGAAAAAAAACCAAGGAAACTCCCAACATAAATGTGGCCATGTTTGAAGAGTCTCTCCTTTGATTGACTTTAGTTGACATTTTTTAGGTCACAACTAATTTTTGCAAGAACAATATGCACATGTTTTCTATATGATCATGTAGAGGATATACAATGTATGAGGATCTTAAAAATATGGCTTTCTAAAGGGGCTTGGATAGTAGAAAAAATGTGGCAGTTTATATTGTGAAAAAAATAAAATCCAAACTAATTAGATAAAAGAAAATGGAATAGAAATAAATTTTGATGTTAAGGACTATTATGACAAAAAATTCATTGTATTAAATTCATATTTTGAGGTAAAATCCAAAGTAATTAGATAAAAGAAAATGGAATAGAAATAAATTTTGATGTTAAGGACTATTATGACAAAAAATTCACTGTATTAAATTCATATTTGGAGGCAAACGATGAATTTCCCTAAATGTTTTAATATTTCAAATTGGATTATGGGTTCCTAATTTTAATATGGGACCAATATAATGCAAGGAAAATATAAAATATTATTTAGATGGAGAAGTATTTTGTTATTTTGATTTTGAGCAAGGATTATTCCTTAACATAAAGTATTTTCTTAATTACACTGTTACAAGTGCATTTTTCCAAGTGGCAAATGATTTTTTATTTGCAATTGGACTATTTTTATTTCTTCAAACAAGAAATCATAATAAGTTATAACTCACAACTCCATGTATAAGTCAAAATGCTATCCTATGTTATCCAATCGTTGGCATAAAGTGTCCTAACACATTCAAACACATTTAGGTTAGATGTCAATTTAGATCTCTATTAACAATTTTATGTTAGTTGATGTCTCTTTGAGATTGACATATTTCTCACTTTTTATATTAATTATTTGTTTTCAAGTGTTGTTGATGTGGAAATGATAAACATGAGAGGCTTACCTCACTCTCCAATAGGGTGTTGTGTTGTGTTTGTTACTCAACTAGATATGGAAATGGATAATAAATTTTGAGTGTATTATGTCCCAAGTAACTATCAAAGATGTACACAACTACTGCCCCAAATTTTCTATTTGATTGAACATATAGTTTAAATTTTCAATAGAGAAACTCACATCACCAGATGCAAAGTACAACACATATATTATTTGATGACATCTAGGGATTTCACAATTCTACTTTCTATTTTTTTAATGATATTTATAGATATTATTGTGATGGCTTAATGCACATCCATCATAGACATATCAAAAAAATCCCATCAATTGTGCTAATAAAAAAACTATGGAAGGGGAAGGAGAGTGAATGTTTAACAAGTCATGATAGGGTATTAGAAAAAGTTCAATTATTATATGTTTTTTAAGGTTTTGGTAGGGTGCCTTTGTCCAACTTTTTCCCATAAAAAGTAGTTTGTTTTCCATTACATTAGGTAAACCTTTTTGATTTTTCAACATAGGTTACTTTGTGTGATGAGTTCCCTTCTTAAATATTTCACATTATAGATTTGTTTTGTTTCTGATGGTTTTGGATATTTCATGCATTTTGTATCATGCTTCAAGTTGTTTTAAGATTCACCCACTCTTCATGTATGACTTCCCCACCCTCATATAACAAATTTAAATCTTGACATTTCCTAATCTTGAGTCTACAGGTTATAGGTTAACTAACATAGTAATAGTTTACATATGCAAGTAATATTATTGGACTAATAATATTAGAAAAGATATTGTTACCACAGAAAATCAAGAGTTCCCATTCTATATATCAAATCCGCAATTTATGCCTATAGATATTGAACCAATTCATATTCCCCAATTGCTAAAAAGTGAAACAGCTAAGTTCCTTCTAATGTGCACACAAACTAATATATATATATAGATATATATATATTCTTATTCTTTAAATATATCAATAATCTCCAAGATAATTATGATCGAGTGTTTCTAAAAATTCTTAATATATATTTATATTAACCATGCATGAACAAGGCAAATGTCAGCTCACGTCTTTTTAAGCTTTTTTTTCTATGTTGAGGACATGTCGGTTCACATGTTTCAACTAACTGAAATACAATTTTGTTTTCCATGATTTATTTTTGGGTGTTGTTTTGTTGAATTTGATTTTCTTAGTGATTTGATAAATTTGTAGAGGGTTGATGTGGTGTAAAGGGAACACAATTTTTTTTTTCATATTAGAGATATTACCAATTTCTCGTCATTGAGGTCATACTCGACTCCAGAATTGGTTAACATTTCTGTTCATTTATGTTAATTCTAAGCATATCGTATTATGGAAAGGGCTCGTCTTGGTCATTCCAACAAGAGGCCAAATTTTTTCCTTCATTGAAAATTATGAGAGAAAACAGTTGAAGAGGAGAGGTCACTAATAGAGCCCATGGTAGCTTTTGTGGAGGTTAGAGATATAAGCGAAGAGGCTGAAATTGAAATGGTTTGTTTCAATATAACCACTATTGTGCATATCATCTCTCATAATTTCTCTATATCACGAATCAAATTTGGGGGTTTGATGCTGTTTTCTAAGAATATTCATGCAAAATTGTTCAAGACCAGAGGGTCTTATGAGAAAAGGGATGTCCATGAGTTTTACTCGTGGCCTCTTTTTCTTTATTATGATATTTTCTTTCTTTATGATGATATTTGGAGAACACAAATTTATAAGGCATTGGAAAAAGTTTCATCAATTGCATGAGCAACTTCACAATGCCAACAACTTTAGAGGGCATTGGAAACACTTTCATCAATTGCATAAACCTTGCTCAGTTAACAATGACAAATGATATGATAAGTGGTAAAATTCCTCGTTATGTAGGGGAGCTTCCTCTTAATAGTTCTGGATTTGTATACGGACAAGATCAATCATTGGAAAATATGGAATTCTAACACCCTATGGAGTTTAGTGCAACAAATAATTTTCCTAATTGAAATCTTTTTTCCCATATAGACTCTTAGTGCTAACAATACAAAAGTGGTTAACCCTAGGGAAATTAGTAGACTATCTAGTCTTTCATTACAATATGGATGGGAATTATTTATTAAGAGAATTTCCTTAACAAAATTGTGAGTACATTAGTCTCACCACTCTTGATTTGGGAAATAATGTCTCAATGTGGACCAATTCTCAAGACCTTGACAAATTGTAGTGTTTGGTTCTCTCTCACAATTAGCTATTAGGCTTTATATATTTCTAGTAAATTGCAATCCCAAATTTGAGACTTGTGTGTCATCATGGAGCCTTTGATTGGTCCGAGACAAGTTTCAAGACACATTCTACAAGAAATTGGAAATTGCATTATGGTTATAGAGAGCTTATAAGGAGAGAGCCTACATACTTATCCTGGTTTAAAATTTTTCATACATTAGACCTGTCCCACTACTAAGTCATTCAGGAGATTCTAATAGGGCTTCGAGATCTTCTCAAGATTCAAGGTTTATCCTTGGAATTCAATCAATTTATAGGAATATTTCTTACCTATTGGTATTAGTAGCCCTAGGTGGAGCTAAACATTATTGGGGATAAACTTAGTGGTGTAATTCATATATCTCCTAGAAATTTAAATGATGGGGTCTTTATGTGATAAAAATGAGATTTCACATAATTTTTCACCCTTTTAGTCAAACGTGGTAGATATTGTTTGCCTGTATGTGAAACAAATAAGCTTTCTAGCAGCATTGATGGGTTGTTTTGTGAGGGCTCTCCATGGAGACTTCAAATGTTAAATTTGAGCTCAAACATTTTCAATGTAGGAATTCCAACATCCCTAGGGAATATTTCATAGTTCAACTACTTTGACTCGCACAACAATAAATTGGAACCACAAGATACCATCAAAATTGGGTAGGCTTGTGAAATTCATGTATGTGTAGATCTCTAGAAATGAAATTAGTGAATGCCAGATGAGCTATGTGATCTACTAAATCAACCCTTCTTCAACCTATCACATAATTCACTAGAATGATAAATTCCCATATGTGGATGATGTGATAATATCAGGAGGTTGTATTTACCAGGAAACAAGGGTCTATGAGTAGGGACAATGGGCCTGAAATGCCAATTTAGCATTATAGAAAAATAAAAAGTCTTATTTATTGAACATTTGGGACACTTGGGTGGTTATAGGAATTTAAATTGGAAGCATTTTTCTCTATTAAGCTAAATGGAAGAAAATCAATGTTACCATCGAACCAAATCTATAATTCCTTAGCAACAAAACCAAGGAAACTCCCAACATAAATGTGACCATGTTTGAGGAGTCTCTCCTTTGATTGACTTTAGTTGACATATTTTAGGTCAGAACTAATTTTTTCAAGAACAATATGCACATGCTTTCTATATGATCATGTAGGGCATATACAATGTATGAGGATCTTAAAAATATGGCTTTCTAAGAAGGCTTGGATAGTAGAAAAAATGTGGTAGTTTATATTGTGAAAAAATTAAAATCCAAAGTAATTAGATAAAAGAAAATGGAATAGAAATAAATTTTGATGTAAAGGACTATTATGAAAAAAATGTCACTGTATTAAATTCATATTTGGAGGCAAATGATGAATTTCCCTAAATGTTTTTAATCTTTCAAATTGGAGTATGGGTTACTCATTTTAATATAGGACCAATAAAATGCAAGGGAAATAAAAAATATTATTTAGATGGAGTAGTATTTTGTTATTTTGATTTTTAGCAAGGGTTATTCCTTAACATAAAGTATTTTCTGAATTAGGTTGTTACAAGTGTATTTATCCAAGTGGCAAATGATTTTTTATTTCCAATTTGATTGTTTTTATTTCTTCAAACAAAAGATCATAATAAGCTATACCTCACAACTCCATGTATAAGTCAAAATGATATCCTATGTTATCCAATAATTGGCATAAAGTTTCCATTGTTAACACATTCAAACACATTTAGGTTAGTCTATGTCAATTCAGATCTCTATTAACGTTTTTATGCTAGTTGATGTATCCTTGGAATTTAAATATTTCTCACTTTTTAATATTAATTATTTGTTTACAAGTGTTGTTGATGTGGAAATGATAAACATGAGAGGCTTACCTCACTCTCCAATAGTGTGTTGTGTTGTTTTTGTTACTCAACGAGATATCAAAATGGATAATAAATTTTGAGTGTATTATGTCCCAAGTAACTATCAAAGATGTACAACATGGCTGCCCCAAATTTTCTATTTGATTGAACATATAGTTTAAATTTTCGATAGAGAAAACCACATCACTAGATGCAAAGTACAACACATATATTATTTGATGACATCTAGGGATTTCAGAATTCTTCTTTATATTTATTTTAATGATATTTATAGATATTATTGTGATGGAATGCACATCCATCATAGGCATATCACAAACATCCCATGAATTGTGATAATAAAAAAAATATGCAATGCGAAGAAGAGTGAATGTTTAACAAATCAGGATAGGGTATTAGGAAAAGTTCAATATTTATATATTTTTTAAGGTTTTGGTAGGGTGCCTTTGTCCAACATTTTCCCATAAAAATTAGTTTGTTGTCCATTACATTATGTAAACCTTTTTAATTTTTCAACATAGATTTCTTTGTGTGATGAGTTCCCTCCCTAAATGTTTCAGATTATATATTTGTTTTGTTTCTGATGGTTTTGGTTATTTCATGCATTTTGTATCATGCTTCAAGTTGTTTTATGATTCACCCACTCTTCAAGTATTACCTTCCCACCCTCTTACAACAAATTTAAATCTTGACATTTCGTAATCTTGCATCTACAGGTTATTTGTTAACTACAAGTAATATTATTGGACTAGTAATATTAGAAAAACTATTGATGCTAGAGAAAATCTAGAGTTCCCATTCTACACGTTATAGGTTAAATAACATAGTAATATTTTTCATATGCCAGTAATATTATTAGACTAGTAATATTAGAAAAAATATTGATGCGAGGGAAAATCAAGAGTTCCCATTCTATATATCAAATCCACAATTTATGCCTTTAGATATTGAAGCAATTCATATTTCCCAATTGCTAAAAAGTGAAACATATAAGTTCTTACGGGCACACACATATTCTTTAAATATATATATATAATCTCCAAGATAATTATGATCTAGTGTTTTGAAAATATATATTTATATTAAGCATGCATGAACAAGGCCAATGTCAGCTCACGTCTTTTTAAATTTTGTTTTCTACGTTGGGGACATGTTGGTTTATGTGTTTCAACTAATTGAAATGCAATTTTGTTTTCCACGATTTATTTTTGGGTGTTGTTTTGTTCGATTTGATTTTCTCAGTGATTTGATAAATTTAAAGAGGGTTGATGTGGTGTAAAGGGAATGCAAATCCTTTTTTTTTCACATTAGAGATATTACCAATTCCTCATCATTGAGGTCATACTGGACTCCAGAATTGGTTAACATTTTTGTTCATTTATGTTAATTTTAAACATATCCTATTATGGAAAGGGCTCGTCTTGGCCATTCCAGCAAGAGGCCAATTTTTTCTTCAATGAAAATTTGTTGTGAGAGCAAACAATTGAAGAGGAGAGGTTGCTAATCTTTCAAATTCAATGGATTCCATTGTAAGTTTGGTGAAGGTTAAAGATATAATCGAAGAGGCTGAAATTGAAATGTTATTTTTCCATATAACCAATATTGGACATATTATATATGATAATTGCTCTATATTGTGAATCAAATTTGGGGTCTGATGTTGGTCTCTCCCATCGATTAACCATATTTATTCATGAAAAAGTGTTCAAGACTAGAGGGCTTTGTGAGAAAAGGGATGTCCATGAGTTTTACTTGTGGTCTCTTTTTCTTTATTATGATGTTTTCTTTTTCTGTGATGATATTTGTAGAGCACAAATTATTGTATTCAAGGCTGCTATTATTTAGGGAGAAACTCACAACTTTAATAAACCCAAAATTTTCTATTCAAAGGTGTTTATTATTTCTAGAATAACTCACAATATCAATAATCCTTTTTAGTTATAATTTCAAATCAAGAAAAGAGATGGATTTGATCTATTTCAAAAGCCCATAAGTTTGGACTACACTAAAATTCAATGAAGTTATCAATACATAGTCATCCTTTAATTGCTTGCATTGGAGTAGGATATACATACTTTCAAGGTTCAACAAAAGCTGTCTATTCTAATGGCATTTGTGCATGTCCTCATTTATAATACAATTCTTCATATTGTCTCGAGTGACTTCTCGATTCACTTTTTCTTTCTATTAGCTACAAGTTCTGAGTAGAAGTGTGTACATTTGTAACTTCTTGGAATCAACCAATAGAATATTTTCTTTAAGAACTTCATAATTCCAAACAACATTAGAGGGAATTGGAAACACCTCCATAAATTGTATGGAATTACTTACTTAGTTAATATTGAAAAACAATATGATAAGTGGAAAAATTCCTCATTATGTAGGCGAGATTCCTCTTATGTTTTTGGATTTGGATATGAACAACTTCAGAGGACCAATCCTTGGAAAATATGGAATTCAAACATCCTCATGGAATTTAGTGCAACAAACAATTTTCTTAATGGAAATCTCTCTGCGCATATAGATTCTTAGTGGTAAAAATAAATAAGTGGAGAACCGTATGGAAATTGGTATACTATCTACTCCCTCATTACGTTCTTGATGGGAATTGTTTACTACGAGATTTTCCTTTAAAAATTTCTGAGTACATTAGTCTCCCTAGTCTTGATTTAGGAACAATTGTTTCAATGTGTCAATTCTCAATTGACATATTAACCAATTATAGTGTTTGATTCTCTCCCATAACTAATTGTAAGGCTTTATCCTAACTCAAATATATTCATATTTTTAGTAGATTACAATCCAAAATTCAAGATTTGTGTATCATCATGGAGTCTTTGATTCGTCATACAATCAAGTTTCAGAACACATTTGAGAAGAAATTTGTGGTTGCATTGTGGTTATATATTTTCTTCTTAGCACCAAGCTTATAAGGAGAGAGCCTACATCCCTATATTGGTTTAAAGTCTTTCCTATATTGGACCTCCCCCATAACTAGCTCATTGGAGATATTCTAATAGGGATTGGAGAATGTCCCAAGCTTCAAGGGCTCTTCTTGGCATTCAATCAAATGATAGAACACATATTTCATTAAATTTGGAAGTATTCTATTATAAGGCTTTCAACAACATTCATTCTTTTGTAAATCTCCATATTAACGTAATTCAACATAAAAATAATTTAGTAATTTCAAACCAAGTAGAGATCATGAATATGTAAAACATGAGTTGTTATGTACAATAGTATCAATATAGAATAGGAATGTGAAATCAAACTCTTAGAAGCAATTGATTCAAGCTAAATCATATTAGTATGTCTAACATCCAATAAAGATATTATAGTTATGGATAACGAACAAGATTCCTCGATGTTTGAATTTTGTGTCTGACAACTCTAAACCCCTTTCCCACAACCTATGGAGGACTTTTTGATTGAATGATGTTGATGCAAGGATCTTAGTGTAAATGGAAAGGATGTGCGTCCCTTGCATTGCATTGAAACTAGTCTACTAAAAACTTAGTAAAATGTTTTTGAGTTCAATTTCCTACAATCCCTTTGTGCCTTTATGAAGCACTAATGAGGGGGTGATCATTCGTCTTCATAGCATCCAAGCATCCATTATAGAAGTTATGCATTGTTGATCTAGGTATTTCAAGAAGGTTAGGCACCATTGATCTATCTCCACTCAAAGCCAAGTACATCAAATCAGAGTTCTTAAATGGGTATTCGAGTCATTCCATTGCGATGGACAATGTCACAAATTGAAGTAAACAAGAATTACCAGTCTTCTTGTAAGTAGTGGAGGCAAGAGTTTTCAAAGATTAGTATAGTTGATGGTAGTGTGGATATTTATCTCTTCTTGTCAACATTGTCGAAACCAATAATAGTCTCAATGTAATAGCACCAACCAATTGTATGGAAAACCATCATCAATCATTACTTTCACTAAGAGGAGAAATGATAAGAATTTTTAATGAGGAAGAAATAATTGTGAAACATAACTCATGGATTTTAGTTAAAATTTATATAAGTCCACGTGTTCTTTAATTATTAAATACTTAATCTAAATACAAATAAATTATCATTAAGATATTGATTTTACATATTAAATATGTATTCAAAGGCATTCATCTATGACACTTGATTTTTCATGTAGTCTAAATAAACCACTTAAAGCTCATTATCAATTAATTCTAATTAGTTTTGTAAAAGATATATCTTTACTTACGTTAAGAGCTTTTTATCAAAAATAAATTACATTTATAAACTTATATCAATAGATATAATTAAATAGAATTGAATAAATAGCTTCTAAGTCTTGTTGGATTCTATGAGATTATTTTAAGTACAAATAATTTATTTTAGAATTGAAATTTACACAATATTAATCTTGATGGGAAAATCATGTCAAAAGGTGCAAAACTTTTGAAGACATCCATTTGTGGCCCATCTCTTGAATGAGCTTAAATAGTCTACTTAATGCTCATTGTAAATTCATTAATCCATGTTTTATTTGAAAATGCATTTTGTTTACATGGATTTTTGTTCTAGAAATAGCAATGTCACATCTATACATTCATATTAAACCACATCATAGTTAAATGAAAATAAATTAATGGTTTCTTGACTTATTGACTTATATGGCATGATTTCATATAGAAATAATTGATTTAAGAAGGCACAGTTAGAAAAGGTTGTTGATTCAAAATAAAATAAACGAGTTAGAACTCATCAACAATTGATTTTAAATTATTAATTTTCTAAAAAATATATTTTTACTTACATTAAGAACTTGATTTCAAAAATAAATTTCATTTATACATACATACATACTAAGTATAATTTAATACATACATGTTTTGTTGGCTTCTATGAGATTATTTCGATTACAAATAATTTATTTAAAAATTGAAATTTACCAAATGTTAATAGGGGTGGGAAAATCAAATGTCTTATGTTGCAAAAAGTTTAAATTCATTTATTTATAACTCGTATACTAAATGAACTTGAAGGATATAATTAACATTCATTACCAAATAATTATTCCATGTGTTGTTATGAAAAACATTTAATTTTACATGGAGTTTTATTTCAAAAAAAAAGATGTCACATTTATACACTTATATTAATCCTCATGATAGGAAAATAAAATTCGATAAGTGGATTTATATAGGCCACTTAGAACTCATTATCAATTACTTATAAAATTTTTTGTAAAATATATATTTATTTACTTACATTAAGAGCTACATTTCAAAAATGCATCACATTTATAGACTTCTATCAATGCATATAACCAAATAGAATTCTTCAAGTCATATTGTTTTATATGAAATTATTTAAATCACAAATAAACTATTTAAGAATTGAAAATGACAAAATGTTAATATGAATGAGAAAATCAATGTCTTATGGTGCAAAAAGTTTAAATACAACTATTTTTTACCCATCCCTTTAATGAGTATAGATCATCCACTTAACAGATTGTTAATTAATTATTCCATGTTTTATTAAGAAGATAATTTTTGTTTACATAGAGTTTTGTTTCAAAGCAATATAATATGACATTAATACACTCTTAATAAGTTAAGTGATAACGAAATACAAGTCAATAAATCGATTCCTTATTAAATTATGTGAGATGAGATGATTGCATATACAAATAGTTGATTTAAAAATATATAAAAAATGTTATGGATTAAAAATCGAATGCCCTACAATTTAACGAGTAGTATTCACCTATGAGTCATCACCCATTAGCCTAAAATGTCCACTTAATACTTATTATCAACAAATTATAAGACTTATTTTTGGAAGAAATGCATCATATTATACGAATATTATATATCACATTTATACAATCATATTAATGGACATAACTAAGTACAAGTCAATAATATAATTCTAGCTCAAATCATATGATTTCAGTTTATTTAAAATACAAATTTACAAAATATTAACTTTTAAGTAATGAAATTAGATGCCTTACAGTTCAAAGACATAATTCATCCATGATAGTGTCTAATCAAACCTTGATAGTGCACTTAGCAATCATTATTATTAATTATATGTTTTTTTTAATAAATGCAAAATTATTTACAATATATTTTTATTTCAAAAATTACAAATCACATTCACGCACTCATATTTGTCCCTTATTGATTTTCAATATGATATGATTGCAGTTACAACCATTAATTGATTTAGGCATATAAATTTATAAAAATTATGGATTAAGAAATCACACATCTTATGCTTCAAAAAGTTCAAATCATTCACCTATGACACATTTCCCATTGGCCTTAATAGTGAAAAATGCATTGTGAATAGTGAATAGTGCACATAACATTTATCAAGTAAATTATTATACTTTCTTTAGCAATAATTATACCTTCGTTTGCAAGGATTTCTATTTCAAAACTTATATTTCACATTTATATAGTAAGATTATTGATGCATATAAGTAAACATACGTCATTAAAAATAAAATGCCTCGATGGTTCATGCAAGATAATTTAAATGACAAACAATTCATTTAAAAATGCACGCACACATCTTAGAAAAAATCGATACAACAAAGTCATTGCAAAAGAAATTATAAATAATAAGAAATATACATATTAATATAATTGGCAATTCCCATATATTTCAAAAAATATAAAATCATACAAATTGATTCAACAAAAACTATGTCCAAAATGTATCAAAAATTTGGAATCTACTTTTCAACAAATTTATAAAGGAAATTATCTTCATCCAATACAATGAAGTACATGTTCTATTGAATATTCGAATGTACTAATATTTTTTATTGATAAGATGAAGTGTCTTAAGAAAGGGGAATAAAACTTGCATAAGCCAAGTATCTTGGTCTTTTCCAGTATAGGATTTTATCAACATGCGGTTTGAACGATATCCAATGAATTGAGAAGTATGTTTTGTTGTATCTATTAACAATACATTTGATTCTTCATAATTATCTCCATATTTGGACCACAAATCAGTCAACGTTTTCTCATAAAATTGTCTTGTTCTCCTTTCATCCAATTTTGTTTGCAAATGACAATGAGACCTGTCCTGTGCAAATTTAAAGTCCTTTATATCAGTATTTGATTTTTCTAGTACTTTTCGGATGTACTTGTCAGTGACATTTAATGTCCATATTGCGACATCATAATTTTTTAAGCAACATTTTCATACTTGACTCGAAAGACCTTAAAAAATAGGACCCATCACCAAACTGCCAATCTGGTTCTCTTTGAATATGAAAATTTAGTTCATCTTTGGCATATGATTGGAAGAATACTCCTCCCATTTCAAATATCACCATCTTTTGACTTCTAGTAATGCTCATCTGCATCTACACTGCAACCACATGTATGATATTAACACATCTCCACTCCAACACTTCATTGATTAAGGACATAAAAACCTACCAATTTAAAAATGATGTTAATATTTATTATGAATTATTTCCATTTGTATGCAAAGGGAATTTTACAATGAGTTAATAGTAATCACAAAATACAAATACAATGGCCCATTAAAATGAACAAACTAATGATATGTTCACTTTATACATACAACATAATACCTTTATTTAATTTGTATGGAATAAAAATATTCTAAGAACACATTGGCCCACCATTTAAATCATTGGTTTTAACACTTATAATGATTTATTTAATTGCAATTGAAAAATATAATTACAATGGTCTAGTCAAAGTAAACAAATAAATTATATATTAATTTCCACATACAATATAATACAATTTTTAAATTTCAGACCTAATTATTTATATGCTAATTTCTAGAGTCTCTACCTTAGTTTCTTTTGGTGCTTCTTTTAGAACAAATTGTATGTTTTTTTTTGGTGCTACCTACAACCTAATATAGTTTTTCAACTTACATGGATTAAAAAATGTTATAAAAATACAATGGGCCATCCTTCACATTACTAATTTCTAAGAGGTATAACGATAACTTAAACCAAAATTGAAACAAATAAATTATATTTTAATTTCCACATACAATATAATACAATTTTTAAATTTCAAACCTAATTATTTATATGCTAATTTCTAGAGTCTCTACCTTAGTTTCTTTTGGTGCTTCTTTTAGTACAAATTGTATGTTTATTGTTGGTGCTACCTACAACCTAATATAGTTTTATGTTTATTGTTGGTGCTACCTACAACCAAATATATATTTTCAACTTACATGGATTAAAGAATGTTATAAAAATACAATGGGCCATCCTTCACATTACTAATTTTTAAGAGGTATAATTATAACTTAAACCAAAATTGAAACAAATAATTGTAATGATCTAATTCAAACGAATATACCAGTTATCTATTAATTTTTACATTTAATGTAATCCATTGTAAAAAATTCTATAGCATGGGAAATTTTGATATGAAAACACTAAATGGCCATTCAAATCAATAATTATTATCAACACAATATCTCACCAAAAATAAGGAAAATAAAGTATTTTTCTTTTATTAATGACAAACCAAATCAAAAATTATTTTGTTAGTGTTGTGAAATAAAACTAATAATTCGTGATGTCATACATATAATAACATGAAATAGACATCAATCATATTAAGGTACTTCTAAATGTAATTGAACATCTTTAAGAGTAGCTCGCACATCTATAGCCTTCTTGAGTTTATGCAACATTCTCCATAACACATTGATCAACCAATTATCCTCTTGATTTGTTCCAATGACTGGAGGAGCAAGAATACCATTTTCTTTGGGATTACCTTTCACACTCTCAAGTGAACAATCCAGTGTAATAGTATTGGTTGCATCATATTGGGTATGCATTTCCCATATTTTTTTCAATGATTTAGTGTGTATAAGTTTTCTTGGATTGTCAATGACCTTATGTCCCTTTTGTGGTTTACAATCTTAAGAAGTCCACATAAACACAAGTTTATCTTGAATGTTTCTGAAACCAACTTTTTTAAAACTCTTGCTGTGCTTTCTTTCAAAGCTGTCGTCCAAATTGCAATGTCAAGATATTCATTTTTGAAACACATTTCAATAAATGTTTTTACTTGTGGATGAATCCAAAATAATTTGTTCTCTATTGTGTAATCAACATCAGTTCCCATTTTCTAAATATGCCCTTTGTTTGTTGCTTCATCATTGATGCTATGATAATAAAAAAATGTCCTTTAGTTCAAAAATAACTAATTTATTTTCAGTTATTTTGGCTACAACACAATGACAAATAATCTAGTCAAACCATTTTATTCATGTTATAAAAACTACTAAATAAATTGTTGAAACAATATACTTACCTTCAGTGGTTTTTTCACCATTTATAGATGAAATAATAATTTCTTTTATCATCTTGATAGAACTTGGAGTAAACATATTAAACATTAAATCAACTGCCAATAGCACTTCTTATTAAACATTCAATCAAATACCAATACCAAAAAAAACATTAGTAATGAAACCTTTAAAAAGAAACACACCCACACACCTTTAACATTATTTTGATTGTTAATTTTGTCCTTTCTATTAGTTCCTATAATAAAAATGTACAACGTTATGGTAGTTACATGCATTAGAGTTCAAAGAATAATAAAATAAATAAGAAGACAAGTTATAAATATTTGCTATGAAATTATCTTCATATTTATAACTTTGCACCTCATCATCATCTTTGTTACCTTTATTTTCTCTAAATTAAACATATAAAATATTTTGAATTGTGAAAATGAATAAAATCATTAAATAATAAGGAAAACAAGTGGACAAATTATAAGTACCTGATATTATATTTTGTCCTTGATTAAAGCTTTGTTTCACATTCATTTGATCAATGTCTTTGTTCTCCTTGCTTGTCTCTATAATAAACATAAAAAATATGTTATAAATCGTGACAATGAACAAAATTCATTAAACAACTATACAAAAAACGAATCATCTTTAATTGTCCATATAATATTTTGGTCTTGATTGTAGTTTTGTGGGACATTCCCTTAGTCACTATATTCATTCTCTTTATTTCCAACTATAATGACTCAAGATAATAAAAATAATAATTTAGATGAAAAAAAAGAGTTACAATGATTAATACCCATTTCTATCCCCATGATTCCATGGTCATTGTCTTGATTAATTTCATTCTTCTCATAATTCCCTATGATAGACATCCAAAAATGTTATGAGTATGGAAATTAAATAAATTCAAAAAGTAACAAGAGAAACAACCAAACAAATTATGTTCCTGGTATGATAACTTCTTCTCCTTCTGTTTCCATTTCTAAACTTTTTTCAACATCATAAGCACTATATTGATTATTTTTTTGCTTCCCACATTCATCATTCTTTGTTTTAGAATCTCCATCATTAGTCATTTTAGTAAACACTTTGAGGGATGCATAATGTATAGGAAGGTAGCAGGAGGGATGCACAGAGCAAGGCAGAAGCTAGCTCATGGAAAGTTAGATTAAAAGAAGAGGAGTTCGCCAATTGGATACAAAACTGCAACTACTTCTATCTATTCTTCGACAGGGCATCTAAATCAAATCCTAGTACAGCTGGAGCAGGGGGGATGATTATCAACGCCAATGAGGAGTGCATCCTCCATTATGAGTGGGGTCTAGGGAAGGTCTCAAATAATAGAGCTGAAGCACTAGCTTTGTTTCAGGGCCTAACTCAGTTAGGCAAACTGAGGATAAAGAAGGCAAAGGTATTCGGTGATTCCTCTGTTGTCATCTACGTAATGGTCCATCAGCAGGACTCTCCCAACACTCTCCTTTAGAAAATTAACAGACGCAATCAAATTCTGTATCAGGCAATGGATGACATTCAATACTACCATATTCTTCGTAACCTTAACAAGAGGGTTGACGGTTGCGCCAACGGTGCGTGTGGAAGGCCAGTTGGCACCCTAAGTTGCAACTCTAAGGAGACTTACCAACCTTTGCCATGACTCCAAATAAACTCAACAGCGTTAAGCCTAAAAGCACTGGCAGAATCGATTGGAATCATCTTCCTCGGGATTTCAACAGGATTGCTTACCGTAGCAGGATATTGCAAGGACAAGAAATCCACAAAATACTCATTAAGCTTGACAATCTCATCAAATCTGCCGGCAGATGTCTCCTTAGATTTGATTCATGGATCCTCTAGGACATCTCTCTGGTCTACCCTCAGGATTTCCTCCTTCATCCCGTGACTGGTTGGTCCCTCTCCCGCCTCACCACTCTCCAGCTTCTTCCTATATCTCACCCCCTTCCTTCATTCATCAACGCTAAGTATTCCTCACTTCGTCGCTTGCTCCCTATTATTGCTTCCAAGCGAACTTGTCCTCACGTGATTTCTCGTGTGCTGTGTCCTTTATCGAACCGTCGCTTCTGCTTCAGAGATTGTCTCTGCCCTCTCCATAGCGATCTGAACCTCTGGACAACTCTCTTTTTCTCTATCCGTCTGACTGTTTTCCTCGCCTCCAAGCGGTTTCAAGCCATCAAGAGCCCAGCTGCGCGTTGTGGTGCTCTCAATCTCTCTGCCCCCTGTGTTGTGAGTTATATTCCAAATTTTGTGTGCACCCGCTCCTTATTTCTTCCACCCCCGGCAGCAAGTATGGCACGCAATGAAGACTGCCTGCATTGTGCGGACCTGCAAGTTGAATTAGAAGAATTCAGGGCTCAGCAGTGTATCTTGGAGAATCAACCGAGGTTCTTGGAGACAAGAATTGAAGACTAGAACCGCATCATCAATGATAAATACCGAGCTGAAATTGAACTCTTCCTGCATAGAGTCGCTTCACTTCATGAGCAGTTTAGCCACTTGTCAAATAGGTGCAGTCATGCGTAAGAAACGATTTCAATCCTGCAATATATGATGGACAAGTGAAACAAAGAATCCCAAAGCTCCTCAAGTGCCAAGCAGGCAGAAGTGGATCAAAAGCCGGAGGAATCCACCGCAAGGCAAATTAGTCACATAGAAATAGATTAATAATGTTCTGCAAATGTCAATTTTGGTTGTTTCAATATGTAAGAAGCTGCAGTAGCTCAAGTAATTTTAGAAGTAGGACAAGGATCAAGCAGAGGTCTCTATTTTGTAAATCATTTGATCCAAGCCACCATCTGTATCTAATGTATCTCAGGAGTCCTGACTCTCTTTTTTTCAGCCATTAATATAGCAACCGACTGTGTTTAAAAAAAAAAGTCTTGAACATGAATTAAATTTCTTATACTACAATTTTTTTCTAACCATGATTCAAATTTCTGGGAAAAAAAATTGTTAACTAAAAAGTAAGACTCTTTATCTAAATTATTGATAAGAATCATATAAGCCCTCAAATTAAAATCTTTTGAACTATTTTGAGCCTACAAAGGGATCAAATTTCTAAGGTGCATGCTTTTCGTTTACATCCATCTTAACTCTAGATTTAGTGAGCATAGAGGGGGATTTAATTTCTTGATGATAATGTTAGAGTTTGTTCTATTTGCAGAGTTTGTGAAATCTTACAAAGACCAGAGATTTCAAATGAGTAAGAGAGACAATTTACTTGATGTGGTTTATAAACATGTATATGCATCTCCTTTATAGGGATGAGTAAGTGGAGGGATATGGAGATGAGTATGAGATTGTTTTGTGTGAGAAATCCATCACAACTTGCTAGATTTCTCACTCTACAATGTTTCTATGTGCTTGAGTTTGCGCTAAAAGGAAATCTAACACATGTTAGGTTTTCTTTTACATTGAAATGTTGTTAATCTAGCACACATTAGACTTATTTAGTCCTAAAATTTTGTTATGTTCTTGTGTTTGTGCTAGAAGGAAATATAGCATGTGTTAGATTTCTTTCAAATTTAGATGTGTTTGTGTTTCTGTTGGAAGAAAATTTAACACAAGCTAGATTTTTTATACTCTACAATGTTGTTGTTGGCAACGTGCTTGTACTTGTGGTAGGAATAAATATAGCACTTGCTAGATTTCTCAATTTACAATGTTTCTATGTGCTCAAGTTTGCGCTAAAAAGAAATCTAACACATGTTAGATTTTATTTTACATTGCAATGTTGTTAATTTAGCACACATTAGACTTATTTAGTCCTACAATGTTGTTATGTTCTTGTGTTTTTGCTTGAGGGTAATATAACATGTGTTAGATTTCTTTCAAATTAGAATGTGCTTATTTGTGTTGGAAGAAAATTTAATACAGTTTATAATTCTTATACTCTACAATGTTGTTGTTGGCAACTTGCTTGTATTTGTGGTATACATAAATCTAACACTTTCTAGATTTCTCATTCTACAAAGTTTCTATGTGTTTGAGTTTGCGCTAAAATGAAATCTAACACATGTTAGATTTTCATTTACATTGCAATGTTGTTAATCTAGAACACATTAGACTTGTTTAGTCCGACAAAGTTGTTATGTACTTGTGGTTGTGATAGAAGGAAATATAGCACGTGTTAGATTTCTTTCAAATTTAAATGTGCTTGTGTTTGTGTTGGAAACAAATTTAACATAAGCTAGATTTCTTATACTCTACAATGTTGTTGTTAGCAACGTGCTTGTATTTGTGGTAGACATAAATTTAGCACTTGCTAAATTTCTCACTCTACAATGTTTCTATGTGTTTGAGTTTGCTTTAAAAGGAAATCTAACACATGTTAGATTTTCTTTTACATTGCAATATTGTTAATCTAGCACACACTAGACTTATTTAGTCCTACAACGTTGTTATGTATTTCTGTTTGGGCTAGAAGGAAATATAGCATGTGTTAGATTTATTTCAAATTTAAATGTGCTTGTGTTTGTGTTGGAAGAAAAATTAAACAAGCTAGATTTCTTATACTCTACAATGTTGATGTTGGCAACGTGCTTGTATTTGTGGTAGACATAAATCTAGTACTTGCTAGATTTCTCAATCTACAATGTTTCTATGTGCTTGAGTTTGTGCCAAAAGGAAATGTAACACATGTTAGATTTTCTTTTACATTGCAATGTTGTTAATCTAGCAAAAATTAGACCTATTTAGTCCTAAAATGTTGTTATGTTCTTGTGTTTGTGCTAGAAGGAAATATGACATGTGTTAGATTTCTTTCAAATTTAAATGTGCTTGTGTTTGTGTTGGAAGAAAATTTTACACAAGCCAGATTTCTTATACTCTACAATGTTGTTGTTGGAAACGTGCTTGTATTTGTGGTAGACATAAATCTAGCACTTGCTATATTTCTCAATCTACAATGTTTCTATGTCCTTGAGTTTGCACTAAAAGGAAATCTAACACATGTTAGATTTTCTTTTACATTGCAATGTTGTTAATCTAGCACACATTAAACTTATTAAGTACTACAATGTTGTTATGTTCTTGGGTTTGTGCTCGAAATATAACATGTGTTAGATTTGTTTCAAATTTAAATTTGCTTGTGTTTGTGTTGAATAAAATTTAACACAAGCCACATTTCTTATACTCTACAATGTTTTCTTTGGCAACGTGCTTGTATTTGTGGTAGAGATAAATTTATCACTTGCTATATTTGTCACTCTACAATGTTTCTATGTGCTTGAATTTGTACTAAAAGTAAATCTAACACATGTTAGATTTTCTTTTACATTGAAATGTTGTTAATCTAGCACACATTAGACTTATTTAGTCCTACAATGTTGTTATGTTCTTGTGTTTTTGCTAGAAGGAAATATAGCATGTGTTAGATTTCTTTTCAATTTAAATGTGCTTGTGTTGGTGTTGGCAATGTGTTTGTATTTGTGGTAGACATAAATCTAGCACTTACTAGATATCTCAATCTACAATGTTTCTATGTGCTTGAGTTTGCGCTAAAGGGAAATCTAACACATGTTAGATTTTCTTTACCATTGCAATGTTGTTAATATAGCACATATTAGACTTATTTAGTCCTAAAATGTTGTTATGTTCTTGTGTTTGTGCTAGAAGGAAATATAACATGTGTTAGATTTCTTTCAAATTTAAATGTGCTTGTGTTTTTGTTGGAAGAAAATTTAACACAAGCTAGATTTCTTATACTCTACAATGTTGTTGTTGGCAACATGCTTGTATTTGTGGTAGACATAAATCTAGCACTTGCTAGATTTCTCACTCTTCAATGTTTCTATGTGCTCATGTTTGCGCTAAAAGGAAACCTAACACATGTTAGATTTTATTTTACATTGCAATGTTGTTAATCTAGCACACATTAGACTTATTTAGTCCTACAATGTTGTTATGTTCTTGTGTTTGTGCTCGAAGGAAATATAACATGTGTTAGATTTCTTTCAAATTCAAATCTTCTTGTCTTTGTGTTGGAAGAGAATTTAACACAACCTAGAATTCTTATACTCTACAATGTTGTTGTTGGCAATGTGGTTATATCTGTGGTAGACATAAATCTAGCACTTGATAGATTTCTCACTCTAAAATGTTTCTATGTGATTGATTTTGTGCTAAAAGGAAATCTAACACATGTTAGATTTTCTTTTTACATTGCAATGTTGTTAATATAGCACACATTAGACTTATTTAGTGCTACAATGTTGTTAGGTTCTTGTGTTTGTGCTAGAAGGAAATATAACATGTGTTAGTTTTTTTTCAAATTTAAATGTGCTTGTGTTTATCTTGGAAGAAAATTTAACACAAGCTAGATTTCTTATACTCTACAATGTTGTTGTTGGCAATGTACTTGTATTTGTGGTAGACATAAATCTAGTACTTACTAGATTTCTCACTCTACAATGTTTCTATGTGCTTGAGTTTGCGCTAAAAGGAAATCTAACACATGTTACATTTTATTTTACATTGCAATGTTGTTAATCTATCACACATTAGACTTATTTAGTCCTACAATGTTGTTATGTTCTTGTGTTTATGCTTGAAGGAAATATAACATGTGTTAGATTTTTTCAAATTAAAATGTGCTTGTTTTTGTGTTGGAAGAAAATTTAACACAATCTAGAATTCTTATACTCTACAATGTTGTTGTTAGAAACATACTTGTATTTATGGTAGAGATAAATCTAGCGCTTGCTAGATTTCTCATTCTACAATATTTCTAGGAGCTTGAGTTTGCACTAAGAGGAAATCTAACACATGTTCTACATTTGAATAGCTATTATTGTGAGTTCTACACTTGTTATTGTTCTTGTTCATTTTGTTACACATACAATGATGCGAGTGGTTATAGTATTTATAAATTCGTATTTTCTTCAATAAATGAAGAATGTGATAATAATATTTTACTTTATTTTCAGAAACCATGGACAATGAAGCTAGTGAGAATTCAAAGGAAGCATCCAAGGAAAAAGGAAGTTCAAGAAACACAACACCAAATTCTTTAAATGGTATGAGAATTTTAAATTAGTTTATAATTTGTTACAATTTTTAGACATTATGTTAATAAGTGGTTGTTGATTAATAAAACCCATGGAGTGGTTTTTTAATGAGGACAACCCATACCAACATGGGTAATTTTTTTTTCCTAGCAATTTTAGGTAGGTGATAACTATTGGCATCATATAGTAGACTTTCATAACATATGTACTTATTTATTATTGTACGTGTAAATGGAAATCATGTATTATAAGGTTGTTTAATAATGTTTGGTATTTCATGTCTTCCATATTCTTTTTTTTTCTAGAAACTCTAGAAACTGGTGTACGTGAAATTCGAAGTAAAGTAGTGAAGAGAAAAATAAAAACAAGTGATAGACAAGCGATGCCTCCTTCAACTGGTATGGTGGTTTTATATTTTTTGTACTTTTTTAGAAATGGATAGATTAGGTGGTTTCTTTTCCTAGCAATTTTACCCAGGTGATAACTTTTGGTGTCATATAGCAAACTTGCATTAAAATATGTACTCATTTATTATTGTGCATGTAAATGGAAATAGTGTATTATAAGGTTGTTTAATAATATTTTGTATTTTATGTATTCCATAATTTTTTTTTTTTTAGAAACTGTGGAATCTGGTGTGCCTGAAATTTGAAGTAAAGTAGTGAAGAAGAAAAACGAAATAAGTGATATACAAATGATGCCTCCTTCAACTGGTATGTGGTTTTATATTTTATGTACACTCTCTTAGAAATGGTTAGATTATGTGATTTTTCAATATTTAAAAGAACCTTATGTGACAATATTTGAAATTATATTTTCATTTTGATTCATGCAAAAAAAAAAATTGTTGTTATTTGCAGAATTGGTCAGCCCTAAAGCAAATGAAATGTTACAACTATCACTTAAGAAAAAGAAAAGTTATTCAACTCAAATGGCAGTATCAATAACACCTTCTACTTCTACTTTTGAAATGATTAAAAAATACAATACAACTAATAAATATGAGTTTGTGCAAGACTGTTACATCCAAATAGAAGCTCCCCTGAATATGTTTCCTGATATGTATCTATTTGGATCAATAGATGGAAAAGAACCAGAGATATTAGTAATAATTAATTGTTATGCTTGCAATGAAAATGACATTGACTTTCAAGTGGAAATGATTAAAGAAAATGAGCTAAAATTAATTTCATGTCAAGTGGAGTATACAAATTTTAGACTAGATTTGATTGAAGCTTCAAGTACTGATTCAACAAATACGATAAAGAATTCAATGTTCAAGTTGGATAACTATGAGAGCTTATCTAAATGTGGACTAACTAGTTGCGTAGATCTTTTAAAACGCATTGCCACTATTCTGAGAGATCGCTATTTAAGAAGTAAAAAAACATCATCTGTACTTCTTCATTTACAAAAAAAGGTAAATTTCTTGATAAAATACCAGATGATAAACTTGATTCTCAATTACTTGCTTTGAGAAGAGTATATTTATCTGATTTGGAGGAGAACATAACAGAAAGTGATTTCAAGCCTATTACAGAATTTCAAAAAACTAGGAAAGTTGAATATGAGACAACAAACCTTGCAAATCAATGTGATGAGATTCATGAAGCCTTCAAGAATTGCTATCTATTTTCAAACTCCTTTAGTAGAAAAGTGGCTGTTGAAAGATGCATAAAAGCTCCTAAGGTGTTCAAATTAAGATCACGAGATGATTTAAATGTTCAAGTATTAGTGAAATCATTCTTAGAAAAATTTCAAACCTCATTACCTGATGCTCTTCTGATTCCATTTGACATCAATGAGTCTGATCCATTGGTAAACTCTATCAAAATTATAAATGAGACAGATCTAAATTCCAAGAATATCAATTTTTGGATAGTTGATGGTCAACACACCATTCAAGCAGTGAAAGAAATTTTAACAAATCCTAAATATAATGTATCTATAGAAGCGAAAAAAAAATATAAAAAACGTAATGCTCGATTCTTGCATCCATCAGTTGAACCCACTGAGGTGATCCACATTTGCTGTCAATTAAATTCTGCAAACAAGTTGTTCTTCAAAACTCCATTTATTGATTGTGTGCGCTCGGCAAGGCATTTCTTAATTGCCAATGAAAAATTAAAGAAAAGAAGGATTAGATGTTATAAGATGGCTGAAGATAAGGTATGTAGTTTTAATTATTTTACATTTAACATTTTATTATTGTATCTATTTTTATTATAGATAAATGACTAAAGTTGATAACATAAGTCATTTTTTTTCATATTTATAATGAATTCTCATTAGTTTGTAACACCTTATTTAGTTTCACTTTTACATTGAATTCTTATTAGTTTATATTTATTATTTTATCAAGTTGATGATGAAATGTTGTGCTCATTCTTCGACTGTCCAATTACAAATTTTTCGGATAAAAAAAATCTCTTATATCTCGAGGAACCTATTTGGGATAAATGGGACACTGTTTTTAACTGTTACCAACTAGGCACATTAAAGTGTTCTCCAAGCCAACCTGATTTTGAGAACTACAAGAGAAATAGTCTACACAGTTTGACAACAGCTACTCTTCAGCCTCTTCAGGGATTAATCTTGGAAGAAATTGCTTCATTAGCAGATAAGCTATTGGATGGAACCATTTGGTTTTCTATTCCACATAATCATCCATCAAATGCCACAAAATTAAAAGATTATTGTTCTAAATTGAAAACCAACAAAACAATATTGGATGGAATGGTAACATATTGTCAAAGTCATGATCAGAACTTGAATGAGATGACTCTTACCACATTAAACATTCTTGAGCATTATGAAATTAATGATATCATATTTACCAATTTTTGCAACACGGTGGAGGGGTCTACTTATGTCAAAGGAACACGTAATACAAAGATAGAGTCCCTTTCTCAGCAAGCATGTGGTGTCCTTGACAGAATAATAAATGGATCGACAAGTGTTCAACAGGTTGACAACAATTTTGAATTTGGTTGTCATTTTGGGGGCCCTGATCTTTTGTCAACACTTTTGCACTCTTTTCCATGTCAGTTGCAACCAGTTTTACATACTGACCTTATTGTTTTGGATACACTAGCTTTGAAAAAAGAACAATTCCACAAGGGATATTATATTGAATTTTTCCGATTTGTTATCGAAAAAGATGAGTTGAATGACTTTACTACACTTCTCTTAGTAGAACTTTGGTTTTGTAATGATGTACGCCCGTCTTTGGAAATTTCCATAAAGAACTCCAAGTTCAACTATAAAATGACTAGTGGCATTTATGAATATAAGTCCCAAAACAATTATAGTTATGATATAGTTCTTACTATACATTTCTATACTTCATAATTAAAAATTTTGGAGGCTATCAAATACTCTCACAAATTTGAAGACACGTTCGATGAAAATGAGAGAGATTATGATTTATGGATGGATTTATTAGAAAAACACCAACAATGTAGTGATGCAAAAGTGTTCATTTCTCTTTATGCGGGGACAAATTTAATCAAGGCCTGTTGTACATATGGAAGAAGAATTTCATGTGTTGTGCAAACAGAGACACAAAGGACAATCATGTTATATACTTACAAATATTTTCAACTATCAAATTTAGGATCCATTAACTTCTTTGAAAATTCAGGTACTACAATTCATTCTTTTTTTTTATAATACTTTTGATCATATTTTGTTCATATTTCTTAATTTTCAAAGTGTTTACTAAAATAATTAATGATGGAGATTCTAAAACAGAGAATGATGAAAGTGGGAAGCAAAGAAATAATCAACATAGTGCTCATGATGTTGAAAAAAGTATAGAGATGGAAATAGGAGGAGAAGGAGGAGAGGAAGAAGTTATCATAACAGGTACATAATTTTATTGGATTTTGCTCTTGATAATTTTTCAATTTATTTAATTACATTATTCATAACATTTTTGGATGACTATTACAGGGAATTATGAGATGAATGGAATTAATCAAGAAAATGACCATGGAACGATGGAGATAGAAATGGGTATTAATCAACATAACTCTATCATTTTTATTTATTTTATTATTATGCTAAATTATTAATTTTATTATGGTGATTCATATCATCTCATATGTTGATTGTAGTTGGAAATAAAGAGAATGAATATAATGACCAGGGGACTGTCCCACAAAAATACAATCAAGACCAATATATTATTATGGATGATTATAGATGATTCTTTTTTTGTATAGTTGTTTAATGAATTTTGTTCATCGTCACAATTTATAACATTTTTTATGTTTATTATAGCAACAAGCAAGGAGAACCAAGACATTGATCAAATGAACGTTAAACAAAACTTTAACCAAGAACAAAATATAACTTCAGGTACTTATAATTTGTCCACTTGTTTTCCTTATTATTTAATGATTCTATTGATTTTCACAATTCAAAATATTTTATATGTTTAATTTGGAGACAGCTAAAGGTAACAAAGATGATGATGATGTGCAATGTTACGAATATGAAGATAATGTCATATCATCTACTTATAACTTGTCTTATTGTTTATCTTATTATTCTTCAAATTCTAATTCTTGTAACTACCTTAAAGTTGTATATTTTTATTATAGGAACAAATAAAAAATATAAAATTAACAATCAAAATAATGTTAAAGGTGTGTGTGTGTGTGTTTCTTTCTTTTTAAATGTTGCATTACTAATGTTTTTCTTGGTATTGGTATTTGATTGAAGGTTTAATAGGAAGTACAATTGGCATTTGATTGAAGGTTTAATATGTTTAATATGTTTACTCCAGATTCTATCAAGATGATAAAATAAATTATTGTTTCATCTATAAATAGCGCGAAAACCTTTCAAGGTAAGTGTATCGTTTCAACAATTTTTTTAGTAATTATTTTAACATGAATAAAATGGTTTGATTGGTACATCCAAAGTGTTTACTAAAATAATTAATGATGGAGATTCTAAAAGAGAAAATGATGAAAGTGGGAAGCAAAAAAATAGTCAACATAGTGCTCATGATGTTGAAAAAAGTATAGAGATGGAAATAGGAGGAGAAGGAGGAGAGGAAGAAGTTATCATACCAGGTACATAATTTTTTTCGCTTTTTCTCTTGATAATTTTTCAATTTATTTAATTTCCTTATTCATAACATTTTTTGATGACTATTACAGGGAATTATGAGATGAATGGAATTAATCAAGACAATGACCATGGAACGATGGAGATAGAAATGGGTATTAATCAACATAACTCTATCTTTTTTATTTATTTTATTATTATGCTAAATTATTATTTTTATTATGGTGATTCATATCATTTCATATGTTGATTGTAGTTGGAAATAAAGAGAATGAATATAATGACCAGGGGACTGTCCCACAAAACTACAATCAAGACCAATATATTATTATGGATGATTATAGATGATTCTTTTTTTGTATAGTTGTTTAATGAATTTTGTTCATCGTCACAATTTATAACATTTTTTATGTTTATTATAGCAACAAGCAAGGAGAACCAAGACATTGATCAAATGAATGTTAAACAAAACTTTAACCAAGAACAAAATATAACATCAGGTACTTATAATTTGTCCACTTGTTTTCCTTATTATTTAATGATTCTATTCGTTTTCACAATTCAAAATATTTTATACATTTAATTTGGAGATAGCTAAAGGTAACAAAGATGATGATGAGGTGCAATGTTACAAATATGAAGATAATGTCATATCAGATACTTATAACTTGTCTTATTGTTTATCTTATTATTCTTCAAACTCTAATTCCTGTAACTACCATAACGTTGTATATTATTATTATAGGAACAAATAAAAAAGATAAAATTAATAATCAAAATAATGTTAAAGGTGTGTTTGTGTGTTTTTCTTTTTAAAGGTTGTATTACTAATGTTTTTCTTGGTATTGGTATTTGATTGAAGGTTTAATAGGAAGTACAATTGGTATTTGATTGAATGTTTAATATGTTTAATATGTTTACTCCAGGTTCTATCAAGATGATAAAAGAAATTACTGTTTCATCTATAAAAAGCGCAAAAACCTCTCAAGGTTCACCATTGTTAAACCTTTTGGCTAAAAATATTTGTATGTTAAACCTTTTGGCTAAAAAGGGGCCCGATTGTTTACAGTATTATGGTGTTACAATGGTTCCACCACATATGACATGGGACCACATATATATGCTCCTGGGCCTGCACCTTGTACCAATAGTTCCTCGCTCTTTGAACTCTTTATAACTTTGGTCTAGCACCCACATCGTAGCTCCGCTCACGAGCATTTCTAATTGGTGATTTCATTTAGTATGCAATGCACATCCACTGATCATTGAATGTTGATCACCTTTTGTACTTAGCACCTGATCTTGTGCTCTTCACGTGACTGTAGGCCAACCCCAATATTAGATCCCCTTATTTAGACGTTCTAAATCAACGATTTCACTTTGATGCATAATACGCCTCACCCTATGATCACCAATCTCCGATATGTGATGTCATCATTGCCACATACCACCTTGTGAGTGCTGACATGTATCAACCTTTTTTGGCCCCTGAAAATGCAGAATCTTCCTCCCACATGTCCACCATACATCCATGTCATGATGACATCATCTGCCACATGGCCTTTACCGGAACCAAATGTTGACTACCATGCATCCCTTATTAGATCCAATGACTGACTACCCCATGGACCTTATCAGATCCAATCATTAACATACATGTGTGCCTTTGGGAGGAGAGAGAAAAGGCCCAAGCTTCATTGATTTTGCAATAAATTCCTTTCTTAATCCATTTTTTGCCTTCCTAACACTTTAATCACATATCGCAATTCGCATATCCATGTTATTGAAATGTTGTCACTCTGCCTCAATTGTGAATCACTGATCACTGGTTTTCGATATCGCTCTATGCTCCAATATGAGATATGTCATGTTCTATGTCCCTTCGGTGCTTGCCTCTCCAAACCTCCGATATGCAGGATTCAGGACCCATACTTAGGCATTTTCCTTTGTTTTGTGGGTTTTGAAAGGGGGAGTTCAACTTGCTCTAACTTTTGATCAGGAGGTCAGTTTGAAGAACTGGACATGCCATTGGAAATATACTTCTGAGCTCCATCTGATGGTTTCATTTGAAAGATAAACTAAGCCAAACATTACAGGAAAAAACCCTCCCAACTTTGGACTGATTGGCATTCTGAGACTAGTGGCTCTTTTGGCATGGAAAACATTTTAGGTTATGACACCTGGTGTTCCATAGGCTAAATTAACAAAATTAATAGTGAGAGGCCAACAAAACTAAGTCCTATTATAATAATCTAACACATCTGATGTTTCTTCCAACCCATCTACGCTGATATTTCTAATATAGATTTGATTGATGAGTACCTTGCAATAGTAGAAAAAATCTCATCATAGCCAATCCCCTCTACTTGCGAAAATTCACAGGCCACAAATATGGCCTTATGCCTCTCCACACTATCATCTGCAGCATTTTTAACTTGTAAGTCCATCGAGAGATCACCATTGAGTTGTCTTCCAGTCTTGGGACCACATCCCAAACACTGTTATGAACTATGGAGTCATACTCCTCCTCCATTGCATAAACCCAAATTGGTTGTTGCACTGCCTCCTCAAAGGAAGATGCCTCTATCTCAACACATCCTCTCATAAGATCCATGTATCTAGTGTGCCTCTTAGGCTACCTCCTCTACCTATGCTTAGATGTGGGTGCTCCCACATTCTCTTGTGCATCATGTAATAATTTGTTAGCCTCTCTAGTGCACTTTCTCCCATCTCTAGAAGAATCTGCTTGAGTGTATGTCTCCACTCATGGATCCTCTGCATGTGGCTTCTCGACATCAATCTAAGGCTCCTAAACCTTAGAACCTAAAATATCCTCAATCGAATTTAGTTGAATCTCCCTCTCAAGGGAAACTCGCATGGTCTTCTCCTCATCGAAATTGACATCCTTGTGAACCACTTTCATCCTGCTAGTCAGCAAATAGAACTGATAGTTGTGAGGTGTATTAGTGTACCCCACAAATATTTTGACTCTGTTGTTGGTGCAAGCTTATTTCATGCATATTTTGTCACATGGCAATATAACAATGACCCAAAAATCCTAAAGTGACCAACATCTAGTCTCTTACCGGAGAAAGCCTCCTCTAGTGTTTTCATCCCAAGTATTCGGTGCAGGATTCTGTTTTGCAAATAAATAGTTGTGTTGCATGTCTCATCTCACAAGTGTAGTGGTAGGCCCTAATCATGCAACATCATTCTTGATTCCCCTACAATGCTTATCTTCTTCCTCTCGGCCATCCCATTATACTGTTGGTTATGGGGTGCTATCAACTCCTGTTTAATATGTTCTGTCGCACAAAATTTCTTAAACTCATTTGAGACATACTCACCACCCTTATCACTCCTCGGAGATTTAACCTTCTTTCCAGACTCTTTCTCAACCAATGCTTTAAATTCACAAAAAATTGTGAAAGTCATGATCCAATATCCAACATTTACAAGAAAAGTCATCAAAAAATATAACATAATACCTATGTTTGGTTGTGGATGATGTCGAGAATTTTCCACAAACATCTAAATGGACTTGCTCTAGAATCGCCTCTGCTCAAAAGTATTTTTTGTGAAAGGAAGACTTGGTGTATTTTCCCAAAGTACGCTCCTTGCATGTATCCACTTTCTCTAGCGTACCTTTACCGCCAACCTATAGAGATTCTTAACTCGAATCCCTATCTTATTTACTTGACACGTGGCTATGTGCTGAAGGGATGTGCTTCATTTGGTAAATACCACATCATAACCTCTATCCTCCAACATGGAAATTGATAATAAGTTCTTATTCAACTTGGGCGAATACATTGTAGAAAATTTCTACAAACCTGGCTCTAAGACCATATAGAAAATCTAATCTCTAGGTTAACCTGATAATGCAATATAAATCAAAGAAGAATACTATAACCTACTTCTACTATCAATTTGTATAAGCTTAAAGATCAAGCTGAACAATATAACCAAAAGAAGAACAATCAATGCCCAATACATGTGAAAATACTTTGGGGAAAGCCTCAGCTAAAAACCCCACTATCTGTATTATCATACAAGGTGGAAATACATAGGAATTATACAAAGAATTAGCTCTCATAGCTAGCCATCTCTTAGTACAATCCTCACAGATGCTCACAGGCAATCTTGGCTTCTCTCAAGCCTTCCTCTCTGCCCTCGAAGCTCCTATTTCCTTGTGTTTTTCCTTTGGGATGATTCACCTTCAACCAAGTGGAACACTGATCTCACACATTGTCAGAACTGTGCAATCCTCAAGGAATAATTCCTTCTACATGCATGAGTTTTCTTTATAGGAAAACACATACAACTGATAGTACACTATCGTTAACATTTAACTTAACTAGGTCTTTCTCATAATAGACATGCATGAGTTTCTGATGAGGGAATCTTCAATTAAATGGAGTACACTAGTTGAGTGCATGCATGCATCAACTAACTGTTAACTCTCTATTAGTTCCTCAAACAGTTTGGAACTAATTTAACTAGACTTAACTCAGTAAACTGAGTTAACTAATTACAACTCAAATAGAACTCAATCTTATCTCCTTAATTTAAGGGATAACTCATGCATGACTTTAGAAAGACTTCCAAATTGAATTTCTCCAACTACTTAAGTCAAAATAGCTTAATTAATTATTTCCATGTAGATGTTAAGACTAAATTCGATTTTAATTCACAATTTAATTCAAGGAAAAATTAAAATGGAATATTCTTGTTGCCACATTTCAACACTCCCTCTCAACAAGAAAGGGATTATCTTCCACCCCGATCCTCTCTCTATGGAACTCGAACTTACACTTTGACAATTCCTCTGTCAAAATGTCAGCATCTTACTCCTCTGTCGAAATATATTGTAGCAACATGATTCTCCTCGCATCAGCAACTTGCTTTACCTTGTAAAGCCAACAGGAACTCACAACTGACCTGTTCTCCGGTCTCCAGACCTTATCCCAAACAATATTACAAACTATGGAATCATACTCCTCCACCATAGCGTCACCCTAAATCAGTTGCTGCACTGCCTCCTCAAAGGAAGATGGCTTAGTCTCAACACATTCCCCAGCAAGGGCCATCTATCTAGTGTACCTCTTAGGTGACCTCCTCTGTCTGCACTGAGAAGATGGTGCTCCCACATTCTCTCTCGCACCCTCCAACAATTTGCCATCTTCTTTTGTGCGCTTCCGTCCATCTCTGGAAGACTTTTCTTGAGTGGATGTCTCCACTCCTGGGACCTTTTCATGTGGTTTCTCTGCATCAGTCTGAGGCTCCTCCTCCTTGCGAACCAATAGTTCCTCCATAGCCTATAGTTGGAGCTCCTTCTCAAGGGAAACTCACATGGCCTTCTGCTCATCAAACTTGATATCTTTGTGAACCATTGTCCTCTGACTGGTAGGCAAGTACAACCGATAGTTGTGAGATGTATCAGTGTACCCCACAAGTATCCCCAACTCTGCTTTCTGCTCAAGCTTCTTCTATGCATCCTTTGTCACATGGCAATATACCAATGAGCCAAAGATCTTGAAGTTACCGACCTCAAGTCTCTTACCAGAGAAAGCTTCGTCTGATGTCTTCATCCCAAGTATGTGATGCAGGCTTCTATTCTGCAAATAGACCGATGTGTTGCATGCCTTAGCCCACAAATGAAGTGGTATTCCTTGGTCATGCAGCATCACCCGTGCTGCCCCTACAATAGTTTTGTTCTTCCTCTCAGCCACCCCAATTTGCTGTGGGTTATGAGGTATCGTCAACTCTAATTTAATTCCTTCCACTACACAGAATTCCTTAAACTCTTGAGAAACATATTCTCCACCATTTTCGCTTCTCAAGGCCTTGATCTTCTTCCCTGACTCTTTCTCAACCAAAGTCTTGAACTCACAAAACTTTGTGAAGGTTTGGTCCTTCTTTTGCATGAAATAAATCCAGAATTTACGAGAATAGTCATCAATGAAAATCACAAAATACCTTTTCTTTGTTGTGGATGTTGTCAAGAATGGTCCACACACATCAGTATGAACTTGCGCTAAGATAGCCTTTGCTCGAATGTCTCGATCATGAAAGGAAGACTTGGTGTACTTTCCCAAGGTACAACATTTGCATGTGTCAACTTGCTCAAGTTTACCTTTGGGAAGTCCTGTAGATATCTGCTGCATTATCTTCAAAGCTTAATGATCCAAATGGCCCAACCACCTATGCCACAACTTGCCAATGTCTTGGCTTTGCACCAATTCTACTTTTGTACTCAATGATGCAAAATCTTCTACCTCTAGTTTATAGAGATTCTTCAGCCGAATTCCTATCCTCTTGGTCTGAACAGTGGCTATGTGTCTTAGGAACATCTTTCCTTTATTGAAGACAACATCGTAGCATTTTTCTTCCAACATCACGATCGATACCAAGTTCTTCTTCAGTCCAGTCACATACATCACATCTATCAAGGTGATAGGAGGTCCATGATCCCTCTAAAAAGAAACCATGCCCACTCCTGAAACACTATACCTTTCGTCGTTGTTCAGAAATTTAATTGCTTAAATTGCTTTCATTAAATTATCAACCAGGGAAAATCGTAAGCTTGTGATGATGCCAGCAAAATATATGCAAGAGTAAGCAACTAACTCTATGTCTAACTAAATGATTTATGATTCAATATAATATGCAAGGGAAGAGGCTCCTAATTGAGGAGTTCCTGGTTGTCCATCCCTACAGTATTATAGATTGAAAAGAAATCATTGATTACATAAAACTAGAAACTTGAAATAAAGACAAGAGAATGAATTTAATTGTTGTCCATATTCAAATAGAAAGAGAGACTAACTTAGTCCCTTGATTGTCCCCTCATATACTGATCCAAACTAAACTAAGATTCATTCATAAGCATAAGAAATGAAATAACTTGAAACTTAAAAGTAAAAGAATGAATTTTAATTATCATGCAAATCAAATAGAGGGAGAGACTAACTTAGACCCTTGGTTGTTCCCTCATATGCTGGTAAGATTTTAATTTAAAACTCATTCACCAATCACAAACAAATCCCCAAACATCTAAGCAATGAAATAAGATCTATTATGAAATAAAATGTTTCTTTGATCCTTTTAGAGTGAGCTCAATTCTCTTAAGAACAAAGTGACAAACTATTCCATAAATTCATATACTACATTAAGACAATTTATATCTAAAACTATAGTATGGAAATCTATGTAAAATGAAGCTTTATTCTATTCCATCATAAGTTGGATACATGCTCCAAGGGTCCTCTCTTTTGGAATGGAGGTGGTACTCCTATTTATACAAAAACTATGATAACCACCTCATAAATGTAGACCCACTATTCCCTACTTTGACCCACATATTTCTCAACCAATGGTGACACATAACCCTATCCTCCATGATCTCCTCCATGAGGTCCATGATCTTCTCCATGAGGTTCATGATTTTCTCAAATTCGAATTTGAACATAGAGTGCCACATAAGGATGCCTTGGAAGCTTCCTTTGTACCTACACATGTCAACAAACTCATTCTAATTGTTAGGTATAAGTATAAGCATATTATTTTCTAAGTTTTAACCATAAATCCACTTTAAAATGTTAAGAATTAATAAACTTTGGAAAAGCATAGATATAAGCCAATGATGAGGTAAATGTAATGATGTGGAGGTGGAATGGAGGTGACATGAAGGTAATATGGAAGTAATGTGAAGGTATTGGTGAATAATGGAGTTAGAATAAGGACTATTTTGAGGCCCAAAATACCCCCAAACTGAAGATATTGCATGTCCTCATGCAATCTATTACATTAATTTTTGATACTTGAGCTTGGCTTAAACTTTGCATGATATCATTTACTTAACTTTTGCAAAGCAGTTTTGATGAATTGCAACTTGGTTGGTTCTTGTGTTTCAACCATATTTTCTTTGTTGCATTCAATTTTAATGTATGATCTTTGCATATTGATAATGTGATTTTTTTTTTGCAGAGTATTTTTGTTGGAATGCATCATGGTTGGTTCTTGTGTAACAACCATGATTTTGTTGGCATCCAATTAACTTATAAATACTTTTGACAAAGCCATTTGTATGCTCATGTAATATATTTTGAATGTAAGTGGGTTTTAAAATGTGATATATGAACATGGATGTTATATGAATGTGACAAAGTATGTATGTAAATGTATCCTTCCCCTTAAACAGATGGTTTTGGCAATTATTTGAAATGAGAAAAGGGAGTGAAGTTTTTCCAAAAATTATTATTCTAACTTTTCAAGGAATTTAATGGTTAAAAGTTAGAAAATATCATACCTTAACTTTCCCTTCCAAAAATGGATGAAATTTGTGCACATGTGGCTGCAAAAATGTTGTTCATAGTCTTCTTTACTTGGTTGTGAAATGGTGGATGAAATCGAAAAAGTGAATATTTTATTGTTGCTGCATCTGCTGCTGAATCTGCTGTTGGATCTTCTGCTGAATGTTCGGAATCTACTGATAAACGTGGCTAAAAATGTATAAGGCTTGGAAGGTATACAAAATATAGAAGTTACATCCCCCCCAGCCTTATTTATTAACTTGTCCTCATGTCATGACAAACTGGAAAACAATGAAAGGAAATCATCTTCATCTGCTACAAAATTTGGGTCTTCAAGTCTTCAACACTCGATGGCACAAATCTTTCCATGTGAATAAATGTGTCGGTGTCGAACATGGAAAGAAGTCATTGGATTACTGACCATTGATGAATGTCGTTAACCAATGTGAGGCAAACTCACCATTAATGTCAATGAGTGCCAAGGTACCTAAGTACATCTTGCGAAGTGCGAATAGATGGGTTGATGTCGAGCCACTTTCAAGATCCAACGATCAAGGGACGTTGGTGTATTCCCATTATTGCTGGCGAGAGAGCCTGTTATTAAGGCATACAAGCCTCAAGGTACTAATAATGACTCTAATCTTTATCCCAGATAAGGTGCTGAGGTCGATGGGTCAAGACTTGTTAGAAGGGAGGCCTTAAGGAATCCTCCATCATCTAACACGAGTATGAAATAATGATTTTGAAGGACCAAAGATAGAAAATTTGCATTGAAGCAGGGTTTATTTGGAAGAAAAGGAAAATGGGGTGACTCTGCTTTGTAAGGGAGCTGAATGACTTTATTCATGGGCTACAGGTTATTGAAAGGGACAGGAAATTGACTGTGAAAGAAAATGGAATGGAAAATTTATCAAGGTTTAATTTGAAAAGCATGGAAAGGAAAATGGAATGGAAAAGTTTTTGACTAAAGAAGTGGGAATGCAATGAAGTTTTTATTTGCGGAAGAGGAGTAGAAATATAATGGCGAATGTAAAGGGAAATAAGGTGAATGTTTATTAACTGAAGAAGCATACTGGCATCTGAAAGGATTGCATTGAGGACTCATTGGGATTTACAATTTTACAAAGGGGAGAAAATACTGGCTGTAATGAATATGGACCTATTCACATGATTCATCATAAAATTGATCTTTTGGAAGTCCAATTTTCGACAAATTAGACTCCTTGAATGATCATCTGATTAACGCAAACCTGCAAAAACTTGGCATTCACAAAACATAAATATATCCAAGCAAAAGTGATCAATTTCTACTTGGTTTTTTATGAAAAAATTAAACACCAATGTAACAGATTTAAATAAAATCAAATGTATAAGTTAGCCCAATTCCATGATTTTTTACAAATCCATTTTTAAATATGAAATGAGTATAGTTAACTCCCTTCTTATGTAACTTTTGTAAATAAAATTCAATTTTGTTGCAATTATGCAAATTCCGAACATAGTTGAAAATATTTCATGATTTGCGTCGAGGATATCGAATTTCACATGTTGTCCTTGATCTTGTATTTGCCAAAATCTGCATCACTGCCAGATGTTTAATACAGATGCATCAAATAAAAATAAAAATAAAACTAAATTCAGAATGAAAACTAATTGTTACTCCTTGTCGAAAGTTTCGTTGTGTTGTGATTTTCTGTGCTTTGCCCATATTCCATAACATCACCAACCCACAATGTTACACATGAATAAATATCAAATGCTTGAATGTCAGAGAGAGTTTGCGGAGTAGAAAAAGGAGTCAATGCGTTGAAGAATGTGGCAATGAATGCGTAATATTGGTCGATGTTGTGTTGCCATGTGGTGGCAAAATTGTTGTTTAATTAATGTTGTGTCAAAATTGAAGAATAATTAACAAATACCATTCCCTACATGATTTGAACTCATGACCTACCAATAAATCACAAGTCACATTTATAAATTTAATGGAAATTTGGAAATTATTCTAAAATGAAAATTGAAACAACAACTTGACAAGTGGCCAATCTAAATCCAAGATTTTTAGGAAATATGATTCAAAAATATTTGCCAAATCATTTTTCATATCTTTTGAATTCATCATTTCACAGATTCTTAGAAAAATGAAATTCCTAAATATTTGCCAAATTATTTTTCATATCTTTTGAATTTATCATTTCCAAGTTTTTTTAGAAAATGGAAATCCAAAATATTTGGCAAATTATTTTTCATATATTTTGAACTCATTATTTTTTCCTAAAAAGTCGATTCTTTAACCAATTTTTATTCTACAAAATCTTGGGAAATGTTTATGATTTTTTTTTATATATTTTCTGTGGCAGGTTGTGACCATGGAGAAAATCTCATCTTTGTAGTAAGAAAATTTTATTTTTTGTTGCAGGTCATGACCATGGAGAAAATCTCACCTTTGTAGTAAGAAATTTTATTTTAATTAATTTTTTTTGTTATTTAATTATTAAAAAAAATATCAATTTTTTTAAATTTATTGATTGATTTTTTCTCTGCAGCTTGGCAACACTACTGGGTGGCTGGCCATAGCTCTGTGGCTGAGCCAATGGATGACCATGGCCTTGGTTGCTAGCTGCATTTAATTGAAAAATCGTTTTTTTCATGTAACCTCACAATTAACACTCCAGAGAACCCTGAAAATCTCTCAAATGGTTATGAATTTTGCCAAAATATTCCATGTTTAACATAATTCACCCCGTTGTGCGAAAAACCCATGTTTTATATTTTTCAGATTCGTTTTCATTTGGTCATAAAATTCATTTTAAAAATGACGTTTTAACCTCTGCGAATTTGGCTTATGTTCAGTTAACTATAGTGAAATTCGTTTTTTTCTTTTTTAAATCACAGCAATGCACAACTATCTTTTATTTTTTCAAAATCACACATAACATTTGCATCGATTTGTTTCCTTGCCTTCCATGAATTTTTATTTGTTTACTTTATTCCCATTTTTGTTTTTATGTTTTTATTTATTTTTATTATTTAGACAAACAAATATTGATTTTTTTTCAATAAAAAATATACTAACATGAAATCCTTTTTCTGATCCTCCAAATCACACAAAGCACAGGAGGAGAGCATACTTATGGATTCTTTATGTAATTGAAATCTAAAATTTGAAAAGAAATATAAGAAGTATTTGATTTCAAACCTCAAATTTTAACTTTCTAATCTCCACTTGTTTTCCTTCTTCACAAATATTCCTTTGATTGTAGATATTCCTGCCAATGGTTAGTGAATTAGGTGGCTCTTAGTGCACCACTAAAATTTCCAAGAAATAAATGAAATCAAATTTTAAAAATCAAAAGATTAAAAAAAAACTTTTCAAGCTTGGTTTTATTTTCCTATTCTATCCTACTCCCTTTTGAGAAAGAGATTTTTATTTTTATTTTCAAGAGTATTTTTAATAAAGCCATTTACATATCAAAGTCTCTAGTATGCTCACATCCAAATTTGAAAAATATACCTGAATGTTTGCAAGGATATGAGAGATCAATTACACATTTGGATTAAATGTTAGGATTCATTGAAGAATGGAAGAAAGTTGTGGCCTAGTCACCTTTTGAAACCAATCTTCAATGTAGTCCTCATTCTCTTGACTCTCCTACAAATTCTTGAACATCATTCTAGATTTCCTGTCCATAAATGGATTAGTTTAACACTTCTATAATGAAAATATTGATTGAAATTTATGCATCCTATTTATCATGATTTATATATGCAGCTAAAAATGAGATTCAAAGATAATGCCTATGTATACTTCCCCATGTTACGAAGATCTTGCTGTCACCATGTTATCCTTTGAACATGAGTTAGTTTTTTAAATAAAAATACTAGAACTGAATTAAATTTCTAATGACTAATCCCTTAGCACCATCCCCAGCAACGGCGCCAAAATGTTGGGCAATTTAATTGCTTAAATTGATTTCATTAAATTATCAACCAGAGAAACTCGTAAGCTCGTGATGTTGCCATCAAAATATATGCAGGAGTAGGAAACTAACTCTATGTCTAACTAAATGATTTATGATTCAATATAATATGCAACGGAAGAGGCTCCTAATTGAGGAGGTCCTAGTTGTCCTTCCCTACAGTATTATATATTGAAAAGAAATCATTAATTACATAAAACTAAAAACTTGAAATAAAAACAAGAGAATGAATTTAAATATTGTTCAGATTCAAATAGAGAGAGAGAGACTAACTTAGTCCCTTGATTGTCCCCTCATATACTGATCCAAACTAAACTAATATTCATTCATAACCATAAGAAATGAAATAACTTGAAACTTAAAAGTAAAAGAATGAATTTAAATTATCATGCAAATCAAATAGAGGGAGAGCCTAACTTAGACCCTTGGTTGTTCCCTCATATGCTGATAAGATTTTAATTTAAAACTCATTCATCAATCACAAACAAATCCCCAAACATCTAAGCAATGAAATAAGATCTATTATGAAATAGAATGTTTCTTTGATCCTTTTAGAGTGAGCTCAATTCTCTTAAGAAAAAAGTGACAAACTATTCCATAAATTCATATACTACATTAAGATAATTTATATCTAAAACTATAGTATGGAAATTTATGTAAAATGAAGCTTTATTCTATTCCATCATAAGTTGGATACATGCTCCAAGAGTCCTCTCTTTTGGAATGGAGGAGGTACTCCTATTTATACAAAAAATATGGTAACCACCTCATAAATGTAGACCCACTATTCCCTCCTTTGACCCACGTATTTCTCAACCAATGGTGACACATAACCCTATCCTCCATGATCTCCTCCATGATCTCCTCCATGAGGTCCATGATCTTCTCCATGAGGTTCATGATATTCTCAAATTCGAATTTGAACATAGAGTGCGACATAAAGATGCCTTGGAAGCTTCCTTTGTACCTACACATGTCAACAAACTCATTCTAATTGTTAGGTATAAGTATAAGCATATTATTTTCTAAGTTTTAACCATAAATCCACTTTAAAATGTTAAGAATTAATAAACTTTGGAAAAGCATAGATATATGCCAATGATGAGGTAAATGTAATGATGTGGAGGTGGAATGGAGGTGACATGAAGGTAATATGGAAGTAACGTGAAGGTATTGGTGAATAATGGAGTGAGAATAAGGACTATTTCGAGGCCCAACAGTCATCACCCATCTCTATGTGCATCTTGAGGTCTTTATCCTCCAAGGCACTGAATAAAATTTTATCACTAGTTATGTGGAATGAGGCTCCACTGTTAAGATACCAGACACAACCCATCATTGATGACACCATGCATGCAACGAGGGCAAGTCCATTTCGAACTGAGAGGCTAATTCCTCACCTTCCGATCCTTTCGAGGATCCCTTCTTAGTCTTATTCGATGGTAAATTAGTCGCATAATGTCCCATCTCGTGACAATTAAAGCATCTGACTTTAGACTTGTCACCCTTCTTCCCTCCATGAGAAGAATTCGATTTGGAATGGGACACCTTCCCCTTCCCTTTACTTGCCTTACTTGCTAAGGCTAAATTTTCTTCATCATCATCCTTGGATGAAGAACCATCCTGTATGCACCTCCTGATCTCCTCTTGCATTAGATGCGACCACAGTGTTCCCAATCCACCAATGTCTCCCTTCCATTCACAGATTCCTGGTAGCTATTCCAACTCTTGGAAGGCCAAGAAGAGAGGCTCACCATATCATCATCAGCATTAGTTATTCCCACACTTCCAATCTTATCTCTGCAAGTGGTGAGCTTGTTTAGATATGTGGAAATAGTATCGCCCTTCTCCATCTTGATTCTTCGAAGCTTCCTTGAGCACCAATTTCTTCTGGTCACTACTGTTCTAGTAGAGGTCCTTCAATGTCATCCACATTTATAATGGAGTATCCTTCCCATGGAGACTCGAGAAAATATGGTCTCAAACTCCCTCAAGGATGATCTGTCTCGCCTTCGCCACACACTTCTTCCACTCATCCAACTCTTTTGAATTAGTTGAAGCTGGCTTTGTGATTTCTTGATCAATGAATTCCTTCAAGCCATTGTCTTCTAATACAACCTCCATTCTATCTTTCCATGCTATGTAATTCTAGCTACCTTCCAAGGCATACTCGAGTCTCAATCCATAGAATTCCATTGGCCAACCTTGAAGTATGATATGCATTTGATTTGCACCTGCAACCCCGAACTTCAAACTTTGAATTCTCTTCTCGGTATACTGTTCACAAATCTGATAAACTTGGCTCTGATACCATGTATAAATTCTCAAATTCTCTACAAATCTTGCTCTGAGACCTATGTAGAAAATTTGATGTGTAAGTTAACCCGATAATGCAATATAAATCAAAGCAGAATACTATAACCTACTTCTACTATCAATTTGCAGAAGCTTAAAGATCGAGCTGAACAATATCACAAAAAGAAGAAGAATCAATGCACAATACACATGAAAATACTTTGGGAAAATCCTTAGCTAAAAACCCCACTATATGTATTATCATACAAGGTGGAAATACATAGGAATTATACAAAGCCTTAGTTCTCACAGCTAGCCAGCTCTCAGTACAATCCTCACAGATGCTCACAGGCAATCTTGGCTTCTCTCAAGCCTTACTCTCTTCCATTTAAGCTCCTATTTCCTTGCGCTATTCCGTTGGGATGATTCACCTTCAAACAAGTGGAACACTATCATAATTATGCAATCCTCAAGGAATTATTCCTTCTACATGCACGCGTTTTCTTTATAGGAAAACACATGCAACTGATAGTACACTGTCCTTGACATTTAACTTAACTGGTTCATTCTCAGAATAGACATGCATGAGTTTCTGATGAGGGAATATTCAGTTAACTGGAGTACACTAGTTGAGTGCATGCATGCATAAACTTACTGTTAACTCTCTATTAGTTCCTGAAGCAGTTTGGAACTAATTAAACTAGACTTAACTCTGTAAACTGAGTTAACTATTTACAGCTCAAATATAACTCAATCTTATATCCTTAATTTAAGGGATAACTCTTTCATGAATTTAGAAAGACTTCTAACTTGAATTTCTCCAACCAATTAAGTCAAAATAACTTAATTAATTATTTCCAATTAGTTGTTAAGACTAAATTCGATTTCAATTCACAATTTAATTCAAGGACAATTAAATTGGAATATTCTTGTTGCCACATTTCAACAATAGATAACATCTCTCAAGGTGAGAGGAGCACCCTGCTCCCTCTAAAAAGAAACTGTACCCAATCCAGTAGCACTATACCTCCCATCGTCACCCATCTCGATATGAATCTAGAGATCCTTCTCCTCTAGGTCATTGAACAACTCCTTGTCATCAATCATGTGGAATGAAGCTCCTCTGTCAAGGCACCATACACTACCCATCATTGATGACACCATGCATGAAATGAGAGTGAATTTAAATTTAGATTGAGAGGCCAAAGCCTCACCCATCAATCATCCAGAGGAATTATTCTTGGACTTCTTGATCGGACAGTTTGTAAAAAAATTTCCTAGCTCATGACAATGGAAGCACTTAACTTTCGACATCTCTTTCTTCTTGCCTCCATGACAAGAATATAATTTTGAATGGAAATCCTTCCATTTCCCCTTCCTTGCCTTACCCACTAAGGCACATTTTTCTTCAACATCAGTCTTTGATGGGGAACCATCTCTAGTGTTCCTTCTTATCTCCTCCTGCATCAAATCCGACTACATTCATTCCCAATATTGCAACTTCTCCCTACCATTGAAAGAGTCCCGATCACTATTTAAACTCTTGGGAAGGCCTAGGAGCACTAGGCTCGCCATATCATCCTTGAAAATGGTTATTCCAACACTTCCAAGCTCATCACGACACTGAGTGAGCATCGTTAGGTATTTTGGAATTGTCTCGCCTTTCTCCATATTGATTTTATGAAGTTCTTCTTTCAGTGCCAACTTCCTATGGTCACTACTATTCTGGAATAGGTACGTCAATGCTTTCCACATATCATACGGAGTTTCCTTCCTATGGAGACTTGACACAATGTGGTCTCAAACTCCCTTAAGGATTATTCGGCTTGCCTTCACCATCAACTTCTTCCATTCATTCAGATTTTGTGCATCCGATGCTGGTGGCTTAAGGATGCCTTGATCAATTAATTCCTTGAGGCCATTATCCTCCAACACTGCCTCCATCATGTCCATCCAGGATATATAATTTGAGTTGCCTTCCAAGGCATACTCAAGCCTCAAACCATAGAAAGCCATTTGTTGATCCTGAAGTATGTATTGCAAATTCAAATTTCACTTGAAACCCCAAACTCAAAACTTATAAATATCCTCTAGTATACTATTTTCAATTCTAAAACCATGCATCTTTTCCTATAGATTCACAACTCACGTAATGTACTAAGACACAAGAAAAGAATCTACTCTACTATTTAAAAGGTAGAAACCAATAGATCGATGAAAATAATAATCGACAAGAGGAAGGCAATAAAAGACACATAACACAATTGTTTCTCTGGGGAAATCCACTACTCAAAACCCTGAGTATCTATTACATAAAACATAAATCTGAGTGATAATATAAATCTTGTTGACAAGAACAATTTTCGCACAAGTATGATCAACTCTACCTCAAAATCCCACACTGACCAACACATAGCCAATTTTTGTTGCCTGCCAAGACCCTATTTCCTTGTGCAATTCCTGTGAGCATCAACCCATATTTAATTAGGAAATCCTTTCTCCATAACTACGCAATCCAAAACTAGGTCCTTCTCTTATTGCATGGATGACCTATACAAGTCAGATAATCATACAACTGATAGTCATTGTCCCTGCACTTTAGTCTTGACTGGGTCTTTCTTTGAATTGGCATGCATGAGTTTCTCATGAGGGAATCTTTTATTAGCTGAAGTAGCATTGAGGATGCACTAGAGCATCAACTCACTAATAGACCTGCTGCAGCCCAGCACCAACCAAAGGGATCATACAAAAACATTTTACAGGGCAACAGAAATGCAGGTCTCCCTCCAGACCAAGGTGGACACTTACCCAAGCCATACATAGTAGATCAGGCAGAGAAAACCCCAGCTTTAAATCTAGATTCTTCAGGGCTTGATGATTTCGTCAAGTCCTATGAAACGAAAGCCTTAATATGCCGTTTCAACAGCTTTTGGCCAAAACCCATGGATCTTTTCCACTGGATCTTCACCAGCTGGACCATGGAATGTGATGTTCATTTATGTTCAAAAGGGTTCTTCATAGTAAGATTTACATCCGAGGAAGTTAGAGATACAGTCATCAGTGCCGGGCCATGGTTTTGGGGAACATCGGGGTTGTTTGTGACCCCATGGTTCCCAGATTTTGACCCAAATAAAATGACTGTAACCAAAATGCCTGTCTGGGTTAGACTACACAATCTTCCTCTGCATTTTTGGGATGACCGAGTGCTGGAAGGCATTGGGAACAGCATAGGGAAATACATCAAAACAGATCTGGATAGGGTCGATGAAAGGATCTACACCTTCGCACGTATCTGCGTGGAAGTAGATTTAAGCAAAGGGCTGCCGGAAAATATAAGGTTGATCTACAAACAACAGAACTGGCTGCAGGTACTGGATTATGAAAACACTGCTTTCAGATGTAGGATCTGTAGGCAGACAGGACACTTACAAAGCTCATGCCCAGAAGTCAAGAATAAAAAGAAGCAGCAAGGGAAGCAGAGGAAAGGGTGGCACTTTCCCCCTCCAGATTCAGATGACGAAGAATCAGAAGAAGCAGAGGAAGAGCCCACAGCAGAGGAAACTGAGGCAGCTCAAGAGAGGGAGAATCAGAAAGGAAGTTCATCAGACAACAAGACAGCAGGAATAAGCACGGTTCCTAGTACGGGAGGCAACAAACGGCAACACCATTCAGACACCTCAGATTCAGACAAAGAACCTGGTCCACAGAATACAGAGACACAGTTAGTCATCGCTTCGATCGAGCCCTCTCAAGGAGAGTGGCGTAAGGTCGAAAAGAAAAAGGGGAGGAAAACCTGAGGCGTGAGTCCTACTCACTGCCAGATCTCAGTTTTTTCTCCTATCTCTCCCTCTCTCTTCTCTTCTGTTTTTTCTTATTCTTTGTGCGCGTTAGTTCCCTAACGTTGCGTGGGGTGCGAAAGCACTCGGGCCCTTGGGGCAGCATACGGAATGCTTCATTGCATCTGCTAGTGTAACTTTTCATTATCTTTTTAATAAAAAGTTACCGTTTTTTTCTTTGGAAAAAAAAACTCACTAATAGACCTCTACTAGTTCCACAAATAGTTAGAACTAATTTAATTGTCTATAACTCAGTCAAACTGAGTTATCTAATTATAACTCAAATAAACTCATCCTGAACCCCCAAAATTTAGGGATAACATATACATGACTATAGAGAGACTTCCAACTCGAAATTCCTAAGATAATTAAGTTAATTAAACTTAATTAACTATTTACAAGTGGCTATGAGAATAGAATTCGATTTTAATTCATAGTTTAATTCAGGGAAAAATTAAACTGGAATTTCATCTTGCCATTTCTTAAAAGGGCCAACTTTGTGCCCAAAACTGCAAAAAACTCCTTCCAAAACTTGCAATTTAACTTTGCATCCCTATTTGACACAATCTTATTTGGAATTCCATGCAATCTAACCACATTGATGAATTATTGTTCTACATCGCTAGCTGGGAATGTAGACTTCACTAGAATGAAGTGTGCAACCTTTGTCAACCTATCCACAACAACCATGATTGAATCATTTTGTATCACTATCCTTGGAAAAATTGTGATAAATTAAATGGAAATGACCTCCCGTTTCCATTTTGGAATCACAACCGTTGTATCAATCCACCTTGATGCTTACACTCTGCCTCCAACCACTAACAATCTAAGCATCTAGCCACAATATATACTACGTCTCTCTTAAAATTTGGCCAATAATAGAATTATTCACTACTTTCAGCATCTTTTCATAACCTGGGTGACCTGAATATGGTTTCTCATGAAACTCCCTCAAGATCTCCTTCATGAGATAACTGTTTTCTGGCAGAATTATCCTATCTCTAAACCTGACAAATCCATATGTTGTAAGACAATAGTTCACATCTTATGCACCTACACCTGCACTTGTACCTAACTTCTAGTACAACCTATGTACAATATCCATATAGCTGACATCCTGCTGACCTGCCTGCAAGATCCTACCATGTAGATTTGTTCCCTATGAACTCATAGCTTCTATATGATTTACCTGTATCCACCTGCTAAGAGGATATTCCACCCTGTTCTCATTTCCTTTGATGTATCTGATCTCAAAATCAAACTCATTGATCATGGCCAACCATCTAGCTTGCCTAGCGTTCAGATTCACCTAGTCAAAGAAGTATCTCAACCCACTATGATCGATCATCAGTACAAACATCCTACCAAGAATATAATGACTCCACGTCTTCAATGCATGAATAATCACTAATAGTTCAAGATCATGCATTGGATAGTTCTTCTCATGCTCATTCAATTTTCATTACTCATATCATACAGTGTCTCTCTCTTGCATAAGGACTCCACCAAGTTTTATATTGCAAGAATTTGTACATACTACAAACTCTTTGTCAGTATCTATAATATTTAACACTAGTGAATGTGTCAACAACTCCTTTAGCTTATCACAACTATCCTGTTACAGATCCATTTGGGCACATCACTCCCATCATCCAGATCAATACCATTAGGGCTCATCAAACCCTAATTCAGTTACTACATGCCCTAGAAAAGTCAACACTTTGAATGCCTCCTTCCCTGATAGTTTGATGGCTTGAAGACATCCTGAAATGACTCCTAGAAGGACTAGTGCATGTAGGCCAATGCAAGGGTGCTCTGCAGAGCTCTTAGGCCCACTTCGAATAGGGTTTTCGGAATATTCTCATCTTCAGAGCCTTCTAGAAGATTCCCACACTTATCATCTGTTGGAAATAATACTGAGAGGGGGGGGTGAATCAGTATTAGCAAATCACTAAACTTTTCATTTCCATACTTATATTCATATACGCTACTTCAGTTAAGGGAACCTGCGTGTACACGCAACTGTGTTTAATGCAACTAGCATATATCCAGTAAACTTATGATTCAGTTAATCCATTATATGTTGATCTTTAATCGGTGCATTAGAACTTCATTAACCATATGAACAGTAAACAGGTGCAGTAAAATGGAATAGATCATCACAAATAAGAAGCACACATGAACACCATGATATAAGGTGGAAACCCAATGCAAGACAAAACCACCTACTGTTGTTTTGTTTAATACAAGAAAAACCTGTTTACAATCTTGTACTAGCACAAACTCATACGAGTAAGCATGCAACTACCTGCAGAAGGCTACAACTTTCTCTCGTTCTGCAACTTCTATTGGAAGGGAGCTACAACCCCCTAGCTCTTGTACTACTTGATATATTTACTTGTACTTACGCACAGACCTACAGAAGGCTACGACCTTCTCTTTTCTTCCAGGGACCACGTTTCATAAATTTTCATTTGGATCCATCAATAAAATCAAGGCAAAAAATCAATCACCACTGCAATACAACCATCAACCACATCTACATCATCAATCTTTGAATCACCCAACAACTGAATCACTGAAACCCTGTCATCAAACATAGTTACCAGAACATAGAGCAAAACCTAGAACTCTGCAACAATAACCAGATCCAACTGCAACTTCAAATATCATATTTCATTGTTTATACTCTATAATGATGAATCAAACTAGCGTGTATACACACTTTTACCAAAGACAATTGGTGTATAGATCCGCAAATATTTACTTATAACTTTGCAGCTATTCCAAACATCAGCCATACGCAGATCATAACATTTATACAATAAAACATGCATCAATAATTCATATCTAGTATGTCCATGATCAAACCACATAATGATAATGCATTCCAAGCCTTATGATCCCGATCCATCATCCATCATCAACCACATAGGTGCATCCTTGGCTCAGATCAAGCAAAGCATCACAAACCAATAACCAACATACTAGATCTCGCACTTCATTAGATATTCAATCCTTGCACCCTTGCACTTTGGCCTAATGATCTTCTTCTCCTTATATAGGTTTAGGCTTCTCTCAATACCATGGTCCAAAACCACATAGTACCAATACCTTCGACCCAATACATGGGGTCAATACCTCGGACCAAATACCATGGACCAAATACCACGAACCAAAACATAGTTTTTCGACATGTACGTGCCTTTCCTTCTGTGATGTGCGTGTGTACATTATACGTGCCCTTGTATGTAGTGAACCTACGTGTATACACTACGTGGTATATAATGTACCTGCGTATATACGTGACTTGGTATGTAGTGAACCTGCATGTGTACACGACTTGGTATATAGCGAGTCTGAACTGTGATCTGTCATTTGAGTGAGTTGCCATCAAGGACAACACTTGAGTAATACTTTTATCATAATTCCAACAATCTCCCCCTGTGGACTTGATGGCAACAACCACACCAAGTCACTCTCCCCCTTTGACATCAAGGGCAAAGGGTGGACCAAGATATTCTCTCCCTTGATATACATTCTGTTTTCCATACTCCCCCTAAGTACATGTTGAAATCTCTAATTGAGCTCTTTGTACATGCTGAGATGTACCAATCCATCCATGCTTCCTCTGAGCACATTTTGATCGAACTCCCCCTCTGTACATGCCAAGATGTACCAATCCGTTCATGCTCCCCTAAGCACATGCAGAGTTTGCAAAGATATTTTTCAAAAGAATAACATGACTCTACAACTCAACTAAGTGAGTATGACCTTCCTATCACCAATGACTCATACATACATCAATCTCCCAACCAAGTGGGGATACACCATTTTGACTCATCCACCCAACCAAGTGGGGATATACCAAATGTTTATACATGACTGAAATAGACATTATTACATCATCCTTCCCATGAAAACTGGGGTTAAAAATTACATCATATGACTCATGGGTCTTTAAAAGAAATACATGAAATTTTTAACAAAGACCAATGACCTAAACAAGACCATGATAGTCATCAGCAACTAACATACACCATATGATCTGCACTATAAGCATCTCTCATCAACATCAATAACCTGTAACCTGCAATACCATTCTTTTGACCAACCAACAATAAGTAGCAAGATGTATCATTTAGCCACATAAGCATTATCACCAAAGACTTCTAACCATAATGTCAACAATGCATTATTCGAATCATATGCTCCCCCTGAACCTGTGCCATCTGTTCACTGTCAGATCTGATCATGCATAAATAAGTAAGAAGTATCAAGGCATCATCATCATCAAGTTAGGATGAAAAGCACTTATAAACATCATCTTATGAGTACCAACACATTTCCACACATCATCAACAGATTGTAACCATTATCAAACAGAGCAAATAATGGACTAAATCATATCAGACCCTTTTTCCTGAGTCTGTCCCACTACTTTTCCTCAAACCAACATATACGCGACTGTTCAGCTTCGAACTTGCGTATACACGTGACTTGTCTTCATGAAACTTCCGTATGAGATTTAGAACATTGAGGTTCCACACTTTCATCTCCCTCTGAAGCTTTCATGTCTGTATACTCTGCTATGCCACATCTTTCTGACTGTACTTCCTTTTTCTTCCAAATCTTCGACTGTGATGATGTTTTCGCCTTTTCGTATGGTGCCCGTACTTTGTTCCCGCATTCCTTTGCTATATGTCCAAGCTTGTTATATGCATAACATCTTACATGTTTCATATTCCTTTTGTAGCAATCAACAGCTTTGTGACCAAACATATTGCAAGAAAAAAAATATCCCTTAAAGTACCTGGAACGTGATGATCTTTCTGTGTGATGGTCTTGAACCATTCTACTTCTGCATATAGCTGCAACATGTCCAAAATTATGACATACTTAAAAATCAACATTATTCATCGAAGGAAATAGCCATCTATCACTTCCATATTTAGGATTAAAATATTTTCTTTGAATATTAACTTTCCTTGGTTGTCGATGGGTTTGACCTCTCATCTCCTTGTTGAGCATTTCAGATTTTGCATTAGAGTTCCTTGCCCCACCTTGTGAGCTAGATTCACCTTCATCAAATTCATAAAAAACAAGACCAATTTTGATAGTAGGTGACCTTTGACTACTAAGAATATCATCCAAAATCTTAGTATTATCTTGAAATCGTAATAGTATATCTTTTTCTTCCAATTTACCTTTCAAGATATTTACCTCAACCTGTGGTTGTTCTTCCTTTTCCAGATATTGCTTCTTCAAGATTTCTTTATACTTTCTTCCTTCGTCCACTTGTTGCCTTAGTTTGAGAATCTCATTTTCTTTTTCTTCATTCTGCTCCTGTAGCATTTGACGTACTCTGAAGGCACACTCCAGCTGAGCTTTTAAGCTGATAACTTCTTCTTTGAGGGCACTCTCCCTTTTGTTAAATAGATCTTGTTGATCTATGAGTTTATCTGATGCTTCATTTTCTTGCTCATCTCCAATCTAAGGTGATTCAGAATCTAAATACTTGTTTACACTCAATGACAGTCTGTCATTGTTCCTTTGATCTATCTTCTTCTTCTGACGCACTTTCTTTCCCATTGTTCTGCGGATCTCCTTCAAGCAATCAAGCTTCTACAAAGGACCTGCTCTGATACCAATTTTTGGAAATGATACTGAGAGGGGGGGGGGTGAATCAGTATTAGAAAATCACTAACTTTTTCATTTCCATACTTAGATTCATATATGATACTTCAGTTAAAGGAACCCATGTGTACACGCAACTGTGTTTAATGCAACTAGCATATATCCAGTAAACTTATGATTCGGTTAATCCATTATATGTTGATATTCAATCAGTGCATCAGAACTTCATTAACCATATGAACAGTAAACAGGTGCAGTAAAACATAATAGATCATCACACATAAGAGGCACACATGAACATCATGATATACGGTGGAAACCCAATGCGGGACAAAAACCACCTGCTGCTGTTTTCTTTAACATAAGAAAAACTTGTTTACAATCTTGTACTGGTGCAGACTCATACCAGTATGCATGCACCCACCTGCAGAAGGCTACAACCTTCTCTTGTTCCCCATCTTCTACTGGAAGGGAGCTACAACCCCCTAGCTCTTGTACTAGCCGATATATTTACTAGTACATAGGTGCAGGGCTACAGAAGGCTACGGCCTTCTCTTTTCTTCCAGGGACCACGTTTCATAAATTTTCATACTAGATCCATCAATAACATCAAGTCACAAAATCAATCACCATTGCAATACAACGATCAACCACATCTACATCATCAATCTTTGAATCACCCAACAACTGAATCACTGAAACCTTATCATCAAACACAGTCACTAGAACATAGAGAAAAACCCAGAACTCTACAAAACAACCAGATCCAACTACAACTTCAAATATCATATTTCATTGTGTATACGCTACTATGATGAACCAAACCAGTGTGTATATGCGCTTTTACCAAAGCCAACCCGCGTACAGATCTGCAAATATTTACTCATAACTTTGCAGCTATTACAAACATCAATCATACCCAGATCATAAAATTTATACAATAAAACATGCATCAATAATTCAGATCTAGTATATCCATGATCAAACCACATAATCGTAATGCATTCCAAGCCTTATGATCCCGATCCATAATCCATCATCAACCGCATAGGTGCATCCTTGGTTCAGATCAAGCAAAGCATCACAAACCCATAACCAGCATACTAGATCTCGCACTTCATCAGATATTCAATCCTTGCACCTTTGCACTTTGGCCTAATGATCTTCTTCTCCTTATATAGATTTAGGCTTCTCTCAATACCATGGTCCAAAATCGCGTACGACCAATACCTCGGACCCAATACTTGGGCTCAATACCTTGGACCAAATACCATGGAACAAATACCACGGACCAAAACTTAGTTTTCCGACATGTATGCGCCTTTCCTTCTGTGAAATTGCGTGTGTATGTTATACACACCCTTGTATGTAGTGAACTTGTGTGTATACACTACTTGGTATATAGTGAACCTGCGTATATACGCGAATTGGTATATAGTGAACCTGCGTGTGTACACGACTTGGTATATGGTGAACCTGCATATATACGCGACTTGGTATATAGTGAATGTGTGTATACCTTTCTTTCTTCATTCTGTGAGTCTGAACTGTGATCTGTCATCTGAGTGAGTTGCCATCAAGGACAACACTTGAGTCATACCTGTATCATAATTCCAACATCATCTCCTATGAGCTCGAAAATGGGTGAGGAATGAGTTAAGTAACCTCCTATCCTCTCATCCCTTCCTCCATGGAAACTAACTCTAAGTTTGGAAGGACATTCAATACCATAATTTATGACAAAAGCTCCTCCATTTTCCTATAAATTGAGCACTCATCTAAGTGACCAAGGGCTAGACTATGTTGAATTCTAAGGAGATAATGTTGCTATGAGAATTGACTTTGAGACAAGTATTGTTATGCTACAAGTTTGTCATGATTTTGATGTAATGTGGATGGGATCAAAGCTAGAGGAGTGACTTTGAATCAGACTTGATGGTTGTAATTCCTTCTTCTATTCAATAAAGTATTTGAACCTTTTTCCCATATGCTTATCTTGTTATATGATGCTTCTATGTGTGAATGTATCTGATTCCATTTACTTGTATTCAATAGATATTTTTCTTTGATTGATTCTTTGTCTTATGTTGATGTTTATAGGTACTTATCAAGCGTGTAAAGAATGGGAAGGACTGACAGGATTGATACAAAGGGGACAAGAGGAAAGAGGAACTACAAGTAGGTATTTGCATTCTCTTTTTCTTATCTATTGCATATAGGAAAAGGCTAAAGTGCTTTAAACTATTGTTCTAGATATGGCTACTTATCTAGGGAATTAGTATTTATCTATAGATACCAAATTCTCCAAAACATAGCCCCAAACTCCTTTTCCTATTCAGACCCCCTACTTTCCTCTTTAATGATGTAATATGATAAGAAATATGTGAGAAGATTTTGATGAACCTCCTCTAATAACCTTCTAATCCCATGAAGGATCTCACCTCATCTACATTTCTAGGATCTTCCCACTCCATAATAGATCTTACCTTTTCTAGATCCACTATGATACCCTCCTTGGAGACAACATGTCCCAAGTAATGTACCTCAGTTTGAAAGAAATTTCACATGTTGAGATTGGCATACAATTGATGCTCTCTCAACGATCTCAATGTTGCTGCTAAATAATTGACATGATCTTCTTCATTTTTATAATATACCAATATTTCATCAATGAACACAATAAAAAACTTATCCAAATACGGGTGAAACACGCTATTCATCAAGAATATAAAGGTAGCTAGAGGATTAGCCAAACTGAATTGAACTACAATAAACTCATAATGGCCATACCTAGTCTGGAAAGTTGTCTTGTAAATTTCCTTCTCTTTGATGCATAATTGATGGTATCCTAATCTCAAATTAATCTTTGAGAACATTGCTTCTCCCTTCAGCTGATCAAACAAGTTATTAATCCTCGGAAACAAATACCTGTTCTTGATGGTCACTTTTTTCAACTACTTGTAGTCAATGCATAATCTGCGAGTACCATCCTTCTTCTTCACAAACAATACAGGTGCACCACATGGTGATACACTTGACCTAATGTATACTTTTTCAAGCATCTCTTTCAGTGGAAACTTTAGCTCTACCAACTCAGGTGTGTTAATCTTGTAAGGTATTTTTGACGTTGGAGCTTCCCATGGAACCAACTCAATAGAAACGTCTACTTCCCTGTGAGGTGGCAACTCTGCTGGTGCACCCCATGGTGATACACTTGACCTAATGTATCCTTTTTCAAGCAAATTTCACTCTACCAACTCAGGTGTGTTAATCTTGTAAGGTGATTTTGATTTTGGAGCTTCCCATGGCACTAACTCAATAGAAAAGTCTACTTCCCTGTGAGGTGGAAACTATGAGATCTCTACGGGAAACACATATTGAAACTGCTATAGAAATGGGTACCTACTGAAAACATCCACCTGATGTGGCCTTGTTCTTTCCCTCAAGACTCTTAGTTCCCCATTGACATCCAAGCACTCAATGTTTTTTTCATAACAATCCACCTTATTCCTATGAAGTTATAGCCAGTACATACCCAATAGCATATTATATAATCCCAACAAAAATACATTCAAATGTGTTGTTGTAGATATTCCATTGAGCTCAAATGCGCAAGCTCTTACCCAATGACGAACTCGCTTCTTTGTACCTATATCCAACTATACTAAGCAACATTATGCATGCACTTCTTTATTCAAACCACACTTATCCACCAAGTCAAGACTAACATAACTATAATTAGATCTAGGTTCAATCAGAATAGAAACAACTTGATCACAAAGCTTATCGTCCATCTCAATGATAGATGCTTGATGGTCTTCCTGTTTGTTTTCCATTGCTACATAGATGTCACGAACACTCTAACTAATATCCCCAATAGTTTGTGCCTCATGTGAACTATAAATCTGAGGCCCACCACCCTAATTCTATGGAAAATATCTCTTACGGTGCTCATTACAACATTTTGAACACTCCAATCATCCAATACCATCACCTTTGTGTTGCTGCTCTGATCCATGTCCCTATCTAGACGCATTAAACTTCTTTTCTGGTGCCACATTTTCTTTCTCTTCTACATTTTGAGGCCTTTCTCTTTTCAAATACAATTTATCCTTACCTTTATCCTTCCCTTTCCGTCCTTTCTGAGATTCATTCTTACACTTTGACAACTCATAGAAATTCTTCAATTTCTCAATAAATTCCTCAAGTGACTGAGGCTCATCATACTCAATCTGATCTCTAAATGCTAATGGAAAACCACTGAAAAATCGCTAAACTTTAGCCTTATCATATTTAATATACGATGCATACCTCAATAGATCCTGAAACTTGGTCATATACTCCTCATTTGTCATCGATCCCATCTTCAGCTCATAGAATTCTTTGGCCTTACTGTAGTAGTACCTTTCTGACAAATATTTCTTCTTGAAAATATTCTTTAACTCATGCTAACTCAAGTCCTCTATCCCAATGTAACTAACCCGACTCACATCTTCCCACCAAATGTTTCCTTTACCTCTCAAGCTGAAGCTAGCTACTCTAGCCTTCATATTATCTGTGTAATTTTGTAACTCAAAGAACTTCTTCATCCCAAGTATCCAAGCCTCTACATCTTTCATCTTCTTCGCATATCCATCAAAAGTAGGTGTCATTTATTTCTTAAATTCATCTGGAAAGTATCCCCTATCACTCGTAATGTCAAGATGATAACAACGATGATCATGATTCCTATCAGAGCCAAAACTAGATTAGTACCTATGTCCATGAGATCTCCTATCCAGAGTATCCAACAACCTACGATCTCTAACTATTCCATCTCTATCCGAACTGTGAAAACCATGAGACCTACTACCATATGCCCCATTAGTTCTATCCTCCTGCCCATGGCTGATCAAAAGTGGCCCCCATCACTACAATTATGACAAATTCTGAAGGAGTGTTGCATTAACCTCTACTTGTTTCTCTTTTGACTACATGATTTTTTCATTGTCTGCCTTAAAACACCTTATTTATTCCTTCAAGCTTCTCACTGTGTCTGCTAAATTAGAAGAGTGCCCAACACCATGCTTCTTATCTGATTCACAGGGACAATCTTGATATTATACCATCTTCCTAGTAATTTTGATATATTTCCTGCAAGGCATACTATGTCAACTAAACCAAATCACAATAACCAATGTACCTTAGCAAATTTTAGGGAGGATATCTCATCTGCAATATCAATCAATCAAGGTAGTACATGTATAACATAATCATAACATCATATATACATAAAATAAATAATCATATAACCATGTAACCATCATTCTAGATAGATTCCTGTCATCAATGCATGACCATATCAACTACAGATACCATGACCTCATGCATGACAACAACAACCATACTAATGTACATTGACAATATGCAAGCATAAACAACATGTAACCAATCATACACTCATGTGACACACTTCACAACAACAAAATCCTCTTTCACATGGTGACATCACTACAACCATGACCACCACCATGCATATACAAGAAGCATATAGACCACAACTATGATTAACATGCGTGAAACCTACATGAATGCATGACCAACACACACTGCCCATCTAGTCCAAGGGGTCAACCATGCTCTGATACCACTCTATAACACCCTCCTCCCACATCTACCCAATTAACTTACTAATCGGGGTAAACGTGTGATGAGAGGCTACTATGATGGGATTCAACCTCCTAGGTGACCTTAAGGAAGTGGAATTGATGGAAACACACCACACAGACCTTCTACATCAATAATAGAACTCCCAAGAGCTAAACCAACCACTTAGGTAACCATCCCTTGAGACCAACTGAAGTGTTAGCCATTAGACCCTCAGACGCTCCCTTGATATGGAAAAACATGCATCTAGGACGCTTTGGATGCTCCGACAACATGGGTATGCATGTGTCCAAGGACTTTTCTACCCAGTGTTGTGCCTGCATATCTGGGATTTGAGCCACTTTTTTAGGCCCAGAGCCCAGGTCACTGCCCATAACTCAATGACACATTCAGAAATGAATTTACACAACATAACAATGATACATTTGCAAAAAACAAGGACAAGGTATAGACTGGGCCCCTACCAGCCATGACAGGCATTTTGTTAAACATGTCAAAAATATGTAATCTACATGTGTAAACAATAGATTTGAGCATAGGGGTCTCATACTTATTTCAGAATCGCTATGAGGCATTTCTTTGTTATATCATTAGCTACATTATCAACTATTAGGTCATAGATACATTATCCATTCATCTACAAATCAAAACATAAGGAGAGCCATACATCATCACTATCATAATACATGCTTATAACCAACATAATAACAACATCAATATCAAGGATACATCAACCATAGAATCTATATATAAACAAGTACATTCACACATAAGATACCAAAGAAATAACCTCTTATTTATGAATGCAAAATCCAGCTCGAGATGGGACTACCAAATTCCACCTGACCATGGAATGGCTTAGCCAATTCTCTCATCATCCATTCACCCTTGTGCCATATTCCAAGCATGAATATGGGACTCAAAACAAGGGAATCCCGAGGCTACACCACCTCCCTTAATCAATATAAACTAGGCTTTACCATAATCCATCCTGGATCATTAGGCCAAACAATAAACATGTAATAACATGATTTACCATGATCACCGCCAGATAAATAGGCTAAACAATCATGGATGCCACCAGATTTCTCCACCTACACTGTGAGAATTTTCATATCTCCTAGTCTCTCAGGCTTTACTACAATCCACACTGGATCACTAGGCCCTAAACTAAGACCCACTCTCCAAGTTTTACCGCATATCCCATCCTTCGATTACTAGGCATAATGGATAGCACCCACCCCTAGGCTTTACCATATATCCCACCATTCACTAGTCGAGGATTCCTAGGCCATAGAGGCAACACAAAATTTGGTTTTACCACAACCCACAGTTCGGTTCAGGGGTTACTAGGCCATGTGTTCTATTATTCAGAGATCCACCTCACTCAACTTCGAATCCATCTGACAATCTAGCTCAACCAAAACATGAGAACCCCATCATACCATGACTATTCGGAAATGGAAAGGTTAGGTTGAAAAACACTGTCACACATGGAAAAAACCATGCCATAACAACAAGAAACCACATGCAATACCATGCATACCAAATCTAACAAGGAAAACACACATGAAAATTGATACTTGAAAAAAATCTTGTTATATCTACTTGATCCTACTCTTCCTTTATTTCTCCTTCCTTCCTCTTGCCTTATTTTCCTTTATTGATCCAATGCCAAAGTGATCCAGGAAAACTCTAAGTATCCAAGAGTGAGCGAGAGAGAGAATAATTAGAGGGCTCCAACACTGAACTGACAAAAGGTACCAACTAATCCCTTGAAGCATTTTTATCAATTAGGCCTCTATTTTCTTCATTTTCCATTATTTTCCTTCATTTTCCTCCTCACATGAAACTTGTGACATTTCAGCTTCCTTTTCTCCTAATTTCCATTATCTTCATAAATAAATGTGCCAAAAATAACATTTTTCCTTTCCAAATCCTTAGTCATTTCCGTTACCAACTTCCTTAGCCATAATAAACCAAATTACCACCCACTAGGGAGTTTTTCCCAAAATTTAGTTTGGAATAAGTGTCCCATCAATTGTGGTTATTATTTTGCCTTTATTAACTTTTATTACATGGAATTTTCACGAGGGTTGATACAATGGTCAACCATGGCCATCCACTATGGTTCAACGTAATTCAATATGGTTCATTATAGGTCACCTATAGATAGACCATGACACCCATGGTAACTATGGTTCAACATGGTAGTTATGTTGGCTATTGTTGACTATGGTTGTGATCTAGGTTAATATTAGTGGTCACCCACCCATTCCACCTAGACCTAGAGTTGGTTTCATCATTTTCCTTCTTTATAGCAGCATTTACTATCTTTTGCAGTTTTTCAGGTCTTGAACTTCTAGAGAAATTTTGACCCCCTAAAAGACATTTTTTTAACGTCTGTAGTAGCCCCATGATCATAAGTAATGGCATGTCACAAATCGTGTAATACTCAAAGAGATATTTCCAATGCGGTATCGTATGGGCCAAACAGAGATAATATGACCAAGTTACAACCCCAGGAAGTTGGTTGTGCAACTAACCCAAACAGGGCGCACAAACTCTTGGCGTTCCATCTCCTCGGCTTAGGGTTTTGGTTTTTTAGAGCTTTCCCTTGTTTTCCAATAATAAAAATGCCCTTGAGCCTCATTGTAACACAGTTCAGAGACATGTAGCTGCCACATTTCTTCTCAAAGATAAGCAACCATTGCTCGAGCTAGTCTATTTCCTTTTTTTTATGTAAGCATATTTCAGTTATTTGATATTAATGAAATGAAGTTTTATTCTTGCTGCATCTCTGTGTTTATGTGTATTTATGTATTTTCTTGTGTTCTTGCATAAGTTCATATAAGTGGTATCAGAGCGGTTTGTTCGTTATTTGTTTTTCTTTGGATGTCCCTAACAAGGTCATGGTATAAGGGATTAGGGCTCTAACTGGTTGAACCTTTACAAGAACAGCCTCAAAAACCACGAAAACCTCTCATGGTGGACGAGAATAAAGATGATGGGTCAAGAAATCCTTTCAAAATATTTCTTGAGGAAGTCCTCAAGCGACAGAGGAACACGATGATGGATAACTTTTCCTAGATCCTTCAATGACTACCAATAGGCAATGCATCTTCATCCAACAACCACTTTGGAGGTGTCGCTCCTCTTGAGGTACAAGTTAACTTTGACATTCCCATATTTGAAGGATAGATAGATGTAGACATCATATATATATGGTTAAATCTTCTTCAAGGATATTTTTCAGTTCATGATTTTTCCAATTGAGAAAATATTACTTTTGCACTCCTCAAAGCCACCCCACATGTCAAGGATTAGTGGGAAACCTAATGTGAACAAAAGGATGAGAGAGAATCCTCACTATTTTTAGTCACACGAACTTGGAATAATTTCCGAGATGCCATCAATGAACAATATTACCCTCTCGGGAGCTATGAAGTAAGTACATAAAGTGGACCATGCTGTGGCAGGGAAGGGACCAAGATGTGTTGGAGTTCATGTATGTATTCCATAAAATCTAAGTGTAATTTGGTACTCAAGTATCATGGTTGTCTACACAAGTACGTCCAGGATGAGACGAAGCTCCTGGAGGTCTCCTCTCTTGGCATCGCCTATCGATACAATCTCAAGATTGAGGATAAATTTAAACAAAAGAAGCAAAAATTTTGAAATGCGAATCCGAAGCAAGGGAAAGGTGCCCCCAAACCGTAGAAAAAAGGACAAAGCTAAGGTGGGATGACTCAGTACAACCTACATAGCCACAAGCAAAGAGAAACACCACGAAGAAAAAGAAGGACACATGGAAATGATGTGAATTCCATAAGAGCCCCACTCCAAACACAAGTGAGTGTTGAGCGAGAAGTCATTGGTTACCGAGTTGAAGGCTTCTGAATCAGATGCATGTTCTGACTCTATGTCGGAAATAGACAAGGGGAATGAAAAAATCAAGTAGATTATAGATGTGGAGCCTAGTGCCACCATTGCCACCACTAAGATCTAGAAGGATGAGCCTGAAGATCCCGAGGAGGGGGAGTAGCTCTTCCACTCATAGATGTGGGTGAATATTTTTTCGCTACAGTACATTGTCAATAGCGAGAGCCAAAAGAACCTCATTTAAGTAGAGGTTGTGAAGTGGTTGTGCCTATAGAACACACCACACCTAAAACTGTACAACATCGGGTAGCTTCACCAAGGGAAATATCTCCTTGTCATCTAACAGTGTCACCTTCCCTACAACATCAAGCCCTTCATGGATGAGGTACTGTGTGATGTTGCCTCTCTTGAAGTTTTAGATGTATTATTATGCCAACCATACTTGTGGAAGTGACATGCTTTGTATGAGTCTAGGCCTCACACTATTATTATTGCTTTAGGAAATAACTTGTACATGATACTAGAGGTAGCACTGATTACTACCATTTATTTGATCACTGTGAAGGAATGCAGTAAGATCATTTCCTAGACTAGGAAATTTGTCTTCCTTATGATTCACCCTCAGGGAAAGAAGAATATTATGGCCAAAACCTCCAAACATAGCTCCTATGCATGACAACAATGGATGGACAATGTTGTAGAGGAGTAAAGGGACATCTTCACCTCACCCATAGGGGTACCTCTACACTATCAGGTCAAGCACTCCATCGATATGACCCTGGGCGCACTGTTACCCAATGTACTGATCTATTGACACTCTATTTTGGAGAACAATGAAATCAAGAGGAAGATTATGGAGTTGTTGTAGAAAGGGCACAGCAGGCCAATTTCATCACCCTATGGGAGCATGATCGTGTTGGTAAAGAAGAAGAACAGTACCTGGAGAATTTGTATTGACTATCAGGTGTTGAAAAAGATCATTGTATGGAACAGGTATCTAATCCCACGGATTGATGACATTCTGGACCAGCTCAAGGAGGCTAAATAGTTTAGCAAGATTGACTTGAAGTCTTGTTATCACTAGGTACCCATCGAACCCTCTGATGTGTGGAAGACTTACTTGAAATCCAAGGAGGGCCTTTTTGAATGGCTGGTCATTCCTTCGAGTTGACGAATGCCCCCACAACCTTCATGAGGTTGATGGACAACATCTTGCGACCCTTTACCAACTCATTTTTGGTGTTTTATTTGGATGACATTATGATCTTCAACTAGAGTTGGGAAGATCACATACACCATATTTGAGAGGACGTCACCACCCTGCGATAAAACAAATTGTGCGCCAATTTGGAGAAATTCACTTTTGGTATCAATATCTAGGGTACATCATTGATGAGTAGGGCGTGTATGTGGACCTAGGAAAGATACAAGTCATTCAGGATTGGCCAAACCCAACCACTCTAATAGCTCTTTGCATATTTCTTGGTCTTTCCAACTTCTATCGCAGGTTCGTGTTGGTGTTCTTTTATATCACTTGACCTTTGAGTCAAGTCACTAAGGGAGGAGCGAAAGAAAATTTCTTTTGGTCTGAATCCCAATAGAAGGCGTTTTTCAATTTGAAGCATCACCTTTTCTCCACACGAGTGCTCACATTACCAGACCTACAATAACCATTTTAGATCGAGATAGATGCTTCCAACTATGTTATTGGTTCAGTTCTTACTCAAGAGGTGCATCTAGTGGTATATCACTGTGAGGCACTTTCAGACATAGTTCAAAAGTATCCCACCAATGAAAAATAGATGTATTCCATTGTGCGGGCATGTAGACAAAGGAAACATTACATTCTAGGGAAGGAAATGGTCATCCACATAAACCACTAATCCATGCATTTCATACAGACACAATGGAAGTTGCAAAACGATCACCATAAGAAATTGTCCACATACCTGCAACAATTCCATTTGAACATTAAGTACAAGAACGGAAGCACCAACAATGTTTCATACTACCTCAACCCACCGACGGTGATGGCGATGACAACTATGCTCGACCCTTATGGGCATGATACTATTTAGTGGATGCATCTTTACAGGAGTGATCTAGAATTTAGCAACATAAACCAGACGCCTCGGAGGCAAGCATGTTCCAAATTTTCACCTCTAGGATATATTGTTATGCTGCCTATGACACCTTTGTGCTCCTTCAAGTGAGTGTGGCAATATGATTTGGGAGGTGAACAACAGTCAGGATTTTATACATTTCAGGGTAGAGAAAATAATGGTAGTGTTGCAGAAGTATTTTTATTAGTCGAACCTTCGACATGATGCTGGGAAGTACATCAGATCTTCCACTACACGTGCCATAGCCAAACTGACCATCAAGAAGTACGACATATATACTCCTATGCCTACTCATGGTCAACCTTGGGAATCCATCTCCATGGATTACATGTTGGGCCTTCCATCTGCTAAGCATGGAAATGATTGTGTTTTCGTGGTCGTCGACATATTCTCTAAGATGGCCATTTTGGCGACCTGCAAGAAGAGTAGCATAGAAGAATCCAATGCTAAGATATTCTTTGAATGAGTGTGGGTACACTTTGGGATCCAAAATTCCATTATCTCAGATTGGCACATTAGGTTCCTAAGTACATTTTGGTCAAGTCTCTGGTGAATGTTGGATACCAAGCTCACTAAGTCCATGAATTTCCACCCCCAAACAGATGGCCAAAAAGAGGTCGTCAATAGGATGACCATACACATTCTTCATATATAAAATTCTAATCATTCACACACATGGCATGAAAGCCTCCCCTATGTACAACACAACTATAACATAGCTCTCCATATTCCAACTAGCCACAACTATAACATAGCTCTCATTGGGTCCCACTGCAAAGAACCTTGCTTATCATTCAAAGACAAAGCACATTGATGTTCAGTATCACTTTGTGAGGGATATGATAGAAGACAAAAAGGTGTTGCTGGTAAAGGTGGACACTTTGAAGAATACTGCAGATGCATTGACAAAATCTGTGAGCTCTGAGAAGTTCTCTTGGTGTAGAGAAACTATGGGTGTTTCAGGGCTGGAAAAATGACTAAGCTCTCCTGTGGCCCCTTGTGGAAAGAAAACAACAAGCTGTAGATTGTTGGGTTGTGTTATATTCTTTCCACGACTAACTTACGTAGCCCCCCTGTCCGGGGGGTTTGAGGGGGGCGGGCAGCCCCCATCTACGGGGTCCGGGGCAGCAGCCCGGGAAATTTTTTTTTGGACCCTATATTAGGTTGGGCGAACCTACCTATGGTTTTGTGCATGATTTTCGCACATGGTATTGGACGCGATGGTTTTTCGGTCCATGGTATTGGATGCTTCGGCATGTATAAATATGTATTGTAACATTGAAAGGAACATAATTAAAAATCAAGATGGTAGTCCCGGTTTTGGGATCTAGGGAAAAAATCTCTGTGCATATGTGTTTTATGGGTTATGCTCTCGCATTGTTTATTTTCTTTGTTTAAGAATTCGTACGCAGGTAATTTCTGTATAGGGTTAAAACCTACATTTGGTATCAGAGCTGTTTTGGCTTCAAGGGGACGCCTTTGTTGCTGAGGGGTTTCGCTCGGGCCTATGGTAGACCCTGTTCAGTGGGAGATCTGCGAGATCGATTTTGGTGGTGAAAGAAGATGGTGAGCAGTGGAAAGATCGAGATTGAGAAGTTCAATGGTCAGAATTTTGAGTTGTGGAAACTCAAGATGGAGGATCTGTTGGTGGATAAAGATCAGTGGATCGCGGTAGATCCGGGTACTAAACCATCGGGAGTGACCGATGAAGAATGGAAGAAGTTGGATCAGAAGGCAAAGAGCACAATACGATTGTGTGTCTCAGATTCAGTATCGTTGAATGTATCAGGGGAAGCTACGACGAAGGCTTTGTGGGTCAAGTTAGGGACTTTGTACCAGTCTAAGTCTCTGGTGAATAAATTGTTCCTGCGGAAAAAGCTGTATAACCTAAGGATGAAAGATGGAGACTCGGTGACAGAGCATCTGAATGCGTTTAATACTATGGTAAGTCAGTTATTATCTGTTGATATTAAAATTTTAGATGAAGATAAGTGCATCAGTCTATTGTGTTCTCTACCAGATTCGTGGGATAGTCTGGTTATTGCAATAGGTAGCAATGCAACTGCCTTGCAGTTTGATGAAATAGTCTTAGCCTTGTTGATGGAGGAGATGAGACGGAAAAATATGGAGAGCCAAAATGGTGATGCCTTGTCTGTACGAGGATGGTCCCAGAACAGAAACAAAAATAAGTCATCGAGTGGGAGATCTAAATCCAGAGGGAGATCTAAATCTCGAGGAAAACTTGTAAAGGTGGTGTGATAGAAATGCAGAAAGGAAGGCCACTTCAAAAGGGATTGTAAATCTAAAGCTCTTGACAAAGGAAAGGGATCTGATGAGGCTCCTTCTGCAGAGGCGAAAACCACCTCAGATGAAGGTGGGGATGTGTACTTGGCTTATTCAAGTACACATGTAGGTCATGAGGCATGGTTGATTGACTCAAGTGCATCCTTTCACTTCACTTGCCATAGAGAGTGGTTCCGTGAGTATGAGAAATATGATGGTGGTGATGTATTCTTGGGGGATAATAGGAAGGCTAGAATCATTGTATTTCCTTAAGAATAAATCTAAAGTCTTTGATAGGTTTAAAGAATTTAAGGCTCTAGTGGAAAACCAGACAGAGAATAAGATAAAGGTGTTGAGGACAGATAATGGTGGAGAGTTTTGCAGTAAGGAATTTGAAGAATTCTGCAAGAAGTGTGGTATAGCACGACAAAAGACTACTCCATATACACCTCAGCAAAATGGAGTTACAGAAAGAATGAATAAGACGTTGATGGAAAGGGCAAGAAGCATGCTCAGTGGTGCTAGGTTAGGAGAGGAATTCTGAGCAGAGGCGGTGGATACTGCATGTTACCTGGTCAACAAGTCACCTTCATCACCGTTGGAGGATAAGACTCCACAAGAGGTATGGATTGGTAAGAAACCTTCTCTTTCAAATCTGAGGGTATTTGGATGTGATGCATATGTACATGTTCCAAAGGAGAAAACAACAAAGTTGGATAGTAAATCTGGAAAGTGCATCTTTATTGGGTATAAGGATAGTTTAAAGGGTTATAAGCTTTGGAACCTAGTAACAAGGAAGGTTATGTACAACCGAGATGTGGTGTTCAGAGAGGTGAAAGATGTTATTAAACATGAAGTCCAACCAAAGGAACCTGAGAATATAGAGTTTGAGCTAAAGGAGGAAGAGTCAAACTCTACAGCAGAGGAGGAATCAGAAGATGAAGAGCCACAAACTCCGGCTATGAGAAGATCAGTTCGAGAAAGAAGGCAGCTAGAAAGGTATATTCCATCTGCTTTCTGTTCAAATTTTGCTTTGTCTATTACTGATGATGATCCCAAAACTGTGAAGGAAGCAGTGGATTCAGAGGATGGAATACTCTAGAAAGAGGCCATGGTTGATGAAATGGCATCTTTGCACAAAAATGAGGCTTGATATCTAGTGGAGTTGCCAGCTAGAAGGAAACCCATTGGCAGCAAATGGGTGTTAAAAAAGAATACAAATGTAGAAGGAAAAGTGCAAAAATACAAAGCTCGATTGGTTGCAAAAAGTTATTCACAGGTGCTAGGAATTGATTTTGGTGATATATTTTTTCCTGTTGCCAAGGTAACTTGTATTAGATTACTTTTATCTGTTGTTGTTGCTTTTGATTTTGAGGTAGAACAGATGGATGTGAAGACAACATTTCTTCACGGGGATCTGGAAGAGAAGATCTACTTGAAGCAACCTGAAGGCTTTGAGGTGAAGGGTAAGAAAGAACTGGTATGTAAGTTAAAAAAGTCTCTATATGGGTTTAAAAAGTCACCAAGGATGTGTTATTAGAAATTTGATACATTTATACGAGGACTTGGCTTCACCAGAAGCAAAGCAGATCAATAGTGTTACCACAAATATATTCATTCCTTCTCCTGTCAACCATCTCACATTTTTACTTAGAAGAATGTGGTTAATCACTGATAGTACCAATGCCACTTAGTTGTAAATTCTTAAATTTTGTATATAATCACTAGCTGTTACTGCCTTCTGTGTGAGCTCCATTAGGTATAATAGGAAAAATAGATATAAACTTACTGCATATAATCCTCAACCTATGGGAGATAGTGGAGATAAATATCAAAATTATAAAACCATCTCATCCATTTTATTCAGATCTTAGTCATCTTTTAATATACTTGTTACATGTACCATAAATGAAAATAAGATTTAGGAAATGAAATAAATATGAAATCTGTGTGATCATGATAGTTGGCATACAAGAAATTAATAATGTTGAGTGGGAAAACATGCGAGGAAATACAAGTGCATGTAAATCTTGTATGGAGTGAAGTGTCTATCATGGAAGTGTTGTGCTGGAAGGAGGGGTGTGGAAGGAATTGTGCATGGAGGAAAAAACATGTGTAATGGGAAACGTGTATGGAGAAATGAATGTGAGCTTCCTTCTGTACACATGAATTTGGCTAAGTAAAAAATCTTAAGACAATGCAAGTTTGAGGATCAATATGCCTCTTTGATCCTTTCTTTGATATCAACTCCACAAGTGCTTATGGTTGCGAAATGAGTCACTTGAAGACTTATACTAAGTGCATCTACTACATATTTCTCCTTGCCATTAATGTATTTCATTTCAAAGTCGAACTAACCAATCAAGGCAAGCCACCTAGATTGCTTTGCACTTAATGTTAGGTCCCTATACTACTAGTTTAACCCCTTGTTGTTATTAGTACAACCCCCTTATTATATTGTTGTGCACATGTAGTCCCCATATTGTTATTATTGTGCCCCATAGAAGTCCACTATTGTTATTATTTTTCCCTTACATTATTATTATTATTTTGGCTTTGATTATATTATGTCCCCTTAGACTCCTATATATAGAAAGGATGTCTTGTCATTTGTATCATGCAAGAATTGTTCATTTGTGTAATGTAAAGGATGTTTCCACCTTGAAGAGGCTAAATTCTATGGCATCTATCTCTCTTTTCTATCTATCTGTGGTTTGGTTTCATAACATTTGGTACTAGAGCTTTGGATTCTAGGGTTTTACTGCTCCAAACAGGTCATCCTTGCATTTTCGCTACAAAATTTGTTCCGCGACTTTTCAGAAGATAAAACACAAACCCATTTGAGATGAAATCGCGCTGAACCTTGGGTACTAATTTCAGAGCTTGTATCACTATATTTTCGGAGATCTGATCTGAGGAAGTTAGGGTTTGTGCAAGCTCCAGAATTCCATCTCAAATAGGTCACCATGGAAGTTTCGCTATAATTGTTTTTATATGAAGTTTCAGACTCTGAAATTAAAATCCCTTGAGCCAAAATGTTGGTGAATCTCAGTCTCAACTTTAAGCTCTTGCTTCTCTATATTTTCATAGATACAATCAAAGACATTTAGGGTTTCTATAGGCTCCAGAATTACATCCCAAATAGGTGTCCATGGGAACATCGTCATAACATTTGCTCTGAGTATCAGATTGAAATTTCGTAAAAAGTGATAGAACATAGATGGACTACAGTTTGTTGGGTATCGTTGTCATAACCTAAGGTTGAAACAATGACACGTGGCACTTCGTACAAGTTTTCTCTACCAAACTATTCTATAATTAGGTCATCATGGGAGATTGGGTATAACGCTTTCTTTAGGAATCAAATTGTGATGAGACTTACAAGGTTAGAAAGAGGACTCAGACAGCTATAACAAGCCAAAATTTTAGAACTTAAAGATCTGAAATTACAGAGTTATAGTAGTTTCCAGATTGATATCCTAAAATCAAGAAAAAATGGTATGAGGAACCTTGATGGAAAGGATCCGGTAAATTGGATATTACAGATGGTGCAATATTTTGATCTACATGAGGTGAAACTATTACAAAAGGTACATATTGCATCTTTATATTTAGAAATGAATCAATTTTTATGGTATAAAGGGCTTTGTTCCCGTAAAGCACTTGTCACTTAGCCAATTTTCATGGAAAAAATGATAGCACATTATGAGGATACAAAGAGTAACACCTTCTTTAGCCAATTGATAAATCTCAAACAAAAGCGTTCAATGGCAGAACACATTGAGGACTTTCAAAAATTGAATATAAGGGTAAATGATATTCTAGAGAATAAAATGATTGATGTCTTCATAGGGATTTTAAAGGATAACATTCAACATGAGGTTCGTCTTTAGAAACCTGATTCATTGGAGAAGGCATTCAGGTTGGCAAGAAAAACTGAAAGTGGAATTATGGAAACAAGCAATCCTACCACTCACAATTATAAATATGGAAGTGTTTCTTCTCCTAGCCTTTCATAACCTACAAGGTTTACACGACAACAATTCTAAGAAAAAAGATAAAAAGGGCTTTGTTACAGTTGTGATAGCAAATACACTAAAGATCATAATTGTGCTGAGAAGAAATTATTTTACATATATTGTGAAGAGGAGTAAGAAAAGGATCAAGAAATGTTAAAAGAAGATAATAAACACCAGGAACTAACCCCATAGAAAGAAGAAATGAATCCGATAATATCTTGTAAAGCATTGTTAAGAATTACCACTCCTCAAACTCTCAATATAGAAGGACATATCAAGAAGAAAAGGTTCAAGACGTGAAAGATCACATCGAGCATCAAGAAATGAATCCAAAAATATCTTGTAATGCATTGGCCAAAATTACCACTCCCCAAACTATCAATATAGAAGGACATATCAAGAAGAAAAATGTAATAGTGTTGATTGATTTGGGCAGTACCCATAATTTTATTCATTGTAAGATAGCCAAGGAATTGAATTGCTTCCTATATTCAGCACTAGAGTGTCAAGTGATGGTTACAAGTGGAGAAAACATAAATTTCTCTGGAAAGTGCCATAATATCAAGCCATCCATGGTAGAATATGTATTGAATAGCCCAATTCTTTCCATTCCAACGGGTGGTGTTGATGTTGTACTAGGAGTCCAATGTCTACAATCCTTGGGTACAATAGCTTTTAATTTTCAAGAAATTTTCATGAAATTTTCTTCAAAAGGAAATGAAGTTGTATTAAGGGGTATCACGGGGAAACCGGGAAGTATAATCATCTATAACGGCATGACAAAGCTTCCAAAGAAAGAACAAAGAGGGTAATTGCACAATTATGTTCGGTAGAGGTTCCCACATCGAAATCATCTATTTCTCCAGATCTCCAAAAAGTTTTCGACAATCATTCCAAGGTATTTGAGACTCCCAAAGGCCTCCCACCTATTCGTGATCATGATCATGCTATTCATTTGATTCCAGAAAGTGTTCCTCCAAACATCAGGCCTTACAGATATCCATATGGCCAAAGGAGTGAAATTGAATGCATGGTTGTCGAAATGCTAGAGGTTGGTATAATTATCTAACCAAATTTAATAAATGAAGCAAGGGATGAATTGAGGAATGGCGAAGCAGGGTGGCAACTCATTCAAAAGTTTTATAAGGTCCCAGTTCAAATAGTATTGCGAGAACTTCACAAGGAAGGAAAAATCATATTGGAACCTAAAGCAGTCACAAAATCGAGAAATCGAAAACTATGAAATAAATCAATTTGAGAGTATCTAATCAAGTGGAAGAACTTACCTGCTGAAGATTCCACATGGGAGGATGATAATTTTATATAGAAGCATCCAGAACTACTCAAGCATTGAGGACAACACTTTTTGAAGGAGAGGGGCATGTTAGGTCCCTATACTACTAGTTTAACCCCTTATTGTTATTAGTACAACTCCCTTATTATATTGTTGTACCCATGTAGTCCCCATATTGTTATTATTGTGCCCTTACATTCTTATTATTATGTCGGCTCTGATTATAATATGTCCCCTTAGACTCCTATGTTGGCATTATGATTCAAGTGTTGTCCTTGATGGCAACTCACTCAGAGGATGGTACAGGTGCTCAGAGGTTGGTACAGGTGATGGCAACTTAATCAGAAGACAGATCTCAGTACAGCATGCCAAGGAAGCCCATACACGCCGTTTCGTTAAGCCCAAGTCGCGTGTACACGCCAGTTCGATTCATAAAAAGCGCGTGTATGTGGAAAGGTTCCTTTGGTCCATGGTGGTTAGTCCTTGGAAGTTGTGCCTATGATTTCGGACCATTATGTCTCGACGGGCGTGTCGATCCCTAGTTTTAAAGTTGATGGTATTGTGTTACTATGGTTTTGGCTCTTGGTATTGAGCTAGGCCTAAGACTATATAAGGAGAAGAAAATCATTAGGCAAAATCATCTTTCGACAAGGCTTGAATATCTAAGAGAGAAAGAGATCTGATATGTAGGTTCTGGGTTGCTTGATCTAAACCAAGGAGAGATCACATCGGTTGATGGAAGACTAGATCTAAGGATAGATCGGGATCTAATGGTTTGAAATGCACTATCATGATATGGTTGATTATGCGTATTTCTAGATCTGCATATTGTCGCAATGTTACGTTTTGGATCTAACTAATGTCTGGTACAGCTGCAAATTGAGAAAGTTTATTTTTAGATCTGTACGCAGGTTGGCTTCGGTAAAAGAGCGTGTATACGCGGGTTTTGCTCATTGAAGTAGCGTATATCTTTTGAAGCTTGATTTTGGGTTTACAGTGGGGTCTGACTGTTATTGCAGAGTTCTGTAGTCTGCTCTGTGTTCTGGTAACTGGTGATTGACAGGGTTCAGTGGTTCAGTGATTCAAAGTTTGGTTGTTTTATGCTTCAATGATCTGTTGTGGAAATTGAATGATTTGTGGTCTTCAGATTGTAATGTTGTGCTTCAGGAATATCCAAGTCTGAAAATGTATGAAAAGTGATATCTGAAAGAAGGAAGATTGTAGGTCAGCACCTACGTACTAGTATCTTGGCTAGTACAAGAGCAAAGGGGGTTGGAGCTCCCTTCCAAGGAAGTTTGGAGAACGAGAGAAGGTTGTAGCCTTTTGTAGCCTGCGTACTGGTATAAGGCTGCACCAGTACAAAAGATTGTAAACTGAAGTTTCATATTAAAGAAAGATAGAGACAACTTGCAGCAGGTGGTTTTCACCCACATTGGGTTTCCACCTTATATCTTGGTGTTCATGTGTGTGGCTTTTTATCTGTTCTGTTATACTGCACATGTTTACTGTTAATGTGGTGAATAATGTCCTGATGCACTTAATTGAAGAATAAGCTAACTAAATTGTGAGTTTTCTTCTTATACGCTATTTTACTTCGTCACAGTAGCGTGTACACGCTGGTTCACTTAACTGAAGTAGCGTATATGTTTCTGAGCATTTGAAAAGTTTGATTAATCTGATAATACTGATTCACCCCCCCTCTCAGTATTATTTCCAACAATTGGTATCAGAGCAGGTCCTTCAGAGAAGCTTGATCGCTTGAAGGAAGATCATTTATCATGAGCAATTACGAGAAAGAAGCATCAATCAGGCCACCGGTTTTTGATGGAACAAATTTCAATTATTGGAAGGTAAGAGTTACTGCATATCTTCAATCTCTTGGTACAGAAGTTTGGGACATTGTAGAAACAGGCTATGCTTTTCCTTCAGCTACTCCTACAGATCCAGCTGAGAAAAAGGCATATGAAACAAATGCAAAAGTAGTCAGTACTCTATTAGGAAGTATATCTCAAACAGAATTCATGAAGGTCATGCACTTCAAATCAGCAAAAGAGATATGGGACAAAATGATCACTAGCTATGAAGGAGATGAACAGGTAAAGCAAGCTAAACTTCAAACTCTCAGGATTCAATATGAGACCCTCAAGATGTATAATGATGAAAGTGTGGCTAATTATTTTCTTCGGGTAGATGAGATTGTTAATTGTATGAAAAATTTGGGTGAAGAAATAAAAGAGACTATAGTAGTTCAAAAGATTCTAAGATCATTATCCCCCAAGTTTGAATCCAAAGTATCTGCAATAGAAGAAAATGAAAATCTCAAAGTTCTCACTATGTCTCAGCTACATGGAATTCTAACTGCTTATGAAATGAGAAAGGGAGGTCCATCAGACAGAAGGGAAGCTGCTTTTAAGGCATCAAGAAAAGAAGATTACTATGAAGCAAGCCATGTTCCAGAAGAAGAGGAAGAAGAATCAAATTTTGTCAGAAATCTTCAAAGGGGTGCTGGAAGGTTCAGAGGTAAGCTACCTTTCAAATGCTTTGCTTGTGGAAGAGTAGGTCATTATGCTGCAAAATGTCCTAATAAGGATAAAGGAAAAGAACCTGCTAGATGGAATAAGAAACAAAGTGCAAATAAGAAAAGCTACTACACCCATGAAGATAGTGATGGCTTATCAAACAGTGATGAAGATGAACAAGGTAATAAATATAAGCTATTAATGGCATTTGAAGATGATGGTTATGAGGATGCTGTAGATGTGGATAATCTCTATAATGAAATCACTAGACTCAAGAGATGCATAGAAGAAAAGAGTGTGATCATTGATACTTTGCAATTCCAAATTGATGAAAAGGAAAAACACCTTGAAAAACTAGAAGGTGAAATTGTTGGTCTCAGAAAAGAAATTGAGAAAACAAAAGCTATTAATCTTAAGTTTGTCAAAGGATCTGAAACTTTGGATGAGATTATCAATGTGCAGCGGTCTCCTCTAAACAAGACAGGTTTGGGCTATAATGGAGAAACCTCTCAAGCATCCACCTCAAAGAGTTATCTTGATGCAGCAAGAAGAAATGAGCAGAAGAACAATGAAGATAATCAGGTAAAGCAGGGACGAATTACAAACAGAAACTATCAGGGACAATCCTTCTTAAGGGTGAACAAAAGCTACAACCAACCACAGGTAAAATCTTCTCAGTTTGGCACAAGAATAGATGAAAATAGAAATTACAATCAGTTGGCTGGTAGATTCAATAACCGCAGAAGCTTCTTCAATGGACAATGCTTTTCTTGCCATAACTTTGGTCACAAAGCAGCTCAATGTGTTGCATATAAAACAATCATGACTAGGGAAGCTCAAAAACAAAGAAGTATGACAGGGATTACAAAGAGGACCTATAACAACTTTTCGGTTCTTGAAAATGAAGTTGAATGTTCTATTTGCAATAATTTTGGTCATAAAGAATCTGAATGCAGGAGCAGGTTTCAGGAGAAAAAGGAACAAGCCACGAGCACCAAAAAATGGAGAATAAAAGAACCTCAGACAGAAAGATGTGGGATAGCGTTTTATGCAGAAGGACAGGAAAATCTATGGTACATTGACAGTGGATGTTCGAAACATATGACAGGTGATAAAGAAAAACTTGAATCTTACTCTACTTTAGAAAAGGGAAAGAAAGTTTCTTTTGGAAATGATACTCCTGCAACTATAAAAGGAAAAGGTATTGCTCCTTTGAAAGAAAAGGTCAAGGCTGGAAATGTTTTGTATGTTGATGGATTGAAGCATAATCTTCTAAGTGTCAGTCAGATGTGTGATCAAAAAACCGAGGTTATTTTCAGATCGAATGGATGTCTTGTTCGTGATCTTGATACAGGTAAAACAGTTCTCAAAGGCAAAAGAACTCCAAATAATCTGTACATATTTGAAGAAGGACAACAACAATGCTATCTTAGCAAGGATGAAGAGCACTGGCTATGGCATCGAAGGTTGGGACATCTAAGCTTCTCACAAATAAGAAAAGCATGCAAATATCAGGCAGTTCGCGATCTTCCAGATATCAAAATTCCAGACAACACTATATGCAAATCTTGTCAGTTTGGAAAGCAAACCAGAACTAACTTTCCAGAAAAGGAAGGATCAGCTAGCTTGCCTCTTGAGCTAGTCCATACAGATGTATGTGGTCCATTTAGGAAAAGGACACCTCGAGGAGAAGAATATCTGATATTATTCATTGATGATTTCTCAAGGTTTGTTTGGTTAGGGCTTATGAAGCACAAAGATGAAGCATTCGAAAAATTCAAATCCTTCAAAGCATTGGCTGAAAATGAATCAGGACACAAAATTAAGTGCCTCAGATCTGACAGAGGTGGGGAGTTCACATCAAATGAATTTTTCGATTTCTGCGATGAACATGGGATAAGAAGAGAATTCTCTACAGCTAGAACTCCTCAGCAAAATGGGGTTGTGGAAAGAATGAACAGAACTATCCAACAAATGGCTCGTGCTATGCTCGATGAATCAGGTACTCCTGCAACCTTCTGGGGTGAAGCTGCACATGCTGCTGTTATCATTCTTAACAAAACAAATGTCCGAGTAAACAGCACTCAAACACCTCATGAGCTTTGGAGTGGTAAAACTCCTTCCGTGAAGCATTTCAAAATCTTTGGGAGCAAATGTTATATTAAGAATACTGATGAGCAACTTGGCAAACTTGAACCTAGAGCAGATGAGGGCATTCTTCTTGGTTATTCTCCACATAGCAAAGCATACAAGTGCTACAATAAAAGACTTGGCAGAATTGTTGACAGTATTGATATAGTGGTTGATGAGAAGGGATATATTCCTAGGCAAGTTCATCATGAAGACATTGAAGAAGATGAAGGTTACTCTCAAAGGCGAAATGATGAAGAAGAAGAACCTCAAGAAGAAGAAGAATCTCAAGAAGAACCAGAGGAGTAGACAAGAATAGAAGAGAAGACTCCATCCAGATATGTCCAAAAGAATCATCCAGAAACTCAGATTGTGGGGCAGAAAGAAGCAGGAGTACAAACAAGAAGGACACTTGCAGAAGCTTCAAGCTACTTGGCTCTACTCTCCTCCATTGAACCACAAAATGTGAAAGAAGCATGCAAAGATGAATGTTGGGTCAAAGCAATGGATGAAGAACTTGAGCAAATCGAAAGGAACAACACTTGGGAATTAGTTCCTAGACCAAAAGATAAGAATGTAATAGGAACAAAATGGGTCTTCAAGAATAAGTTAAATGAAAATGGAGAAGTAATTAGAAACAAGGCCAGACTTGTTTGTAAAGGGTATGCACAGCAAGAAGGAATAGATTTTGAAGAGACCTTTGCTCCTGTGGCAAGACTAGAGGCCATCCGAATGTTCCTTGCTCTCTCAAGCTTTCAAAACTTCAAGGTATTTCAAATGGACGTGAAATCAGCCTTCCTGAATGGAGACTTAGAAGAAGAAGTATATATTGAGCAGCCAGATGGGTTCATTCTTGGAAATGATCCAAACCTTGTATGCAGATTGAAAAAGGCACTCTATGGGCTCAAACAAGCTCCAAGGGCTTGGTACTATCGGTTGGACAAATATCTTCACCAACAAGGCTTTTCAAAAGGATCAGCAGATAGCAATCTCTATATAAAAGTTGAAAATAACAAATTGCTAATTCTTGTTGTTTATGTAGATGATATTATTTTTGGCAGCAATGAAGAGACCATGAGTCAAAACTTTGCCTTGGTTATGCAGAAAGAATTCGAAATGTCACTTCTTGGAGAATTGACATATTTTCTTGGATTGCAAATCCAACAAAATGAAGGAGGTATCTTCTTGTCTCAAACCAAATACCTCAAGCAGATCTTGAAGAAGTATGGCATGGAAGAGTCAAAGCCAGTATGTACACCCATGGTTACAGGATGCAGCCTCAGTGCAAATGATGAATCAGCAGCAGTTCACCAACCCACTTATAGATCCATGATTGGGAGTTTTCTTTATTTGACAGGTACTCGACCAGATATTACACATGCAGTAGGAATGGTTGGAAGATTTCAAGCCAACCCAAAGGAAACTCATCTTCAGGCAGTCAAAAGAATCTTCAAATATCTTCAAGGGACCCAAAACTATGGCTTATGGTATCCTAGAAATACTAATCTCACTCTTCATGCTTACACAGATGCAGATTGGGCTGGAAGTGTGGATGATAGGAAAAGCATAAGTGGAGGTGCTTTCTTCATGGGTTCCAGATTAGTATCTTGGTTCAGCAAGAAACAAAGTTCGATTGCCTTATCTACAGCTGAAGCAGAATATGTGGCTGCAGCATCTTGTTGCACACAACTTCTTTGGATGATGCAGACCTTGCAGGACTTTCAAATCACTTGCACTCCACCTGTCTCTATCTTATGTGATAATACAAGTGCAATCAGCATTTCAAAGAATCCTGTCATGCACTCAAAGACCAAGCACATACCAATCAAGTACCATTTTCTTCGGGAACAAGTGCTTGAGCAGAAGGTCAAGTTGGAGTATGTTCCTTCTAAGGAGCAAGTTGCTGATATTCTCACAAAACCACTGCCCAGGGAAACTTTTGAATATCTCAGACAAAAGCTGGGAGTAGTTGATGCTTCATCCTGTTGTTGAAGTTTGTTTGTTCTACAGAAAAGTTGGTATACGCAGGTTACGGAAGGGATATGAGCGTATACACGCGGATTCATGCTGGGTAAGTCGCGTGTATGCTGGACGCTTGTTGCAGAAAGAACATCTGCGTACATACGCTGTTTTATACAGGATAAAACGCGTATATGAAGTTCTGAACAGCAAGAGAAAACTCTGAAGTTCTGAACAGCAATAGGAATGTCAGAATTCTTCAGGCACAGTTTCAGGGAGTGCAACAGGCACAGGTTCAGGGGGAGCAGCTCAAAAGTCTCATAAAGCATTGTTGGCATTCAGATGTTTTGGTTGTTGGTTTCAGGAGAAGGAGCTCAGAAAGAAATTCTGGTTGCTGATCTAACAAGATGTTTATCAGATGCTGCTGGTGTCTTTCCTAAGTCTTGGTCTAGATCTATTGTCTCTATGTCATGTATCTCTCTTGTCATATCTCTTTTATGGTGTCAAGGTCATGTAACGGCCTATGTTGGTTTCCCCACTATGCCTGGGATGAATGCTGTAATATAATTGGTTGTTTCTGATATGTCCCCTCTTGGTAGGGAGTATGGATGTATGTATTGAGTCTTTTGCTGATAGGAAGGTCCCTTATGGTGTATAAGTCTTGGTTCTTGTTGAAGAACATCTTTTTCAGATCTGGCCTACTGTCAGGGGGAGCACGAGTCAGCACAGCCAAGCAGAGGTATCAGCATGTCCTCAGGGGGAGCACAGCCCTTTGCCCTTGATGTCAAAGGGGGAGAGTAACTTGGTGTGGTGGTTGCCATCAAGTCCAAAGGGGGAGATTGTTGGCATTATGATTCAAGTGTTGTCCTTGATGGCAACTCACTCAGAGGATGGTACAGGTGCTCAGAGGTTGGTACAGGTGATGGCAACTTAATCAGAAGACAGATCTCAGTACAGCATGCCAAGGAAGCCCATACACGCCGTTTCGTTAAGCCCAAGTCGCGTGTACACGCCAGTTCGATTCATAAAAAGCGCGTGTATGTGGAAAGGTTCCTTTGGTCCATGGTGGTTAGTCCTTGGAAGTTGTGCCTATGATTTCGGACCATTATGTCTCGACGGGCGTGTCGATCCCTAGTTTTAAAGTTGATGGTATTGTGTTACTATGGTTTTGGCTCTTGGTATTGAGCTAGGCCTAAGACTATATAAGGAGAAGAAAATCATTAGGCAAAATCATCTTTCGACAAGGCTTGAATATCTAAGAGAGAAAGAGATCTGATATGCAGGTTCTGGGTTGCTTGATCTAAGCCAAGGAGAGATCACATCGGTTGATGGAAGACTAGATCTAAGGATAGATCGGGATCTAATGGTTTGAAATGCACTATCATGATATGGTTGATTATGCGTATTTCTAGATCTGCATATTGTCGCAATGTTACGTTTTGGATCTAACTAATGTCTGGTACAGCTGCAAATTGAGAAAGTTTATTTTTAGATCTGTACGCAGGTTGGCTTCGGTAAAAGAGCGTGTATACGCGGGTTTTGCTCATTGAAGTAGCGTATATCTTTTGAAGCTTGATTTTTGGTTTACAGTGGGGTCTGACTGTTATTGCAGAGTTCTGTAGTCTGCTCTGTGTTCTGGTAACTGGTGATTGACAGGGTTCAGTGGTTCAGTGATTCAAAGTTTGGTTGTTTTATGCTTCAATGATCTGTTGTGGAAATTGAATGATTTGTGGTCTTCAGATTGTAATGTTGTGCTTCAGGAATATCCAAGTCTGAAAATGTATGAAAAGTGATATCTGAAAGAAGGAAGATTGTAGGTCAGCACCTACGTACTAGTATCTTGGCTAGTACAAGAGCAAAGGGGGTTGGAGCTCCCTTCCAAGGAAGTTTGGAGAACGAGAGAAGGTTGTAGCCTTTTGTAGCCTGCGTACTGGTATAAGGCTGCACCAGTACAAAAGATTGTAAACTGAAGTTTCATATTAAAGAAAGATAGAGACAACTTGCAGCAGGTGGTTTTCACCCACATTGGGTTTCCACCTTATATCTTGGTGTTCATGTGTGTGGCTTTTTATCTGTTCTGTTATACTGCACATGTTTACTGTTAATGTGGTGAATAATGTCCTAATGCACTTAATTGAAGAATAAGCTAACTAAATTGTGAGTTTTCTTCTTATACGCTGTTTTACTTCGTCACAGTAGCGTGTACACGCTGGTTCACTTAACTGAAGTAGCGTATATGTTTCTGAGCATTTGAAAAGTTTGATTAATCTGATAATACTGATTCACCCCCCCTCTCAGTATTATTTCCAACATCCTATATAAAGGAGGTTTGGTCATTTGTATCATCCAAGAATTGTTCATTTGTGTAATGTAAAGGAGGTTTTCCCATCGAAGAGGCTGAATTCTAAGGCATTTATCTCTCTTTTCTATCTTTTTGTGAGCTGGTTTCATAACAATTAATATGGGCTAGTCAAAAAAAATTCTTATCCCTCCACGGCTTGACATTAAAAAAACTTCTTCTAGGCAAGTAATTTCTCCACATTTTTAATGCATGTGCTATTTCTACAAGCTCCAATTCATGAGTGACACAACTACTCTCATGCTCATTTATTTTTCTTGTTTCATAATAAGTCACATGTCATTCTTGCATGAGGAGTCAGGAATCCACCTAGAATTTCCTTGCAAGCATCTGTTCAAAGCACTAAATCATTTTATGAATCAACTATTCTCAAAATAGGTTCATGCGTGAGTAGTTGTTTCAATTTTTCAAAGCTAGTTCTGAACTCTGATGCCCAATCTTTGAAAAATCTCAAATGAACCTTTAGTAATATCCTAACAATCCCATGAAAGATCTAACTTTTGTAACATTTCAAGGATAGTCTACTCCATGATGGCCTTCATCTTCTCATGATCCATTACCACTCCTTCCTTGTAAACAATATGTCCCAAGTACTAAGCTTTTGATTAGAAGAAAAAGAATTTTCTAAGCTTGGCATAAAGCTTGTTCTATCTAAACAATTGCAATAAAAATTTCAAATGCTCTTCATGCTCTTCTCTGGTTTTTTAGTATACCAAGATATCATCTATGAATACCAACAGAGACTTGGTTAAATATGGGTTGAGTACATTGTTGATTATACACATAAATGGTGTTGGAGCATTTGCGAGCCCAAATGTCACCACCACAAACTCATAGTTTCCATATGTATTTATGAAGGTTGTCTTCTGGATGTCTTCATATTCAATCCAAAATTGATGGTAATGAGACCCCAAATCTATTTTTTAGAATATTACAACCCCTATACACTAATCAAAAAATTCCTCAGTTCTAGGAAGATGGTACTTGCTCTTTACTATGGCTTTATTTTACTGCCTGTAGTTAATGTAAAATGTCTCATCCTTCTTCAAAAATAACATTGGGGCTCCCTAGGGTGACATAGTGGGTCTGATATACCCTTTTTTCAACATTTCATTTAGTTGTAGCTTTAGCTCCACTAGATCTAGTGTACTCATGTGATATGGGGATTTGGAAACTAATACTAATCCCAAAGGTAAATAAATTCTCTCCTTGGTGGTAATCCTAGTATTTCCTTTGGAAATACATCACTAAATTGTCTTAACATTTGGTGCCCTTCCATTCTGTCCCTATTATTTTATGATTTGTTGGTTACTTTGACAACATACAAGGCACACCCTTTCCTACAACAAATTTTAACTCATAGCAATGATATTTTCCTGATGTTGACAGAGTTCTTTATTGCTACAATGTAAATTTCTCTCCATCATGGTTGAGACATTCTAGCAACTTGATTTAGAAACTATTTCTTTTATGGTATACTAACTAGTCCATCATATGAGCCCAAAAATAACTGACTGAGATTAGAAAATGAGGATATGCTACTTAATATGGCTATGCATGATTTGAACATGTAGAATTACACTCACCTTTTGGTTCCCATGTCGAATTGAACCAACCACGATTTCTCATGGGTTTTTTTCTACAGAGCACACTTCTCTATGACCTTCAAGCTGATATAGCTAAAATTAGAACCTCAGTAAATCAAAATTGAAATAGGTTGGTTAGCGACCATAAATTCCATCTCAAACATTGAAGCTTGATGTTTGACTTTCCCATTATCTGGTGTTGCATAGATTCATGGCACATTTTGAGCCACATCATTCACCATCATTACTTCAACCATTGTTGAGGACAATCTTTCCACAAGTGGTTTTCTCTACATGTCCAACATTGTATGGGCCCTTTCCTAAATCTCTCACATTCTTCGTGTTAGGTGGAAATTATGCTTTGTATCTTGTTCCAAGGAAATTTGTGTTGTCAAACATTATTCCTTGTTGACATACCCCTAGCCCCCTAGATCTATAGATTAATTAGTTATGTTGTCGAAAATATGGCTTAGCAGACCTCCAAGGCTCCACAATTATGTGCACCTCTTACCACCCCAAATATTAGATTCCACAGATCACACACAAACTTTATGGAAAATCTAGTCTTAGTCCTATTTAAGAATTTTGTGCATATGTATTAAACGTTTGCCACCACCAAATGCTCCAGATTATAAATGAAACATTTGCTTGTGGAGAAATATGGTCATACGCATAAGTTCCACCCAATTAAATCCCACCTTAGATCTTTGGTCATAAAATATGTTTCTCGCGGAAATATGGCTTCATCTATATATGGTTCATTTCAGAAGTGTACATGGCCTATCCTGCTAGATGCTCCAAACTACCAAATGCATACATGATGTTAAGCTAGAATCTACCTCTCATGTATCAATATGCAACTACTCTTGGGAGATGGAAAAATATATCTTATCTAAATACACGTCTAAGAAGAGACCATCCTGTCCGGGATACAAAGTCAATGTTTCAATCAAAACTTGTAAGAAGGATAATTCAAGGAATTGTATTAGAATTCCTTACAACAAAATATCTTCCGAGAACACCAAATTTCATGGGTAAGATCAAAGTTGTAAAAATTGACCTTCAAAGGTATTATTCCATAACCATAACGATTTAATGGAGCCAATGAACCTTACTTACATCAAATCTTGAGAAAAAGGAGAAATAGCTCCAAACGCTATATTTCTCAGGGAAAACCACAAACCATGCCTACTCTGTGAAGCTCAAAGCATTACAATAATGTACAAGTCTACATAGCCTTGTAATCATCACATTTCTCTTAAAATAAGTGACTATCATTTCAAACATAATCTTTATTTAGCATACAACACATGGATTATCTCCTTATTATGTGAGGTAGTCTATAGTATTAATCAATGTAAAGAGACCGATTAAATTCACAAAACATTAGATAAATAAAAAACACTTGAAATAATAGTCTAACTAAGGGAATTATTGACACCATTCATAGTCATGTAGATAACTCAACAATTTTGAAGATAATAGCATTGACATAGTTTAATAAATTCATCATAATTATAAATCCATATAAGGAAATTCATTCACCGTGAACATTCAGTAATATTAGCAACCTTCCTTGGGTAGTGATGAACCATAATTTCAAAAATCACAATTAGAAAATTTCATCATCCATAATTCAAATGGCTTAGCTCACCTACCTAGTGATTTCTCAAGCTTCCAACATGCACACAAGTGGTTTGTCAACCCATTTAACAAGCACTAAGTGGCATTTTAGATTTTCCAAGAAGAATTTCATGGTTTATCAAATTACTCAATAAGTACTAAGTGATTAAAATCTAATAAGCCTCACACTGGCTATCAAACACATGCACACGACCCAAGCCTCAACACATTCCTAGTGGACACTTTTCCCAATCAAACTGCATTGGCTCAAGGATATGTCTTCTTCCTCTATAATTGCTTGATCACTTTCTCTCATGCATGTTTCTTCTTTTTATGTATCTTCTCTTCACGTCCCACTTACATTATTTTCTTGCATTTTTCATAATATAGTATTCCTTCTCTTATTTTACATGTTTACTTCCTCTCTTCTAGATGATAATCCTCTTTCCATCACACCCCACAAGGAAGGGAATAGTATGGGCACCATCCTCCACTCAGGTTTCCCACACCAAAACTTTACTGGCTGTTTGTAAAAGACATTTAATTTGTTTGGGTGATAGGTAATATAATTTAATGACGTGGGTGTTCCGTAGGTCTAGCACATCACAAGAATCCTCTTCTCAGATCTCCGAGTTTGTGACCTCTCCTTCTTCTTAGTCACCAATTGAATTTTTACATAAATTTCATAAAAAATCATATAATGAAATTTACATGTGGTGCAATGAAAAGGGCTATTACATTTGCTTTGAACCAATTGCTTCACCCTATTCATTAGATAGACCCCTTTTCATATCTTACATGTGAAACTATCAATTGTTTTCCTTCTTAACCAGAACACCTCCCTTGCACTGCATAACACTCCCAATTTAATAGTGCATGTCATATTTATGCTAGTGCTACCTTTAGTTTTCTTTGATATCTAGAATAGTGGTTTTGGAGTCGACATATATGTTATAATCTATATAGTTCTTTTAAATATATATATCCCATTCGTCCAACCTTATTTAACATAGTACTCAAGCACCTTACATATACCATACATGTGATTTGGCCCCTTTTCATATGTCCATATGTTGTATCATAATGGGACCTTAGAACCTTAGGGTACTGAAACTATTTAACACCAAAATTTCAACTTCACCTTGGAAAATCTGTGCTTTTTTATGTAATGACAATAATTGGAGACTTCAACAGTTCAAAGGCACTCATCTATTGAGAAGTGTAGCAAGAAAGTCTCAATTTGACTTTTCCTTGGTAAAATTGAAAAAATCTGAATTTCCTTGTAAAATAGATGTAAAATTTCTTTGTAAAATGTTGTGATTTCATAGTCATTTTTTCCCTATAAGGCAACCCCTCGCTATATATGAGCGAATTGTATTGCATCTATGTAGATTTGTATTCTGAATGAGAAAGAGAGAGGAGATTGTGTGAGAGAGAAGAGGAAATTACAACAGATCTGTTGTAGGTTGTATCTCTTCATTTTGTTGGATAATATGAAAGGAAGGACAGGTTGTTTCTCCATGGATGTAGTCCAAATTGGCTGAACTATGTATATCTGTGTCTCTCTTCTTTTATGAGTTCTCTGTGTCTATATTTTTGAAATATATTTTATGTGTTCCATTTCTTTGTAATATATATTTTTCTAACACAATGGAGGTTAGTATGTTTCAAACGCCTTCAAGGATTTTTGTGCCAAAGAAGGCATTCAAAGAGAGATGACAAGACCAGATAAACCACAACAGAATGGGGTTACAACTGAGAGAAAGAACTAGATCAGTGTTGGAGCTTCTAGAGCTATGCTACGCGACCAAGGCCTACCACTGCATTTGTGGGAAGAGGCATGTAACATAGTAGTCTACTTGCAGAATCATTGTCCTCATTGGATTATTAGTATGATTACACATGAGGAGGATTTCTCGAGGAGAAATTCATGTGTTTCATTTCAGGATTTTTGTAGTCTCTATTTACTATAATGCCTTTAAAGATTCAAGGAATAAACTTTAGCTGACAACTGAGTTGTGTGGTTTTGTGGGTTACATTGCAACTCCACAAAATTATTGTGTGTATTTACCTTCCCTCATAATGACAGTTGTACAAAGGGATATAAATTTTGATGAGGAGAAAGTGATGCGGTGCTCTCTTCAAAGGGATCTTCAGATCCCACCAGAAGAGGATCTCTTAGGTCCAAAGGAGGAGCCTCAAAAAGTTTTGGAGAAGCCACAAATGGAGGAACATAGAGGAGGTAGAGTGGAGACATCCACTAAAGCATAAACATCCAAATAAGGTATAAAAATAGCCAGGTTAGTTGATATATTAGTGTAGTATGTGAGGGAGAATGTGGGAGCTCCTTCAAATTTTCATAGGAAAAGGAGGTCACTAAGAAGTACAATGGCTACATGACTCTACCGACCAAGCTTGTAGAGACTGATCCATCCTTTTTCGAGGAAGAGGTTGAGAAACCAGTTTGGGTTGATGAAATTGTAGAAGAATATGAATTCATCATGAAAAAAAATGTTTGGGAAGTGGTCCCAATATTAGCAAATAAATTAGTTGTGGGTTTGAGATGGATCTTAAAGGTTAAGGATGCAGCAGACAAAATCGTAGAGAAGTATACAACCATATTTGTGACCAAAGGATTCTCTTAAGTTGAGGGAATTGACAAAGAGGAAACATTTACTACCATAGCAAGGTATTCTTCTATTAGATCAATTCATGTACTGGCTACAAAGATGGGGTGGAAGATCCACTAAGTGGATGTAAAAACATTATTTCTCGATGGTGTTATTGAGGAGGAAGTGTAAATAGAGTAACCAAAATGTTTTGAGACATTTTCTCATGAGTCTCATGTGTGCAAACTCAAGTGAGTATTGTACAATCTAAAGCAATCACCCCCTGCTTGGTACTCCAGGCTCGACAGTGATCTCACTTTCCTAACCTACATCAAAAGTGAAGAGGATCTGAACCTATATCATACTTTGGTAGAATGTAATTTACTTATCGTTATTTTTAATGTTGATGGTTTAATATTGACAAGTAATGAGTAGTTGATCAGCTCTTTCAAGGATGATCTTGCAAGGGAATTTGAGATGAAAGACATGGGTATCATGCACTACATCCTTGGGTCGGAAGTATAGCAAGATGATGGGGAATTAATTTTGTCTCAAGGAAAGTATGCCACTGATATACTGCATATATTTCTAATGGAGAGTTGTAAGCCCATGGAGACACCTTTATTGACCAACTTGAGGAACGGGAATGCCACTTGAGGTAAATAGGTTGTTACTACCATTTACCTGAAGCTAGTGGGTTCAATGATGTCTCTTGTCCATACATGACTAGATATGTGTTATAAAATCAACTAGCTAAGCCAAGCTATGTTTTGGACAACCAAATATAATTGAAGGCAGCTAAGCATGTTTTACGGTACCTCAGGGCACTACTCAGTATCGATTATGGTACAGATGGACAAAGGGAGTGAAGTTGTGCGGCTTCATAGATGCATATTGGGTAAGGAGTCCATCCAACTAAAAGAGTACATCTAGTGGAAATCTCATTGTTGGGTCTGCAATGGTTTCCTGGCACAACAAGAAGCAGAGGTTTGTGGTGCTCATCTCAGTAGAAGTTGAATACATGGTTGCAAGTTAAGCAACATGTGAGGTGATATGGATGAGAAAGATACTTTTGGGATCGTTTGGTCAAGAGATGTATCCAACAGTGATCTATTGTGATAATCATAGTTGCATTAAGCTCTATGAGAATATGATATTTCATGATCGATCCAAGGATATAGATATCTATTATCACCATTTACAAGACTAAGTGCAGATGTAGATAATGTTTCTACAATACATTCTGCCAAAAAAACAAGATGTTGACATATCGACAAAGGCCTTGTCAAGAGGGATGTTTGAATTCCTCAATTGCAAGATAGCGGTGGTTGAAAATGCCTTTCTTGCTAAGACGGAGTGTTCAGAAGTGTAGCAAGATAGTCTCAATTTGACTTTTCCTTGGTCAAACTGAGAAAATTCAAATTTCCACATCAACAGACAACTTGGATGTAGTTAAATGAGGTGACATGGCTCTTTCCACTCAGTTAGTTCATTAAATTCAGGTTAGAGGGCTTGGATTTCAATTAATCATGTGATTTCTAAAGTTTAATAATATAGTTTAGTTATTTCCAGTTTTATTCAGTTAAAGTAGTTCCAACTGTTGATAGAACTAGTCGAAGGTCAGTTGTGCAGTGTGTTGTTGGGAAAAGTATCCATTCAGAATGCCCCTATCCCACTCTAAGGTGAGATAGTGCCTTAGCAACAAACAAGGAAAACTATCTTCGTATTATTCTTTATGAAATGTAAATGGAGAAGAAGGATGTAACTAATCTGTGTCTTTCGCTAGTTTGTTGATCCACTCGTTCTCCTCTTTGCTTGCTTCCCGCTGCCTGCTCCCTCACTGGTCCAGCTTCACCAAGTTTCTACAAGATCACAAAAGAGAGAAACTACACAAAAGACATAGATTTACATTCATAACTAGTTTAGGATCAGATTTAAACTAAAGATGCAAATATAACAAAGCATCATTGATATACAAGCATATAGGAGAAACTCAAATAGTTTTATTGATATGATAAGAAAGTCCAAGAGGAGATACAACCAAGTGAGTCCTGATCCAGCATCTACCTCCCAGCAAAGGAATCCCTTCCTCTCCTCCAACAAAGCATAAATCACCCAATGAACTAATCTCAATCTCAAACCAACAACAATTCTCTGCAAAGTACAAAATTCCAGCCTCTGGATCTCTTGGATGAGGGATCCATATATAGATGTAAGCAGAGAGGATGAGTCAGCTTATCTTTTGACTTGTGGCTTCTCTCTATCAGTTCTTGCTTCCACTTGGAGGCTGAGAGCCTCTTACTAATCACTGGTCGAATTCATTGAGGCAAGTGTCATTGAGGAAGATTTTGGAAGCTTCAAGTGTCTGTACACCTCGCGGAATGACACTTCCATTTGGCATTTCTCACTCAGCGCACCCTGGTAGTGCATTTAGGTGTGTTGCAACACACCTAGCTAGTGTACTGGGGTGCATTGCAACGCAGGCAGCTAGTAGAGCATCTGAATTGATCCTGAATTGACTGATTCTGAGTGGTTTTTGGTGGAGAACTTCTGGGAGAAGCTGTCATTGGTTGACCTTGTTCCTTTAGGGGTAGGAACAAATCTTTTAGGGACTTTGGATCCCTTGGATTATGGAAATTTCATGCTCAATGTTGTAAGGCACAAAAAAGTCTATAACAGTTGCCCCCTAAAGTATGAGGCCGTTTATCGAGTGAAATTCTTTATTAGGAGGATCCGAAGTTCTTTCAATGCTGGGAGGAGACCTGTAATAAGATACAATACAATACATTATTTTTCATATTGTTTTCATGATCTAGCTGAGGCGGGCATTCCCATTCTCAACTTTATAAATTCATTTTTCTGTACATAGGACATACAATTGTCTGATGGTAGATTGATGATTTTGATGAAATCACCATCCTTTTGGTAGGATGATTATCTGTGCTGCAATGCTGTACACGTCAATGTCTTTATTTCCTAAATATATATCGCAGCTCGGATGGATGAAACTAGATCCAGGGTCTTCAATCTCGTCTGATCTTCACTCGAAGTACAAGTCAATCCATGTGAGAAATGTTTTGAAGTCGAACATGGAAAGACATCGCTTGATTACCAGTCAATGATGTAAACTGTTAACAAGCGCGAGAGGAATCACCGATAATGATAATGACCCTCAAGGTACTACAGTATAATTCACGTGGTGTGAATAAAGGACTTGGCGTCGAACACCACGTAAAATCTTTCGGTCGAAGGTCATTGATGTATACCTGTCACCGGAAGTGAGAAACTTGCCATTGAGGCATGCAAGCTTCAAAGTACTGAAGGGGTGTTCCTAGATCAACTTCTTGGATAATGAGCTGATGTCGACAAGAAGCGATCTGTCAAAGGAGGGCCTTGATGTATCCCACATCAGTGACACGGAACGGAGAAAATGATTTTGATGGAGGTGAAAACGATCTGATGATATATGGTTCAGGGTGGTGTTCATGAAAGGATGAAGTATAATGTATGGTAGTGAATGGGACATGGGTGACTTCTCTGGATGACTTCTCTTGAACATATCGACGACACTTATATGATGGATTGGTAGCATCTACCCCAAAGGTGGATGGTATGGTGAGACCATGGTGATGTGAACGGTGAATGAAACAACCCAACCCGACTCAGGCACAGAGTGGAAGTGTCATGTTCAAGAGCGACTTGCTACCAATAAAGGTTCTTTGAGTTTCTTCCCAATTTTCCCCAGTCATTGCTGACCAGTACCTCTTTATTTTTGTCAAGCTTGAGGAGGATAACATATGCTTGTTCTATAATTTTCCCTTCGGGCAAACCCATCCCTATGTTTTAATGAGCCTAGCAATAGTGAAACTCGTTCTCGTCTAAAGACAAGTTTGTCGCTATTAATGTTTTTAACGAGTTTAACGACAAATATAACTCGGTCCTTTTCATTTTTAGAGAGTCTGAAAAGGAACGTAAAGGTAACTCCGGAAGGCCTTTTTCGTCATCTAATCCCTTAAGTCCGAAAAAGTATAAAACAATACAGAAGGGATGAATTTTCGATAGTTTTAACGAGCCGAACAATACAAGCGCTCGATCTTTTTGTGCAATAATCCCTCAAGTCCAAAAAGATTAAAATCTAGAGGAGGGATAGCACTTCCGGTCGCTTTAACGAGCTGGAAGGCCAAAACTCGGTAATCTTTTCATATTTTACGAGTCAGATGAAAAGAGCTAAAAGAAGACTCGTCTTTTGAGGAACGAGTGATAAGATGGGTAGCAGGTGATTCTAGGTAAGGGTTGGAATTTTCCAAGCACGGCAGTGTCACAAGGATGGCTAGTGAAATCACTCTTCGCAGCTGTTCCTCAAAATGGGTAAACAATCAAATGGAGGTGAATGATCGGCCAATGGAAAAGTGGAGGTGACGGTGCAAACATGACCAAGGCTTTAATGGCTGATAATGTTACATTCACGGTGGTTATTTACTGGAGGATAGTTCATTTTTTAACGAGCTTAAACGCGGATTGAAACACTTGCTCAGTCTTATGTTTATTTTTTAACGAGCATGAACTATGTGCTAAAACTGCTCGATCTTATGTTTATTTTTTAACGAGCATGAACTATGTGTTAAAACTCCGCGATGATAAGTTTGCATGCCCCCAGCATAATAGCACAAGTCGAGGTGCATGCCCCCCCAAGCTTCATTGCATTCAACTCGGTGATTGGAATGAAGGTTTACCTTTGAGATTTGAAAAGGGGATTTGTTTCATTTTTTAATGAGGTTGACACAGTAAAAGAACTATCCTCATGACTCCTTGTTTCATTTTTTAACGAGGTTGACACGAGATAAGAACCGTCCTCGGAGCTCACTGTATTTACAGTATTTGATAGAAAATCGAAAACTAAAGGATGATAAAGGTCATCTTGAGTATCTTCTCCACAATCCGGGAGAAGGGAACGATGGTGGGAATCATTCCATGGTGCCCCATCAAATACCATTGATTGGACAATTCCTTCGTCGGTTCCATGCACTCGCGACCAAGGATCTGAAGGGGTACCATATTCTCTAGACCTATCTATCCAAACGCTTGATGAGCGTTGATTTGGGGTTGCCCCCCAGGCCAAGAAAATTGATTGCTACAATATTTCTAAAATGGCAATGATCCATGTTGACAGAATGTTTAGGAATCTTTGGAATCCATTAGATATAGAAGATTTCATATTGTAGGTTTCCACTGTGGCCACTTCCGCCAGATTACTCGGAGGCGGTAGGGCAAAAGTACCCATTAAGGCAGGGTCTTTTAGAAGACCTACTCCAATATTTTGAAGCGATTGATTGCTTCCATGGATCATTGGAATGCTTCCCGTAACTTGTGAACTGTCGGGGAGGAAAGTTTGTTGGTCGACGACTGTAATTCCTCCTTGAAAGGCAAATGCAATCTTCCTGAAGTAGGTCGACACAATTGTGGCCATGGCATATATCTAGGGCCTTCCCAGTAGGATGTTGTAATCGAGGTTTTCATCAATTACTTCAACATCAATTCTTATTGTTTTGCCCCCTAGTTCAACTTGCAAGTTACTTAAAATCCCGTATGGAGTGTATGATCGTCCATCAAATGCTTTTAACGTCGTTGACGATCTCGACAAGGGTGGTGAGCCTAAATTTTTCCAGCAACTCATCGACATAATACATGTAGATGCCCCCTCATCAATAATTGTTCGATGAACAGTTTTGCTGAGGGCTTTCACTTGAATAAGGAAATCTAGTTGAGCTGGTAACTGAGGATCGTATCCTTTGTGGTCAAAGGATACAAGATTGGAATCCCTTGGATCAACCCCACCAATGGCTGATAACAAAGCCTGCCTTTGGGATGGGAAATTTTGTATTACTTCAAGAGTCGACATAGCGGATGGCGATTGGGCCAAATCTTCCACTATGTTATAATGTTGCGCCGCTCTAGCGCGAGGATTAAACGTCGACTTGTGTACTACTCCCTTTGGTGGTTTTATTGTTAATTCAGGAATGATGGGTGGTACAACTTCTGTCGAAGTTGTTGTTGAACTACTTGGTTGATCTTTATCCTTTTCGTTCGACAGCTGCGGATTCCCGTAATCTTTGTTCCTTGTCGAAATCAAAGCAGGATTTTGCTGCTTCGAAATCAACAACATTAGCACTTAGGATGGGGAAGCATTTTGATTAGCAACTAGTTTGGTCCCCGGTTTGGAAACGGGTCAGCCAATATTGCTGAGGGTTTTGAACTCTTAAAGAGTTTCTTAACTTCAGCTTTATGTGGACAATCTCTCGTCTGATGATCCTCATCGCATATATGACACCCGTAGGGGGTTTCCTTTGCCCAGAAGGGTTTGCAAAAGGTTTTCTAGGGGATGACTCATCCTGCTTCCTTTTTCTCCCTTTCTTTTTCTTCTTGCCCCCTGGTTGCTTCAAATTTTTGCCCTTGTCATTCGACACAGCATTTACTTCTGAGGCAAGAAGTTCCTCAATTTCATTTTGACTAGAAATCTTACGGGCCTTTTTAGATGTAGCCTTTTTCGATTTCGTGTCTATTGTGCCAATCACGCCGTCGCCGGCATGAGAGTCATTGTTTGATTTAGGAGGAGGAGGAATTGAGAATTCGGTCTAGGGGCGTCAGGTATTTTGTCATAGAGCGTGCCGGACTGAGTATAGATCAAGTCCAGATATTGTGCACTAGCGATAACTTGCTCTTCTGTTAAGACTCCCCCCTTTGCCACATATTCCGTGATGGAAGGTAGTAATGACTTGATAAACCATTCAGCTAATAGCTGATCGGGGACGTACGTTTTTAGCATCCTACGACGACGTCGCCACTCATGTATATGATCAGATATGTGGGTGGCCGTCGTCTGTTTGAAGTTGGTAAGGAATTATGTTCCTGTTCCATACCTTATCGGTAATTGAAAATGGGTTAAAAAGGTTGTGGCTAAGGTACTGAAGTTGTCGAACGAAGCTCTAGGCAATTCAATGTACCATTTTTCCGCTGGACCCGTTAATGTCCTCTGAAAGAGGTGAAGTCTTATGGAATCATCATTCAGGGTGTTTGATGAACACCATAGATGAAATGTCATCACGTGATTCGATGGATCTTCACCCGGATTTCCATTAAATTTAGGAATATCTGATGGAAGTTTATGTGGAATCGTTGGCCACCAAGGGGCATAAGCAATTGGATCATTCATCAGCCGATTTAGATCTAGTAATTCTAGAGTTGCTACAAAGGGCAATTGTTGATTCAGGTTAGGCGAAGCATACCCAGGATAAGATGGAATCGCCTGAGCAGTGGGTCTTTGCATACCAACATAATGATGGCAACTTTGACAAGGTTGATGGGCATAACCATTATAGTATGGTTGTCCATTACTTACAAAGACTTGTTGCTCAGGTCCTTGATATGATTGCTGGAATGGCGGTTGTTGAGATTGAACCAGCCATGGTTGTTCGATCATTTGCTGATGCCCAATATTGGATGATTGACCAAGATGAGGAGTCATAGTACTTGTTTGAGCCTGAGTCACTCCAGATAAGGAGGCACTAACCTGAGGGTGTGATTGAGTCGTTGAGACAAGAGGCTGTTGTATTGCAACCTGAGAAACTTGGGGTTGACATACAGCAGGTAGAGCTTGTACTTGCGATGCAGTCACCATAGCAGGTATAGTGGGAATATTCGACACAGGGTGGACTGGTTGCATTGAATATACAACCCTTGGTTGCTGAGGCAGTATTGGTACCCAACCGCTGGATGTAATTCCAGTTTGACCTGAACTTTGTTGTAAACTCTCATATGGTTGTTCCCTGGGCGGGAACAACGAAAAGGCATATTGCCCTCCATATGGTGGAAATCCAGTACTTAAAGGGTAGATTGGCCTTTGAAGACACATTGGATCAATTTGTTGAGTTTCAACATAAGAAATACCAGATGATAATCCGGATGAAGAAATAGGAACTAACCATGTCGTCGTCCCTGATTGGACTCCGGCTTGTTGTTGATAACTTGCCGGGACAGATGGTATACCGGCGAACATTGTTGGAGTGGCAGCAGGAGGTTCTGCTGCTGCTGTGTCGGATGACACAGTTCTAGATGTTGATGGTTGTTCAGACATATCTAGTCTATCCAAAAGATTTCTTAGCGATTCTAGAAGAATTTGTGATGAAGGGAGACTAACTTTGAAGATCAAAGAGGGAAAGGTGATGATTATTCCATTTAAAAATAAATTTTAGACGCTTTGACACAACTTTTTTTTTCAATTTTAAAGAGTCGAGAAAAATCAAAAGATGACTAGATAGTCTCCTTCGATTTTTAATGAGCCTGAAGTGACAAGTGCTCAGATGGACCTTTTCCATTAAGGAGTCTGAAAAGGAATGAAAGGGACTACTCTGGAAATCTAGGTAGAGGGTGTGCCAAACCAATCGCAAAACCGCAGAATACATTTTAGGGTACTGGCGGTCAATCTTCCCGAATGTTGTGTTCAGTGCATTGCGATCAGTAGGGCGGCCGACACAGCTTCCTATGGATAAAGGTTTTATGCCTATAGGGGTCTCCCAATATATACTCGACGGTACGTGGGAGCATAATCCGTACTGGCACTTGTCGTCTCTCAGGAGGAATCACCCAACCATCAGTGAGGTGACCAGTGACCATGTTTTACGACGTCGGAACACGTCTCTAGCCTAGACCTCTATGTTTTGCGTTAAGTTACAAAGCGTTGTTAAGTTCATTCAAATTATTTTAGGTTGATCTTTCTTAGAAGTTTGCCTTTTTGGATCACCACGAGATGTAGATACAATTCCTAAATGCAGTCTAAAGATGATAAGCAAGCTTTTATATATTTTCAACAATGAAAATCCTAGCTACAAGGGGAAAAGAAAGACACAATCTTTTCTCAAAGACCATAGAGCACACTGTAAATGCACTTTTCCTAAATCAATCCATACAAACTGTCAAGATGCAAATGCACATATGCATGTATTTGTTTTCACTTTCTTAATATTGATCCCTAAAAAGAAAGTTGTTGTACAAATTTGAATTCAATTTCAAGTGGAAAACACAAACAAGCTTCTTTCGAAATCAAAAAAGAAGATTACGACACTTTATGATTTTGAAGTAAATACTTGTTTCGACACTAGAAATTCATAAATTCAAACCAAAAGACAAAAGTAAAAGTGTAATCAACTGTCAACAGCAAACAAACTTACTCCTAAGATCAAAATGACACTTACGACAGGTCTAGATCTAAGGATGACAGTATGACTAGTTTACTTTTGTAATGGGAAACTGAAAATGATGTAACAAATACACAAAAATAAATATAGTTTCTTTATACAACTGAGGCGGAATTGAGGCAGAGAAAAGAGGCTTTCAGATAGGTACACACACTGATAACAGGCTGCAAAAATCAGAGACAAAACTGAGCAAAAAGAAGCAGAGAACCATAACTGCACAGGGCAAAGGCTGATCAACGCACCTGTTGCACAGAGAAACTGAATTACAGCGCAGGTAGCCCTCTCGGGATCTGCGTTGAAATGTAAAACCTCTTCACAGAGCCTGCGCTGAAGCAGAAACGAGAATTGTCTCTGGGTTCTGGGTCACGATTTGCAGTTAATCTATGGTTTTTGGTCGGATGAAAGCTATCAATAAGGTACAATTAGAGGGATGATTTAAAGGAGGACTAAGAGCTATCACAAAAGGCTATTAGAGCATTTTTGGATCAGCTGTTCAGATCATAAATAGGCCCAGCGAATTGACTAGAGTAGCAGATCTCTACTTTGCATTTGTAAATGGCAAATGCAGTTCGATTCGGCACTCCTGAGTTTATGAGATGAACAACAATAGAAACACAAATAAACTAACTAGATACGATCCCCAGTGGAGTCACCAATTTGTTGTTGGGAAAAGTATCCATTCAGAATGCCCCTATCCCACTCTAAGGTGTGATAGTGCCTTAGCAACAAACAAGGAAAACTATCTTCGTATTCTTATTTATGAAATGTAAATGGAGAAGAAGGATGTAACTAACCTATGGCTTTCGCTAGTTTGTTGATCCACTCGTTCTCCTCTTTTCTCGCTTCCCGCTGCCTGCTCCCTCACTAGTCCAGCTTCACCAAGTTTTTGCAAGATCACAGAAGAGAGAAACTACACAAAAGACATAGATTTACATTCATAACTAGTTTAGGATCAGATTTAAACTAAACATGCAAATATAACAAAGCATCATTGATATACAAGCATATAGGAGAAACTCAAATAGTTTTATTGATATGATAAGAAAGTCCAAGAGGAGATACAACCAAGTGAGTCCCGATCCAGCATCTACCTCCCAGCAAAGGAATCCCTTCCTCTCCTCCAACAAAGTATAAATCACCCAATGAACTAATCTCAATCTCAAACCAACAACAATTCTCTGCAAAGTACAAAATTCCAGCCTCTGGATCTCTTGGATAAGGGATCCATATATAGATGTAAGCAGAGAGGATGAGTCAGCTTATGTTTTGACTTGTGGCTTCTCTCTGTCATTTCTTGCTTCCACTTGGAGGCTGAGAGCCTCTTACTCATCACTTGTCGAATTCATTGAGGCAAGTGTCATTGAGGAAGATTCTGGAAGCTTCCAGTGTCTGTACACCTCGCGGAATGACACTGCCATTTGGCATTTCTCGCTCAGCGCACCCTGGTAGTGCATTTAGTTGTGTCGCAATGCACCTAGCTAGTGTACTGGGTTGCATTGCAACGCAGGCAGCTAGTAGAGCATCTGAATTGATCCTGAATTGACAGATTCTGAGTGTTTTTTGGTGGAGAACTTCTGGGAGAAGATGTCATTGGTTGACCTTGTTCCTTTAGGGGTAGGAACAACTCTTTTAGGGACTTTGGATCCCTTGGATTATGGACATTTCATGCTCAATGCTGTAAGGCACAAAAATGTCTATAACACAGTGGGACAATAGTATAACGCGGTGATCATCTAGTTAATTGGTCAATTAGCCTAAAATCGCTAGTGCATGCAGTGATTTCAAGTTCTTGAGTTGTGGTGGAGATCCCAAGGCAGTGTAACAAGCAGTTATAAACTAGTTTGATTGTATAGGTGTTGCATGCAATTAAATGATCAATCCTTGGGAATTGCACAATCAATTGGAGGAAAATTCCTAAAAAAAATAGGGGTTAATTCTTCAGGAATTATGCAAGGAAATAAGAGCTCAGGTGGAGGCATAAATTGACTAAGTCTAGGTCAGAGCTTCTCATTGAGCAGAGAGGAAGGTTATTCACTTGCAGGTTGAGCTCAGAGAAAGCAAGAAATTGTAATGCATTCTCTATTCATCTCATTAATGCAAAGAGGCTTGAGGTTTTTTCCCAGTTGGGTTCCCATGGAAAAATATTGTGCATGTGTGGCTTTTATTATTGGATTTTTCTGATTATTGTTCTGAACTGTGAATCAAATTCCATAGATCATTAGAGTAGAATTATGTCTCTTGATTTTGGATTAAATTTCTTGAGAAATTGCAATTATGTCACCATATTTCTACGTCATCCTACTAATGATATTCTAACACATAGAACTGATATCCAATGATATTCTAACATGTGGCCAGTGTTGAAGTGTCCTCTACCACAGGGCACTAATGACATATGCCATGTGTCACTAACCTTTACAAGCATTGAAAGCCAAAATCTCCAAATCTAGTTGGCATGTTTCCTTCACTTGATACTACCAAATCACCTACTATAATAGTTATCCTCCATCTATAATTCCACATCATTACTTTTCTATCGATCTAGAGTCCCAAGCATCGATATGTTGAGTATTCCCATAAGAATTTTCATTGATAAACTGCCGACAAACCCAATTTTCTAGGGTCCTAATGGGTGTAACCCTATAGTGGAAATTTGACTATTGATACCATCAACTACCACAGAAAAGTTTGTTCATTAATTGATTGTTGGATCATAATATGTTGGACTTTTGGGCTAGTCCACATGGTACAAAATTTGGTGTTTTCACCAAATTGTGGGGTTTTCTTAAATTTCTCCATTTCATTCTTTAGTTAAGGATTTCCCCCTTTTCCTCTACTTCTCTACTTGATTACCTTACCTCTTTTTCTCTATTTATTTGCCTGCTTTCCTCTGATATGATTACTATCAGGGGGGTTGAATGTACTCATTGCAATTTCCAATAAATCCACTAAATGCTTCTAAGTCGCGTTTTCAAACATTAAATGCTTGGAAGAAATTTTCAATAAGATCCAACACTTCATAACAATTAACTATTAGCCTAGGGGTTTTTTTTATGAAACAAGCTTCTTATTTAAAATATAGCTAACTAAAGATATTCAAAATTTCTTGCTTGCCTCAATTAGGAATCGATGGCCTATAATAAAATTCAATTTCATATCTGAGATGTTTAATAATAGGGGGGTTTAATGTACTTATTGTAGTTTCCAATAAATGCTTCTCAAGTAACTTATCAAACATTAAATGCTTGTAAGATATTTCCCATCCCATGTTGCTCCCAGTTTTCCCAAAAAATGTCGTTTAGGGCCTCAAAATGGCTCCAGAAATTCAGGACCAGAAAAACTGTTAAAATTAGTAAATTTTGCTACAATTAAGGAAACTAAAAAAATGAAAGAGACAGTTGTGGGGCTCCAAGTGGGATAGGTGGGTAGCCACCAACATCCACTTGGATCATTCCTCCCCCTTAGGAAGCAATGGTCCCAATTGCGATGAGTTCCTCCATGAGATGAGGAAACTTCTGCTGAACTTGGTCCCTCGTGAGTTGTTCTGCAACCTCTAATGTGTCCAGTAATGGTGGGAAGCTTGGTCGAGGGCAGTCCACATTGAACACTCAGTGCAAGCGAAGGAATGGGGGAATGTTGTGCTCCAAAGCATTGTTTCCCACAACCTTGGTACTGGTGTAAGGACCATATCAGATTGGTCTAAGTTTCTGAGGGGCTCTTGTCAGGCGTTCTTTATGCAGATGAAACAAGACTTTGTTGCCCACTTGAAACTTGTGTGGTACCTGACGCTAAGCATGTCGCTTCTTGTACTTGGAATTTTCTAGAATGGAGCAGCTATATATTGACCCATTGGGTAAAGGTGCTCTAGGAGTCATATCAAATGAATGCTTGACCTAATAGTGCAATGGTGTCCCTGTGGGTGAGGAGAAGATGTTCTTATCTTCTTTCATGACCATATCCATTTGTTGTTGCTGCTGCATGTAGGATCCCTTCGTGGGGGTCATGGATGTGGCAACGATCTTCCCCTTACTTTGGGAGTGAACCAGACAGAAAATGAATTTCCTAGTATAGGAGATGAGCTTGCAAAATTTCTTAGTAGTGATCAAAGAGGTGGCAGTAGGCGGGGCTACCTTCGGTATCCTGTACAATGAATTACCCAAAGAAATAATAACAATGCGAGGCCTTGACTCATACACAACATGTTGCCTGCATAAGTATGGTTGGCCTAATAGTACATCAAAAACATAAAGAGGTGAAACATCACACAATACCTCATCTTTGAAGGGCTTGATGTTGTGGGGAAGGCAGCACTGCTGGCAGACTCGGAGATCTCGTTGTTGGTGAAGCCACACGATACTATACGGCTGCAAGTGTGGTGTGGTCAGTAGACCTAGCTGCTTCATGACCTCTGATACCATTGATCCGGATTTATATAGGAACACAAAAATTACAAAAATAACCATAAATATGGAGATGCAATAGAAATAATACTTCATTTCATTAATGTAAAATACTGAAATATGCTTACAAACAGAAATGGAAATAAACCAACTAGGGTGATGGTAGCTTATCTCTGAGAAGAGATGTGGTGGATACATGCCTTTGAACTATGTTACAATGAGGCTTGAAGGCCTATTTATTATTGAGAAATAATGTAAAACCCTAAACATCCAAAAACCTAATCCTAGGAGATGAAGCACCAAGCTATGGGCCCTGTTTTGGGTAAATTGGTACATCAACTTCCCGACATCGTAACTTTGGCATATGATCTCCATTTGATGTGCACAATACTTTGTTAAAAAGATCTATCCAAGGGCTACAACTTTGGAAAGAGCAACATCCGTCCATGGACCGATGTTTCTCTTAGTTTTCCCGAAAAATGTTGTTTAGGACCTCAAAATGGCTTCAGAAGTTCAGGACCCGAAAAACTGCTCAAAATAGTAAATTGTGCTACAATTAAGGAAACTGAAAAACTAAAAGTGACGGTTGTGGGGGTCCAAGTGGGATAGGTGGGTGGCCACCAACATCCACCTAAATCACATATGTATTAAACTTTGCCACCACAAAATGCTCTAAATTCTGAATGAAACATTTGCTTGTGGAGAAATATGGTCTTATGCATAAGTTCCACCCAATTAAATCCCACCTTAGATATTTGGTCATAAAATATGTTTCTCGAGGAAATATGGCTTGATCCATATATGGTTCATTTCAGAAGTGTACATGGCATGTCCTGCTAGATGCTCCAAACTACCAAATGCACCCATGATATTAATCTAAAATCTACCTCTCATGTATCAATATGCAACTACTCTTGGGAGATGGAAAAATATATCTTATCTAGATACATGTCTACGAAGAGACCATCTTGTCTGCAATATAAGTTTCAACCAAAACTTGTAAGAAGTATAATTCAAGGAATTTTATCAGAATTCCTTACAACAAAACATCTTCCCAAAACACCAAATTTCATGGGTAAGATCAAATTTGTAAAAATTGACATTCAAATGTATTATTCCATGACCATAATGGTTTATTGGAACCAATGAACTTGACTTACATCAGATCTTGAGAAAAGGGAGAAATAGCTCCAAAGGCTAGATTTCTTAGGGAAACCCACAAACCATGCTTACTCTATGAAGCTTAAGGAATTACAACAATGTACAAGTATACATAGCCTTGTAATTCTCACATTTCTCTTAAAATAAGTGACTGTCATTTCTAACATAATCTTTATTTAGCATACAACACATGGATTATCTCATTATTATGTGAAGTAGTCTATAGTATTAATCAATGTAAGGGGACTGATTAAATTCATAAACATATTAGATAAATAAAAAACACTTGAAATAATAGGCTAACCGAGGGACTTATGGACACCATTCATAGTCACGTAGATAACTCAACAATTCTGAAGATAATAACATTCACATAGTCTTGTAAATTCATCACAATCATAAATCCATATAAGGAAATTCATTCACCATGAACATTTAGTAATATTAGCAACCTTCCTTGGGCAGTGATGAACCATAATTTCAAAATTTAAAAATTAGAAATTTTCATCATCCATAGTTCAAATGTCCTAGCTTACCTACCTAGTGATTGCTCAGCCTTCCAACAAGCACATAATTGGTTTATCAACCCATTCAACAAGCACTAAGTGGTCTTTTAGTTTGTCCAATAAGAATGTCATGTTTTATCAAATTACTCAATAAGTACTAAGTGATTAAAATCTCCACTAAGCCTCATACTATCCTATCAAACACATGCACACAACCCAAGCCACAACATAGTTAGTGGATACTTTGCTTAGTCAAAATGCACTGGCTCAAGGATATGTCTTCTTCCTCTATAGTTGTCTGATAACTTCCTCTCATGCAATACTTTCTTGGGCTAGAAGTATGGCAAGATGATGGGGAACTATTTTTGTCTCAAGGAAAGTATGCCACCGATATACTGCATATATTTCACATGGAGAGTTGTAAGCACATCGAGACACCTCTATTGACCAACTAGAGGAAGGAGAATGCCACTTCAGGTAAATAGGTTGTTACTACCATTTACCTATAGCTAGTGGGTTCAATGATGTGCCTTGTGAACACATGACCATATATGTGTTACACAATCAACCAGCTAAGCCAAGATATGGTTTGGCCAACCAAATTGTATTGGAAGGCAGCTAAGCATGTTTTACGGTACCTTAGAGGCACTACTCAGCATGGATTATGGTAGAGATGGACAAAGGGAGTGAAATTGTGTGGCTTCATAGATGTATATTGTGCATGGAGTCCATCCAACCAAAAAAGTACATCAAGTGGAATTCTCAGTGTTGGGTTTGCAACGGTTTCCTAGCATAATAGGAAGCAGAGGTTTGTGGTGCTCATCTCAGTAAGATAGTGGTGGTTGAAAATGCCTTTCTTGCTAAGACGGGGTGTTAAGAAGTATAGCAAGATAGTCTCAATTTGGCGTTTTCTTGGTCAAACTGAGAAAATTCAAATTTCCACATCAACAAACAACTTGGATGTAGTTAAATGAGGTGACATGGCTCTTTTCACTCAATTAGCTCATTAAATTCAAGTTAGAGGGTTTGGATTTCAGTTAAGCATGTGTGATTTTTAAAGTTTAATAATCTAGTTCAGTTATTTCCAGTTGTATTCAGTTAAACTAATTCCAACTATTGATATAACTAGTGCAAGATTAGTTGTGTAGTGTGACAACAGTCTAACTCGGTGATCATCTAGTTAATTGGTCAATTAACCTAAAATAACTAGTGCATGTAGAGATTTCAAGTTCCTGAGTTGTGGTGGACATTAGAAGGCAGTGTAACAAGTAGTTGTAAACTAGTTTGAGAGTATAGGTGTTGCATGTAGTCAAATGATCAATTCTTGGGAATTGCACAATCAATTGGAGGAAGATTCCTAAAAAAATAGGGGTTAATTATTTAGGAATTATGCAAGGAAATAAGAGCTCAGGTGGAGGCATAAATTGACTTGAAGGTTGAGCTCAGAGCCAACAAGCAATTGTAATGCATTCTCTATTCATCTGATTAATGCAAAGAGGCTTAATGGTTTTTCCCAGTTGGGCTCCCCTAGAAAAATATTGTGCATGTGTGGTTTTTATTATTGGATGTTTTTGACTCTTGTTTTGAATTTTGAATCAAATTCTAGAGATCATTAGAGTAGAATTAGTGTGCCTTCCAACTTCATACCCAGTGATCCACATAGTAGCATGTTAAATATTGCAAGGACATCAACCAATACTATATCCATCACAGGGATTTTCATAATATAGATTCAAGGTATCCAAATGTTCATTTATACAATATAATAAAAATCATGATCACAAACAAATATAGGACCAAGAAAATACAATTCCAAGAGCCCTATGTACCCCTCTTGAGACTATAATAATAAAGAAATTGTTAACCAAAGTACGTCCACCTTAGCTGTTAATTTTCACCTAAACAAATTATTCAAAATATGCTTAATATAGGTCGGGATATCTAGGATAAAGAAAAAATTAAAAATTCATGCACTTAAAGATTCTTACAATAATCCTAAATGAGCTATGGAATACTTATATTTAGTGGTAATTGCAACAACGATTAGCCTCACTCCACATGTTATTACTAACAAGTAAGATGTTGTTTAAAAAATAATGTCATCTTCACAACCAAGGCATCATGCAATATACATCACTTCAAAAAAAATGATATTTTTAATGTAATGCTTTGTTATATTACTATATAATACTTCAACATATTAATAGCACTTTAAACATCTATACATAATGTTCATTTATGCTCAAAACATAAATAATATAACTCATAGTAAAACTAATAATTAAGTGTGTCTTGATTAAACCGTGTACTTTTCTTACTAACAAAATGATCACTAAACTTTTCTTACTAACAAAAAGATGACTAAAACGCTAATAAATATAGATATTATAATCAAATACATGTATTAAGTTTTATTATATTATTATTGTTATTAATATTAAATATATGACTTAAACAACAAAATAGTAATAGAAATTGACATCCAAAAATTTACTTAGTGAATCAAAATATATAAAAATGCACTAACTCACAAGTCAATTTTGAGAACTGAAATATCCACACCATTTTCTAAAGCAAACTCCTCGCAACCATAATTTTTAACACGGTCATCCTTATTGAATGTCCACCAGGCACATCTTGCCCCCTTATGGTTTGGCAATTTGAAAGTTTGTATTACAACTAAGAGTATATCGTGCTCATTTATTTCCCAACAGTTGATTTTATTATGTGCACCATTATGTGGTGGGAGCTCAGGGAGTTTAAACGGATCTACTTGGCGAGTGTACTCACTTTTCCGGGTCTGGATTAGCGTCCATCCTTTTGCTAAGTCATCCATAGCGCAAATATTCCCAATGGGATACTCATCAAAATACATCATGGAATGAGATATGGCATAGAGTATTCCTGACTTAGAAGATATTATACATCTCCCTGAAGCACTATAAACCAGAAATTGACGGGCAGACTGATAATATCTAGAAAACCTCATCAAACTCCGGGCAAACATTGTGTTCTCCTCTTCCCCCACGACCCACACGTTGCTCTGAAAGTCATAATGCATGGGAACGACTTTGGTAGGATCATTGGTGCCTCTAAATACCCAGCTATTAATATCAACTAAATAAAGCTTTCCTTTACAAGGGATAAGTGTATAATATTCATTTAAGGGGCCAGGACACTCTGGAAGGACTGACCACCTTTCAGTGTTTACGTCTAGGGACAACATCGGTGCTCCATCCCTATTGATATCCAACAATAATACTATCAGCCGATCCCCAACAACTGCGTTCAAAGTCATACCAAAAGGCTCTACTTGGAGTTCTCGAGCTATTGACGAAGTATCCAAAGCACGGAAAATCCGACCGGAGTTATGCTCTGCATTCATTATGTAACAAAAAGGTTGCCGCAGATCAAATTCATTCCAGAAAATAACTTTATTTCCGATCGCTTCAACGAAGGATTGTCCGACGTGGAATTCTGGTTGTCTGGGCGATATGTGCGGAACAGTCGACACCGTGAATTCATGATGAGCGAAGGGTGACAACCTCTTGTCTCGGATAGCACACTGGATAAATTTCATTTCAGTTGCGTGGTAGCTGAAGTCTATCACACGAAACAGAAGGCTGCATTTTCCTGACGACGGCGGCGCTGAATCAACCAAATGTCGAAGTCTGTTCGCAATAAGCCCGGACTTGGCGTTGGGAATCAAGGAACGTAGACGACTGTGAAGAGATGGAATAATTCGATGGCTTATAAGATCGTCGTTCATATAATTGAAACTTTCCATGGCTTTTGAACTGCCACTGATTTCTCTAAATCTCAGAGGCAGCAGGTCAAAAATCTCTTCCGATTCGTGGTCATTATCTTTCACATTGTCGACCTGAAAGGGTTCCATGTGATCACAACTTTGTTGCAGAAAGAATCTCCAAGATGAAATAAATCAAGAATCTCACGGAAGATTATTATCGAGTCTTATGAAATATATCTTCAATTTATAGATTCTTGAAATATATTATCGAGGCTCATGAAATATGCTTAATATATATGTATATTAAGCATGCATGAAGAAGGCCAATGTCAGTTCCGTTGAGGACATGTCGGCTCACGTTGGCTTACGTGTTTCAACTAATTGAAATATGGTTTTGTTTTCAATGATTTAGTTTTGGGTGTTGGTTTTTTGGATTTGATATTATTCTCAGTCTTTGAAGAGGGTTGATCTGACGTAAAGGAGAAACTCAAATCCTTTTCTGCACATTAGAGGTATTATCAATTCCTCATCATTGAGGTGATATTGGCTGCCTCTTGGTTAACGTTTCTGTTCATTTATGTTAATTCTAAACAGATCTTATTATGGAAAGGGCTCCTCTGGGTCATTTCAACTAGAGGCTGATTTTCTCTTCAATAAAAATTTATTGTCAGAGAAAACCGTGGAAGAGGAGAGGTTGCTAATCTTTCAAACTCAATGGAGCCCAAGGTAAGTTTGGCGGAGGTTAGAGATATAAGAGAAGAGGCTGAAATTGAAATGGTTTGTTTCAATATAATCAGTATTGTGCATATCATCTCTGATCTCTGATAATTTCTCTATATAGTGAATCAAATTTGGGGGTTTGATCCTGGTTTCAAGCCCGCCCACTTGATTACTTAAATTAACTACCTAACCTGTCATGTTTCCTTTACCATTCCCGTGCCTCACCCTACTTTCTTATTAGACACGCTGGCTTGGGTTAGCACTTAGATCCTTAACTATTAACCCGCCTACTGCCTGCTTATCTTTACTTTTACTATCAACCTCTAGTTACTCCTTACCCCCCACTTAGTCCCCACACTTACCCGTTCGACTACGGGGTGGGGCTTCCCATAGAACCTTTTGGTAGGACCGCCTTTAGGACCCAACCTCAGGAATCTTAGTGGGGTAGTAATGTAGAGTACAGTAGCACTTTCGAGCTCTTGTCGGGGGAACGAGCTTCACCTGGTCAGCGAGATGGGTAATAATGTAGAGTAGCACTATCGAGCTCTTGTCGAGGGACGAGCTTCACCCGGTCAGCTAGATACGATGATTGATCATTCACACAACACCATATTCGCACAAACCCTAGCTACGTTCAGTACGATGGATTAACTAATATTAATGAATATTAGTGCAAGAGCGTTTTATGAGAAAAGGGATGTCTATGAGTTTTACTATTGGCTTCTTTTTTTAGTATGATCTTTGTGTTTTGTTTTTTGTATGATGATCTTGGGAGAGCACAAATTATTGTATTCAAGGGTGTTATTATTTAGGGAACAACTCACAATTTTAATAATCCCAAATTGCTATATCCATTGTGTTTATTATTTATGGAGCAACTCACAACATCAATAAATATTTTTAATTGCAATTTTAAATGGAAAAAAGAGTTGGATCAGATTTAGTTCACAACTCCATAAGTTTAGACTACATTAAAATTCATTGAATCTATCAATACATGGTCATCCTTTGATTTGAACAAAAACTATTTATCTCTTTGTGCGTGTTCTCATTTATGAGACAATTCTTCATATTGTCTCGACTCACTTCTCGATTCACTTTTTTTTTCTATTAACTACAAGTCTCTATAGAATTTTGTGCCTCAACAACTTCTTGGAATCAACTAACATGGTACATTCTTCAAGAGCTTCATAATTCCAACCACTTTAGAGGGCATTGGAAACAGTTTCATTAATTGCATGAACAACTTCACAATGCCAACAACTTTAGAGGGCATTGGAAACACCTTCATCAATTGCATAAACTTTGCTTAGTTAACATTGACAAATGATATGATAAGTGGTAAAATTCCTCGTTATGTAGGGGAGCTTCCTCTTAATGGTTCTAAATTTGGATACTAACAAGATCAATCCTTGGAAAATATGGAATTCTACCACCATATGGAGTTTAGTGCAACAAATAATTCTCCTAATTGAAATCTTTTTGCCCATATAGATTCTTAGTGATAACAATACACAAGTGGAGAACCTTAGGGAAATTTCTAGACTATCTAGTCTCTCATTACAATCTGGATGGGAATTGTTTACTAAGAGACTTTCCTTAAAAGAATTGTGAGTACATTAGTCTCACCACTCTTAATGTCTCAATGTGGACCAATTCTCAAGACCTTGACCAATTGTAGTGTTTGGTTCACTCTCACAATTAGTTATTAGGCTATATACCGACTCAAATATCTTCATATTTCCATTAGATTTCAATCCCAAATTTGAGATATGTGTGTCATCATGGAGGCTTTGATTGGTCCCACAATAAGTTTCAAGACACATTCTAGAAGAAATTGGCAATTGCATTATGGTTATAGAGAGCTTATAAGAAGAGAGCCTTCATACTTATCCTGGTTTAAAAATTTTCATACATTAGACCTCTCTCATGACTACCTCTGAGATTCGGATAGGGCTCTCACATCATCTCAAGCTTCAAGGTTTCTCCTTTAAATTCAATCAATTTATAGGAATAATTATTTCCTATTGTATTAGTAGCCCTAGGTGGAGCTAAACATTATTGGCAATAAACTTACTGGTGTAATTCCTATATCTCCTAGAAATTTAAATGAATGGGTCTTTATGTGATAACAATGAGATTTCACATAAATTTTCACCCTTTTAGTCAAACATGGTAGATATTGTTGGCCTGTATGTGCAACAAAATAGGCTTTCTAGTAGCGTTGATGGGTTGTTATGAGAGGGCTCTCCATGGAGAGTTCAAATGCTAAATTTGAACTCAAACTTTTTCAATGTAGGAATTTCAACATCCCTCCCGAATATTTCATAGTTCAACTACTTGGACTTGCACAAAAATAAATTGGGCCCACAAGATACCTTCAAAGTGGGGTAGATATACGTGAGACATCTAGAAAATAAATTATTGAATGTCATATGAGCTATGAGATCTACTAAATCAATCCTTCTTCAACCTTTCACATAATTCACTAGAATGATCAATTCCCGTATGTGGATTATGTGATAATATCATGAAGTTGTATTTACGAGGAAACAAGGGTCTATGAGTAGGGACAAGGAGCCTGAAATGCCAATTTAGCATTATAGAAAAATAAAAAGTCTTATTTATTGAAAACTTGGGACATTTGGGTGGTTATAGGAATTTAAATTGGAAGCATTTTTCTCTATTAAGCTAAATGGAAGAAAAATCAATGCTACTATGGAACCAAATCTATATTTTCTTAGCAAAAAAACCAAGGAAACTCCCAACATAAATGTGGCCATGTTTGAGGAGTCTCTCCTTTGATTGACCTTAGTTGACAATTTTTAGTTCACAACTAATTTTTGCAAGAACAATATGCACATGTTTTCTATATGATCATGTAGAGGATATACAATGTATGAGGATCTTAAAAATATGGCTTTCTAAAGGGGCTTGAATAGTAGAAAAAATGTGGCAGTTTATATTGTGAAAAAATTAAAATCCAAACTAATTAGATAAAAGAAAATGGAATAGAAATAAATTTTGATGTTAAGGACTATTATGACAAAAAATTCACTCTATTAAATTCATATCTGGAGGTAAAATCCAAATTAATTAGATAAAAGAAAATGGAATAGAAATAAATTTTGATGTTAAGGACTATTATGACAAAAAATTCACTGTATTAAATTCATATTTGGAGGCAAACGATGAATTTCCCTAAATGTTTTTAATATTTCAAATTGGATTATGGGTTCCTAATTTTAATATGGGAGCAATGTAATGCAAGGAAAATATTGCCCACGGGGCTTTGGATTGACGGTGAATGGGTGTGCTGTTAAGGCACTCCTTGCGATAGGTCACCGGTTCAAATCACCCGTGGTTATTTAGGTTAGTCTTAACTAGAAAAAAAAATGCAAGGAAAATATAAAATATTATTTAGATGGAGAAGTATTTTGTTATTTTGATTTTGAGCAAGGATTATTCCTTAACATAAAGTATTTTCTTAATTACACTGTTACAAGTGTATTTTTCCAAGTGGCAAATGATTTTTTATTTGCAATTTGACTATTTTTATTTCTTCAAACAAGAAATCATAATAAGTTATAACTCACAACTCCATGTATAAGTCAAAATGCTATCCTATGTTATCCAATCGTTGGCATAAAGTGTCCTAACACATTCAAACACATTTAGGTTACATGTCAATTCGGCTCTCTATTAACAATTTTATGTTAGTTGATGTCTCCTTGAGATTGACATATTTCTCACTTTTTATATTAATTATTTGTTTACAAGTGTTGTTGATGTGGAAATGATAAACATGAGAGGCTTACCTCACTCTCCAAGAGTGTGTTGTGTTGTTTTTGTTACTCAACTAGATATCAAAATGGATAATAAATTTTGAGTGTATTATGTCCGAAGTAACTATGAAAGATGTACACAACTACTGCCCCAAATTTTCAATTTGATTGAACATATAGTTTAAATTTTCAATAGAGAAACTCACATCACTAGATGCAAAGTACAACACATATATTATTTGATGACATCTAGGGATTTCACAATTCTACTTTCTATTTTTTTAATGATATTTATAGATATTATTGTGATGGCCGAATGCACATCCATCATAGACATATCAAAAAAATCCCATCAATTGTGCTAATAAAAAAACTATGGAAGGGGAAGGAGAGTGAATGTTTAACAAGTCATGATAGGGTATTAGAAAAAGTTCAATTATTATATGTTTTTTAAGGTTTTGGTATGGTGCCTTTGTCCAACGTTTTCCCATAAAAAGTAGTTTGTTGTCCATTACATTAGGTAAACCTTTTTGATTTTTCAACATAGGTTACTTTGTGTGATGAGTTCCCTCAAATATTTCACATTATAGATTTGTTTTGTTTCTGATGGTTTTGGATATTTCATGCATTTTGTATCATGCTTCAAGTTGTTTTAAGATTCACCCACTCTTCATGTATGACTTCCCCACCCTCATATAACAAATTTAAATCTTGACATTTCCTAATCTTGAGTCTACAGGTTATAGGTTAACTAACATAGTAATAGTTTACATATGCAAGTAATATTATTGGACTAATAATATTAGAAAAGATATTGCTACCAGAGAAAATCAAGAGTTCCCATTCTATATATCAAATCCTCAATTTATGCCTATAGATATTGAAACAATTCATATTCCCCAATTGCTAAAAATTAAACAGATAAGTTCCTTCTAATGTGCACACAAACTATATATATATATATATATATATATATATAGATATATAGATATATATTCTTATTCTTTAAATATATCAATAATCTCAAAGATAATTATGATCGAGAGTTTCTAAAAATTCTTAATATATATTTATATTAACAATGCATGAACAAGGCAAATGTGAGCTCACGTCTTTTTAAGCTTTGTTTTGTATGTTGAGGACATGTCGGTTCACATGTTTCAACTAACTAAAATACAATTTTGTTTTCCACGATTTATTTTTGGGTGTTGTTTTGTTGAATTTGATTTTCTTAGTGATTTGATAAATTTGTCAGAGGGTTGATGTGGTGTAAAGGGAACACAAATTCTTTTTTTCATATTAGAGATATTACCAATTTCTCGTCATTGAGGTCATACTGGACACCAGAATTGGTTAACATTTATGTTCATTTATGTTAATTCTAAGCATATCGTATTATAAAAAGGGCTCGTCTTGGTCATTCCAACAAGAGGCCTATTTTTTTCTTCATTGAAAATTGTGAGAGAAAACAGTTGAAGAGGAGAGGTAACTAATGGAGCCCATGGTAGCTTTTGTGGAGGTTAGAGATATAAGAGAAGAGGCTGAAATTGAAATGGTTTGTTTCAATATAACTACTATTGTGCATATCATCTCTCATAACTTCTCTATATCGTGAATCAAATTTGGGGGTTTGATGCTAGTTTCTAAGAATATTCATGCAAAATTGTTCAAGACCAGAGGGTTTTATGAGAAAAGGGATGTCCATGAGTTTTACTGGTGGCCTCTTTTTCTTTATTATGATATTTTCTTTCTCTATGATGATATTTGGAGAACAAAAATTTATAAGGCATTGGAAAAAGTTTCATCAATTGCATGAACAACTTCACAATGCCAACAACTTTAGAGGGCATTGGAAACACCTTCATCAATTGCATAAACCTTGCTCAGTTAACAATGACAAATGATATGATAAGTGGTAAAATTCCTCGTTATGTAGGGGAGCTTCCTCTTAATAGTTCTGGATTTGTATACGAACAAGATCAATCCTTCGAAAATATGGAATTCTAACACCCTATGGAGTTTAGTGCAAAAAATAATTTTCCTAATTGAAATCTTCTTTCCCATATAGATTCTTAGTGCTAACAATACAAAAGTGGATAACCCTAGGGAAATTAGTAGACTATCTAGTCTCTCATTACAATATGGATGGGGATTATTTATTAAGAGAATTTCCTTAACAAAATTGTGAGTACGTTAGTCTCACCACTCTTGATTTGGGAAATAATGTCTCAACGTGGACTAATTCTCAAGACCTTGACAAATTGTAGTGTTTGGTTCTCTCTCACAATTAGCTATTAGGCTTTATATATTTCTAGTAAATTGCAATCCCAAATTTGAGACTTGTGTGTCATCATGGAGCCTTTGATTGGTCCGAGATAAGTTTCAAGACACATTCTAGAAGAAATTGGAAATTGCATTATGGTTATAGAGAGCTTATAAGGAGAGATCCTACATACTTATCCTGGTTTAAAATTTTTCATACATTAGACCTCTCCCACTAGTACGTCATTCAGGAGATTCTAATAGGGCTTCGAGATCTTCTCAAGATTCAAGGTTTATCCTTGGAATTCAATCAATTTATAGGAATAATTCTTACCTATTGGTATTAGTAGCCCTAGGTGGAGCTAAACATTATCGGTGATAAACTTAGTGGTGTAATTCATATATCTCCTAGAAATTTAAATGATGGGGTCTTTATGTGTTAAAAATGAGATTTCACATAATTTTTCACCCTTTTAGTCAAACATGGTAGATATTGTTGGCCTGTATGTGAAACAAAATAAGCTTTCTAGCAGCATTGATGGGTTGTTTTGCGAGGGCTCTCCATGGAGAGTTCAAATGTAAATTTGAGCTCAAACATTTTCAATGTAGGAATTCCAACATCCCTGGGGAATATTTCATAGTTCAACTACTTTGACTCGCACAACAATAAATTGGAACCACAAGATACCTTCAAAATTGGGTAGGCTTGTGAAATTCATGTATGTGTAGATCCCTAGAAATGAAATTAGTGAATGCCAGATGAGCTATGTGATCTACTAAATCGACCCTTCTTCAACCTATCACATAATTCACTAGAATGATCAATTCCCATATGTGGATGATGTGATAATATCAAGAGGTTGTATTTACCACGAAACAAGGGTCTATGAGTAGGGACAATGGGCCTGAAATGCCAATTTAGCATTATAGAAAAATAAAAAGTCTTATTTATTGAACATTTGGGAAACTTGGGTGGTTATAGGAATTTAAATTGGAAGCATTTTTCTCTATTAAGCTAAATGGAAGAAAATCAATGTTACCATGGAACCAAATCTATAATTCCTTAGCAACAAAACCAAGGAAACTCCCAACATAAATGTGACCATGTTTGAGGAGTCTCTCCTTTGATTGACTTTAGTTGACATCTTTTAGGTCAGAACTATTTTTTTCAAGAACAATATGCACATGCTTTCTATATGATCATGTAGGGCATATACAATGTATGAGGATCTTAAAAATATGGCTTTCTAAGAAGGCTTGGATAGTAGAAAAAATGTGGCAGTTTATATTGTGAAAAAATTAAAATCCAAAGTAATTAGATAAAAGAAAATGGAATTGAAATAAATTTTGATGTTAAGGACTATTATGACAAAAATGTCACTGTATTAAATTCATATTTGGAGGCAAATGATGAATTTCCCTAAATGTTTTTAATCTTTCAAATTGGAGTATGGGTTCCTCATTTTAATATGGGACCAATAAAATGCAAGGGAAATAAAAAATATTATTTAGATGGAGTAGTATTTTGTTATTTTAATTTTGAGCAAGGGTTATTCCTTAACATAAAGTATTTTCTTAATTAGGTTGTTACAAGTGTATTTATCCAAGTGGCAAATGATTTTTTATTTCCAATTTGATTGTTTTTATTTCTTCAAACAAAAAATCATAATAAGCTATACCTCACAACTCCATGTATAAGTCAAAATGATATCCTATGTTATCCAATCATTGGCATATAGTGTCCATTGTTAACACATTCAAATACATTTAGGTTAGTCTATGTCAATTTAGATCTCTATTAACATTTTTATGTTAGTTGATGTATCCTTGGAATTTAAATATTTCTCACTTTTTAATATTAATTATTTGTTTACAACTGTTGTTGATGTGGAAATGATAAACATGAGAGGCTTACCTCACTCTCCAATAGTGTGTTGTGTTGTTTTTGTTACTCAACTAGATATCAAAATGGATAATAAATTTTGAGTGTATTATGTCCCAAGTAACTATCAAAGGTGTACAACATGGCTGCCCCAAATTTTCTATTTGATTGAACATATAGTTTAAATTTTCGATAGAGAAAATCACATCACTAGATGCAAAGTACAACACATATATTATTTGATGACATCTAGGGATTTCACAATTCTTCTTTATATTTATTTTAATGATATTTATAGATATTATTGTGATGGAATGTACATCCATCATAGGCATATCACAAACATCCCATGAATTGTGCTAATAAAAAAAATATGCAAGGGGAAGAAGAGTGAATGTTTAACAAATCACGATAGGGTATTAGGAAAAGTTAAATATTTATATATTTTTTAAGGTTTTGGTAGGGTGCCTTTGTCCAACATTTTCCCATAAAAATTAGTTTGTTGTCCATTACATTATGTAAACCTTTTTAATTTTTCAACATAGATTTCTTTGTGTGATGAGTTCCCTCCCTAAATGTTTCACATTATATATTTGTTTTGTTTATGATGGTTTTGGTTATTTCATGCATTTTGTATCATGTTTCAAGTTGTTTTATGATTCACCCACTCTTCATGTATGACCTTCCCACCCTCTTACAACAAATTTAAATCTTGACATTTCCTAATCTTGCATCTACAGGTTATAGGTTAAATAACATAGTAATAGTATACATATGCAAGTAATATTATTGGACTAGTAATATTAGAAAAACTATTGATGCTAGAGAAAATCAAGAGTTCCCATTCTACAGGTTATAGGTTAAATAACATAGTAATATTTTACATATGCAAGTAATATTATTGGATTAATAATATTAGAAAAAATATTGATGCGAGGGAAAATCAAGAGTTCCCATTCTATATATCAAATCCACAATTTATGCCTTTATATATTGAAGCAATTCATATTTCCCAATTGCTAAAAAGTGAAACATATAAGTTCTTGCGGGCACACACACATATTCTTTAAATATATATATAATCTCCAAGATAATTATGATCTAGTGTTATGAAAATATATATTTATATTAAGCTTGCATGAACAAGGCCAATGTCAGCTCACGTCTTTTTAAATTTTGTTTTCTACGTTGGGGACATGTTGGTTCATGTGTTTCAACTAATTGAAATGCAATTTTGTTTTCCACGATTTATTTTTGGGTGTTGCTTTGTTCGATTTGATTTTCTCAGTGATTTGATAAATTTAAAGAGGGTTGATGCGGTGTAAAGGGAATGCAAATCCTTTTTTTTCACATTAGAGATATTACCAATTCCTCATCATTGAGGTCATAACGGACTCCAGAATTGGTTAACATTTTTGTTCATTTATGTTAATTCTAAACATATCCTATTATGGAAAGGGCTCTTCTGGCCATTCCAACAAGAGGCCAATTTTTTCTTCAATGAAAATTTGTTGTGAGAGCAAACAATTGAAGAGGAGAGGTCGCTAATCTTTCAAATTCAATGGATTCCATTGTAAGTTTGGTGAAGGTTAAAGATATAGGAGAAGAGGCTGAAATTGAAATGTTATTTTTCCATATAACCAATATTGGACATATTATATATGATAATTGATCTATATTGTGAATCAAATTTGGGGTTTGATGTTGGTCTCTCCCATCGATTAACCATATTTATTCATGAAAAAGTGTTCAAGACTAGAGGGCTTTGTGAGAAAAGGGATGTCCATGAGTTTTACTTGTGGTCTCTTTTTCTTTATTATGTTGTTTTCTTTTTCTGTGATGATATTTGTAGAGCACAAATTATTGTATTCAAGGTTGCTATTATTTAGGGAGAAACTCACAACTTTAATAAACCCAAATTTTTCTATTCAAAGGTGTTTATTATTTCTAGAATAACTCACAATATCAATAAACCTTTTTAGTTATAATTTCAAATGAAGAAAAGAGATGGATTTGATCTATTTCAAAAGCCCATAAGTTTGGACTACACTAAAATTCAATGAATTTATCAATACATAGTCATCCTTTAATTGCTTGCATTGGAGTAGGATATACATACTTTCAAGGTTCAACAAAAGCTGTCTATTCTAATGGCATTTGTGCATGTCCTCATTTATAATACAATTCTTCATATTGTCTCGACTGACTTCTGGATTCACTTTTTCTTTCTATTAGCTACAAGTTCTGAGCAGAAGTGTGTACATTTGTAACTTCTTGGAATCAACCAATAGAATATTTTCTTTAAGAACTTCATAATTCCAAACAACATTAGAGGGAATTGGAAACACCTCCATCAATTGTATGGAATTACTTACTTAGTTAATATTGACAAACAATATGATAAGTGGAAAAATTCCTCATTATGTAGGCGAGATTCCTCTTATGTTTTTGGATTTGGATATGAACAACTTCAGAGGACCAATCCTTGGAAAATATGGAATTCAAGCATCCTCATGGAATTTAGTGCAACAAACAATTTTCTTAATGGAAATCTCTCTACGCATATAGATTCTTAATGGTAAAAATAAATAAGTGGAGAACCGTATGGAAATTGGTATACTATCTACTCCCTCATTACGTTCTTGATGGGAATTGTTTACTACGAGATTTTCCTTTAAAAAGTTGTGAGTACATTAGTCTCCCCACTCTTGATTTAGGAACCATTGTTTCAATGTGTCAATTCTTAATTGACATATTGACCAATTATAGTGTTTGATTCTCTCCCATAACTAATTGTAAGGCTTTATCCTGACTCAAATATATTCATATTTTTAGTAGATTACAATCCAAAATTCAAGATTTGTGTATCATCATGGAGTCTTTGATTGGTCATACAATCAAGTTTTAGAACACATTTGAGAAGAAATTTGTGGTTGCATTGTGGTTATAGATTTTCTTCTTAGCAACAAGCTTATAAGGAGAGAGCCTACATCCCTATATTGGTTTAAAGTCTTTCCTATATTGGACCTCCCCCATAAGTAGCTCATTGGAGATATTCTAATAGGGATTGGAGAATGTCCCAAGCTTCAAGGGCTCATCTTGGCATTCAATAAAATGATAGAACACATATTTCATTAAATTTGGAAGTATTCTATTACAAGGCCCTCAACAACATTCATTCTTTTGTAAATCTCCATATTAACTTAATTCAACATAAAAATAATTTAGTAATTTCAAACCAAGTAGAGATCATGAATAGGTCAAACATGAGTTGTTATGTACAATAGTATCAATACACAATAGGAATGTGAAATCAAACTCTTAGAAGCAATTGATTCAAGATAAATCATATTAGTATGTCTAACATCCAATAAAGATATTATAGTTATGGATAATGAACTAGATTCCTCGATGTTTGAATTTTGTGTCTGACAACTCTAAACCCCTTTCCCACAACCTATGGAGGACTTTTTGATTGAATGATGTTGATGCGAGGATCTTAGTGTAAATGGAAAGGATGTGTGTCCCTTGCATTGCATTGAAACTAGTCTACTAAAAACTTAGTAAAATGTTTTTGAGTTCAATTTCCTACAGTCCCTTTGTGCCTTTATGAAGCACTAATGAGGGGGTGATCATTCGTCTTCATAGCATCCAAGCATCCATTATAAAAGTTATGCATTGTTGATCTAGATATTTCAAGAAGGTTAGGCACCATTGATCTATCTCCACTCAAAGCCAAGTACATCAAATGAGAGTTCTTAAATGGGTATTCGAGTCATTCCATTGTGATGGACAATGTCACAAATTGAAGTAAACAAGAATTACCAGTATTCTTGTAAGTAGTGGAGGCAAGGGTTTTCAAAGATTAGTATAGTTGATGGTAGTGTGGATATTTATCTCTCCTTGTCAACATTGTCGAAACCAATAATAGTCTCAATGTAATAGCACCAACCAATTGTATGGAAAACCATGATCAATCATTACTTTCACTAAGAGGAGAAATGACAAGAATTTTTAATGAGGAAGAAATAATTGTGAAACATAACTCATGGATTTTAGTTGAAATTTATATAAGTCCACGTGTTATTTAATTATTAAATACTTAATCTAAATACAAATAATTTATCATTAAGATATTGATTTTACATATTAAATATGTATTAAAAGGAATTCATCTATGACACTTGATTTTTCATGTAGTCTGAAAAGACCACTTAAATCTCATTATCAATTAATTCTAATTAGTTTTGTAAAAGATATATATTTACTTACGTTAAGAGCTTTTTATCAAAAATAAATTACATTTATAAACTTATATCAATACATATAATTAAATGGAAATGAATAAATAGCTTCTAAGTCTTGCTGGATTCTATGAGATTATTTTAAGTACAAATAATTTATTTTAGAATTGAAATTTACAAAATGTTAATCTTGATGGGAAAATCATGTCAAAAGGTGCGAAACTTTTGAAGACATCCATTTGTGTCCCATCTCTTGAATGAGCTTAAATAGTCTACTTAATGCTCATTGTAAATTCATTAATCCATGTTTTATTTGAAAATGCATTTTGTTTACATGGATTTTTATTCTAGAAATAGCAATGTCACATCTATACATTCATATTAAACCACATGATAGTTAAATAAAAATCAATTAATGGTTTCTTGACTTATTGACTTATATGGCATGATTTCATATAGAAATAATTGATTTAAGAATGTACAGTTAGAAAAGGTTGTTGATTCAAAATAAAATAAACGAGTTAGAACTCATCAACAATTGATTTTAAATTATTAATTTTCTAAAAAATATATTTTTACTTACATTAAGAACTTGATTTCAAAAATAAATTGCATTTATACATACATACATACTAAGTATAATTTAATACATACCTGTTTTGCTGGCTTCTATGAGATTATTTCGATTACAAATAATTTATTTAAAAATTGAAATTTACCAAATGTTAATAGGGGTGGGAAAATCAAATGTCGTATGTTGCAAAAAGTTTAAATTCATTTATTTATAACTCGTATACTAAATGAACTTGAACTATATACATAACATTCATTACCAAATAATTATTCCATGTGTTGTTATGAAAAACATTTAATTTTACATGGAGTTTTATTTCAAAAAAAAAAAAGATTTCACATTTATACACTTATATTAAACCTCATGATAGGAAAATAAAAGTCGATAAGTGGATTTATATAGGCCACTTAGAACTCATTATCAATTACTTATAATTTTTTTGTAAAATATATATTTATTTACTTACATTAAGAGCTACATTTCAAAAATGCATCACATTTATAGACTTCTATCAATGGATATAACCAAATAGAATTCTTCAAGTCATATCGGTTTATATGAAATTATTTAAATCACAAATAAACTATTTAAGAATTGAAAATGACAAAATGTTAATATGAATGAGAAAATCAATGTCTTATGGTGCAAAAAGTTTAAATACAACTATTTTTTACCCATCCCTTTAATGAGTATAGATCATCCACTTAACAGATTGTTAATTAATTATTCCATGTTTTATTAAGAAGATAATTTTTCTTTACATAGAGTTTTGTTTCAAAGCAATATAATATGACATTAATACACTCTTAATAAGTTAAGTGATAACGAAATACAAGTCAATAAATCGATTCCTTATTAAATTATGTGAGATGAGATGATTGCATATACAAATAGTTGATTTAAAAATATATAAAAAATGTTATGGATTAAAAATCGAATGCCCTACAATTTAACGAGTAGTATTCACCTATGAGCCATCACCCATTAGCCTAAAATGTCCACTTAATACTTATTATCAACAAATTATAAGACTTATTTTTGGAAGAAATGCATCATATTATACGAATATTATATATCACATTTATACAATCATATTAATGGACATAACTAAGTACAAGTCAATAATATAATTCTAGCTCAAATCATATGATTTCAGTTTATTTAAAATACAAATTTACAAAATATTAACTTTTAAGTAATGAAATTAAATGCCTTACAGTTCAAAGACATAATTCATCCATGATAGTGTCTAATCAAACCTTGATAGTGCACTTAGCAATCATTATCATTAATTATATGTTTTTTTTAATAAATGCAAAATTATTTACAATAGATTTTTATTTCAAAAATTACAAATCACATTTACGCACTCATATTTGTCCCTTATTGATTTTCAATATGATATGATTGCAGTTACAACCATTAATTGATTTAGGCATATAAATTTATAAAAATTATGGATTAAGAAATCACACATCTTATGCTTCAAAAAGTTCAAATCATTCACCTATGACACATTTCCCATTGGCCTTAATAGTGAAAAATGCATTGTGAATAGTGAATAGTGCACATAACATTTATCAAGTAAATTATTATACTTTTTTTAGCAATAATTATACCTTCATTTGCAAGGATTTCTATTTCAAAACTTATATTTCACATTTATATATTATGATTATTGATGCATATAAGTAAAAATACGTCATTAAAAATAAAATGCCTCGATGGTTCATGCAAGATAATTTAAATGACAAACAATTCATTTGAAAATGCACGCACACATCTTAGAAAAAATCGATACAACAAAGTCATTGCAAAAGAAATTATAAATAATAAGAAATATACGTATTAATATAATTGGAAATTCCCATATATTTCAAAAAATATAAAATCATACAAATTGATTCAACAAAAACTATGTCCAAAATGTATCAAAAATTTGGAATCTACTTTTCAACAAATTTATAAAGGAAATTATCTTCATCCAATATAATGAAGTACATGTTCTATTGAACATTCGAATGTACTAATATTTTTTATTGATAAGATGAAGTGTCTTAAGAAAGGGGAATAAAACTTGCATAAGCCAAGTATCTTGGTCTTTTCCAGTATAGGATTTTATCAACATGCGGTTTGATAGATATCCCATGAATTGAGAAGTATGCTTTGTTGTATCTATTAACAATACATTTGATTCTTCATAATTATCTCCATATTGGGACCACAAATCAGTCAACGTTTTCTCATAAAATTGTCTTGTTCTCCTTGCATCCAATTTTGTTTGCAAATGACAATGAGACCTGTCATGTGCAAATTTAAAGTCCTCTATATCAGTATTTGATTTTTCTAGTACTTTTCGGATGTACTTGTCAGTGACATTTAATGTCCATATTGCGACATCATAATTTTTTAAGCAACATTTTCATACTTGACTGGAAAGGCCTTAAAAAATAGGACCCATCACCAAACTGCCAATCTGGTTCTCTTTGAATATGAAAATTTAGTTCATCTTTGGCATATGATTGGAAGAATACTCCTCCCATTTCAAATATCACCATCTTTTGAATTCTAGTAATGCTCATCTGCATCTACACTGCAACCACATGTATGATATTAACACATCTCCACTTCAACACTTCATTGATTAAGGACATAAAAACCTACCAATTTAAAAATGATGTTAATATTTATTATGAATTATTTCCATTTGTATGCAAAGGGAATTTTACAATGAGTTAATAGTAATCACAAAATACAAATACAATGGCCCATTAAAATGAACAAACTAATGATGTGTTTACTTTATACATACAACACAATACCTTTATTTAATTTGTATGGAATAAAAATATTCTAAGAACACATTGGCCCACCATTTAAATCATTGGTTTTAATACTTATAATGATTTATTTAATTGCAATTGAAAAATATAATTACAATGGTCTAGTCAAAGTAAACAAATAAATTATATATTAATTTCCACATACAATATAATACAATTTTTAAATTTCAGACCTAATTATTTATATGCTAATTTCTAGAGTCTCTACCTTAGTTTCTTTTGGTGCTTCTTTTAGTACAAATTGTATGCTTATTTTTGGTGCTACCTACAATTTAATATAGTTTCATGTTTATTGTTGGTGCTACCTACAACCTAATATAGTTTTTCAACTTACATGGATTAAAAAATGTTATAAAAATACAATGGGCCATCCTTCACATTACTAATTTCTAAGAGGTATAACGATAACTTAAACCAAAATTGAAACAAATAAATTATATTTTAATTTCCACATACAATATAATACAATTTTTAAATTTCAAACCTAATTATTTATATGCTAATTTTTAGAGTCTCTACCTTAGTTTCTTTCGGTGCTTCTTTTAGTACAAATTGTATGTTTATTGTTGGTGATACCTACAACCTAATATAGTTTTATGTTTATTGTTGGTGCTACCTAAAACCTAATATAGTTTTTCAACTTACATGGATTAAAAAATGTTATAAAAATACAATGGGCCATCTTTCACATTAATAATTTCTAAGAGGTATAATGATAACTTAAACCAAAATTGAAACAAATAAATTATATATTATTTTCCACATACAATATAATACAATTTTTAAATTTCAAACCTAATTATTTATATGCTAATTTCTAGAGTCTCTACCTTAGTTTCTTTTGGTGCTTCTTTTAGTAAAAATTGTATGTTTATTGTTGGTGCTACCTACAACCTAATATAGTTTTTCAACTTACATGGATTAAAAAATGTTATAAAAATACAATGGGCCATCCTTCACATTACTAATTTTTAAGAGGTATAATTATAACTTAAACCAAAATTGAAACAAATGATTGTAATGATCTAATTCAAACGAATAAACCAGTTATCTATTAATTTTTACATTTAATGTAATCCATTGTAAAAAATTCTATAGCATGGGAAATTTTGATATGAAAACACTAAATGGCCATTCAAATCAATAATTATTATCAACACAATATCTCACCAAAAATAAGGAAAATAAAAGTATTTTTCTTTTATTAATGACAAACGAAATCAACAATTATTTTATTAGTGTTGTGAAATCAAACTAATAATTCGTGATGTCATACATATAATAACATGAAATAGACATCAGTCATATTAAGGTACTTCTAAATGTAATTGAACATCTTTAAGAGTAGCTCGCACATCTATAGCCTTCTTGAGTTTATGCAACATTCTCCATAACACATTGATCAACCAATTATCCTCTTGATTTGTTCCAATGACTGGAGGGGCAAGAATAACATTTTCTTTGGGATTACCTTTCACACTCTCAAGTGAACAATCTAGTGTAATAGTATTGGTTGCATCATATTGGGTATGCATTTCCCATATTTTTTTCAATGATTTAGTGTGTATAACTTTGCTTGGATTGTCAATGACCTTATGTCCCTTTTGTGGTTTACAATCTTAAGAAGTCCCCATAAACACAAGTTTATCTTGAATGTTTCTGAAACCAACTTTTTTAAAACTCTTGTTGTGCTTTCTTTCAAAGTTGTCGTCCAAATTGCAATGTCAAGATATTAATTTTTGAAACACATTTCAATAAATGTTTTTACTTGTGGATGAATCCAAAATAATCTTTTCTCTATTGTGTAATCAACATCAGTTCCCATTTTCTAAATATGCCCTTTGTTTGTTGCTTCATCATTGATGCTATGATAATAAAAAAATGTCCTTTAGTTAAAAAATAACTAATTTATTTTCAGTTATTTTGGCTACAACACAATGACAAATAATCTAGTCAAACCATTTTATTCATGTTATAAAAACTACTAAATAAATTGTTGAAACAATACACTTACCTTCAGTGGTTTTTTCACCATTTATAGATGAAATAATAAGTTCTTTTATCATCTTGATAGAACTTGGAGTAAACATATTAAACATTCAATCAACTGCCAATATCACTTCTTATTAAACATTCAATCAAATACCAATACCAAAAAAAACATTAGTAATGAAACCTTTAAGAAGAAACACACCCACACACCTTTAACATTATTTTGATTGTTAATTTTTTTCTTTCTATTAGTTCCTATAATAAAAATGTACAACGTTATGGTAGTTATAGGCATTAGAGTTCAAAGAATAATAAAATAAATAAGAAGACAAGTTATAAATATTTGCTATGACATTATCTTCATATTTATAACTTTGCACCTCATCATCATCTTTGTTACCTTTATTTTTCTCTAAATTAAACATATAAAATATTTTGAATTGTGAAAATGAATAAAATCATTAAATAATAAGGAAAACAAGTGGACAAATTATAAGTACCTGATATTATATTTTGTCCTTGATTAAAGCTTTGTTTCACATTCATTTGATCAATGTCTTTGTTCTCCTTGCTTGTCTCTATAATAAACATAAAAAATATGTTATAAATTGTGACAATGAACAAAATTCATTAAACAACTATACAAAAAATGAATCATCTTTAATTTTCCATATAATATTTTGGTCTTGATTGTAGTTTTGTGGGACATTCCCTTAGTCACTATATTCATTCTCTTTATTTCCAAATATAATGACTCAAGATAATAAAAATAATAATTTAGATTAAAAAAAGAGTTACAATGATTAATACCCATTTCTATCCCCATCATTCCATGGTCATTGTCTTGATTAATTTCATTCTTCTCATAATTCCCTATGATAGACATCCAAAAATGTTATGAGTATGGAAATTAAATAAATTCAAAAAGTAACAAGAGAAACAACCAAACAAATTATGTTCCTGGTATGATAACTTCTTCTCCTTCTGTTTCCATTTCTAAACTTTTTTCAACATCATAAGCACTATATTGATTATTTTTTTGCTTCCCACATTCATCATTCTTTGTTTTAGAATCTCCATCATTAGTCATTTTAGTAAACACTTTGAGGGATGAATAATGTATAGGAAGGTAGGAGGAGGGATGCACAGAGCAAGGCAGAAGCTAGCTCATGGAAAGTTAGATTAAAAGAAGAGGAGTTCGCCAATTGGATACAAAACTGAAACTGCTTCTATCTATTCTTCGACAGGGCATCTAAATCAAATCCTGGTACAGCTGGAGCAGGGGGGCTGATTATCAACGCCAATGAGGAGTGCATCCTCCATTATGAGTGGGGTCTAGGGAAGGTCTCAAATAATAGAGCTGAAGCACTAGCTTTGTTTCAGGGCCCAACTCAGTTAGGCAAACTGAGGATAAAGAAGGCAAAGGTATTCGGTGATTCCTCTGTTGTCATCTGCGTAATGGTCCATCAGCAGGACTCTCCCAACACTCTCCTTTAGCAAATTAACAGACGCAATCAAATTCTGTATCAGGCAATGGATGACATTCAATACTACCATATTCTTCGTAACCTTAACAAGAGGGCTGACGGTTGCGCCAATGGTGCGTGTGGAAGGCCAGTTGGCACCCTAAGTTGCAACTCTAAGGAGACTTACCAACCTTTGCCATGACTCCAAATAAACTCAACAGCGTTAAGCCTAAAAGCACTGACAGAATCGATTTGAATCATCTTCCTCGGGATTTCAACAAGATTGCTTGCTGCAGTAGGATATTGCAAGGACAAGAAATCCACAAAATACTCATTAAGCTTGACAATCTCATCAAATCTGCCGGCAGATGTCTCCTTAGATCTAATTCATGGATCCTCTAGGACATCTCTCTGGTCTACCCTCAGGATTCCCTCCTTCATCCTGTGACTGGTTGGTCCCTCTCCTGCCTCACCACTCTCCAGCTTCTTCCTATATCTCACCCCCTTCCTTCATTCATCAACGCTAAGTATTCCTCACTTCGTCGCTTGCTCCCTGTTATTGCTTCCAAGTGAACTTGTCCTCAGGTGATTTCTCGTGTGCTGTGTTTTCTATCGAACCGTCGCTTCTGCTTCAGAGATTGTCTCTGCCCTCTGTGTAGCGATCTGAACCTCTGGACAACTCTCTTTTTCTCTATCCGTCTGACTGTCTTCCTCGCCTCCAAGCGGTTTCAAGCCATCAAGAGCCCAGCTGCGCGCTGTGGTGCTCTCAATCTCTCTGCCCCCTGTGTTGTGAGTTATATTCCAAATTTTGTGTGCACCCGCTCCTTATTTCTTCCACCCCCGGCAGCAAGTATGGCACGCAATGAAGACTGTCTGCATTGTGCGAACCTGCAAGTTGAATTAGAAGAATTCAGGGCTCAGCAGCGTATCTTGGAGAATCAACAGAGGATCTTGGAGACAAGAATTGAAGACTAGAACCGCATCATCAATGATAAATACCGAGCTGAAATTGAACTCTTCCTGCATAGAGTCACTTCACTTCATGAGCAGTTTAGCCACTTGTCAAATAGGTGCAGTCATGCGTAAGAAACAATTTCAATCCTGCAATATATGATGGACAAGTGAAACAAAGAATCCCCAAGCTCCTCAAGTGCCAAGCAGGCAGAAGTGGATCAAAAGCCGGAGGAATCCACCACAAGGCAAATTAGTCACATAGAAATAGATTAATAATGTTCCGCAAATGTCAATTTTGGTTGTTTCAATATGTAAGAAGCTACAATAGCTCAAGTAATTTTAGAAGTAGGACAAGGATCAAGCAGAGGTCTCTATTTTGTAAATCATTTGATCCAAGCTGCCATCGATATCTAATGTATCTCAGGAGTCCTGACTCTCTTTTTTCAACCATTAATATAGCAACCGACTGTGTTTAAAAAAAAAGTCTTGAACATGAATTAAATTTCTTATACTACAATTTTTGTCTAACCATGATTCAAATTTCCGGGAAAAAAAATTGTTAACTAAAAAGTAAGACTCTTTATCTAAATTATTGATAAGAATCATATAAGCCCTCAAATTAAAATCTTCTGAACTATTTTGAGCCTACAAAGGGATCAAATTTCTAAGGTGCATGCTTTTCGTTTACATCCATCTTAACTCTAGATTTAGTGAGCATAGAGGGGGATTTAATTTCTTGATGATAATGTTAGAGTTTGTTCTATTTGTAGAGTTTGTGAAATCTTACAAAGACCCGGGATTTCACACGAGTAAGAGAGACAATTTACTTGATGTGGTTTATAAACATGTATATGCATCTCCTTTATAGGGATGAGTAAGTGGAGGGATATGGAGATGAGTATGAGATTGTTTTGTGTGAGAAATCCATCACAACTTGCTAGATTTCTCACTCTACAATGTTTCTATGTGCTTGAGTTTGCGCTAAAAGGAAATCTAACACATGTTAGGTTTTCTTTTACATTGAAATGTTGTTAATCTAGCACACATTAGACTTATTTAGTCCTAAAATTTTGTTATGTTCTTGTGTTTGTGCTAGAAGGAAATATAGCATGTGTTAGATTTCTTTCAAATTTAGATGTGTTTGTGTTTCTGTTGGAAGAAAATTTAACACAAGCTAGATTCTTATACTCTACAATGTTGTTGTTGGCAACGTGCTTGTACTTGTGGTAGGCATAAATCTAGCACTTGCTAGATTTCTCAATTTACAATGTTTCTATGTGCTCAAGTTTGTGCTAAAAAGAAATCTAACACATGTTAGATTTTATTTTACATTGCAATGTTGTTAATTTAGCACACATTAGACTTATTTAGTCCTACAATGTTGTTATGTTCTTGTGTTTTTGCTTGAGGGTAATATAACATGTGTTATATTTCTTTCAAATTAGAATGTGCTTATTTGTGTTGGAAGAAAATTTAATACAGTTTATAATTCTTATACTCTACAATGTTGTTGTTGGCAACTTGCTTGTATTTGTGGTATACATAAATCTAACACTTGCTAGACTTCTCATTCTACAATGTTTCTATGTGCTTGAGTTTGCGCTAAAATTAAATCTAACACATGTTAGATTTTCTTTTACATTGCAATGTTGTTAACCTAGAACACATTAGACTTGCTTAGTCTGACAAAGTTGTTATGTACTTGTGGTTGTGATAGAAGGAAATATAGCACGTGTTAGATTTCTTTCAAATTTAAATGTGCTTGTGATTGTGTTGGAAACAAATTTAACATAAGCTAGATTTCTTATACTCTACAATGTTGTTGTTAGCAACGTGCTTGTATTTGTGGTAGACATAAATTTAGCACTTGCTAAATTTCTCACTCTACAATGTTTCTATGTGTTTGAGTTTGCTTTAAAAGGAAATCTAACACATGTTAGATTTTCTTTTACATTGCAATATTTTTAATCTAGCACACACTAGAATTATTTAGTACTACAATGTTGTTATGTATTTCTGTTTGGGCTAGAAGGAAATATAGCATGTGTTAGATTTATTTCAAATTTAAATGTGCTTGTGTTTGTGTTGGAAGAAAAATTAAACAAGCTAGATTTCTTATACTCTACAATGTTGTTGTTGGCAACGTGCTTGTATTTGTGGTAGACATAAATCTAGTACTTGCTAGATTTCTCAATCTACAATGTTTCTATGTGCTTGAGTTTGTGCCAAAAGTAAATGTAACACATGTTAGATTTTGTTTTACATTGCAATGTTGTTAATCTAGCACAAATTAGACCTATTTAGTCCTAAAATGTTGTTACGTTCTTGTGTTTGTGCTAGAAGGAAATATGACATGTGTTAGATTTCTTTCAAATTTAAATGTGCTTGTGTTTGTGTTGGAAGAAAATTTTACACAAGCCAGATTTCTTATACTCTACAATGTTGTTGATGGAAACGTGCTTGTATTTGTGGTAGACATAAATCTAGCACTTGCTATATTTGTCAATCTACAATGTTTCTATGTCCTTGAGTTTGCACTAAAAGGAAATCTAACACATGTTATATTTTCTTTTACATTGCAATGTTGTTAATCAAGCACACATTAAACTTATTAAGTACTACAATGTTGTTATGTTCTTGGGTGTGTGCTCGAAATATAACATGTGTTAGATTTGTTTCAAATTTAAATTTGCTTGTGTTTGTGTTGAATAAAATTTAACACAAGCCACATTTCTTATACTCTACAATGTTTTTGTTGGCAACATGCTTCTATTTGTGGAAGAGATAAATTTAGCACTTGCTAGATTTGTCACTCTACAATGTTTCTATGTGCTTGAATTTGTACTTAAAGCAAATCTAACACATGTTAGATTTTCTTTTACATTGCAATGTTGTTAATCTAGCACACATTAGACTTATTTAGTCCTACAATGTTGTTATGTTCTTGTGTTTGTGCTAGAAGGAAATATAGCATGTGTTAGATTTCTTTTCAATTTAAATGTGCTTGTGTTGGTGTTGGCAATGTGTTTGTATTTTTGGTAGACATAAATCTAGCACTTACTAGATATCTCAATCTACAATGTTTCTATGTGCTTGAGTTTGCGCTAAAAGGAAATCTAACACATGTTAGATTTTCTTTACCATTGCAATGTTGTTAATCTAGCACACATTAGACTTATTTAGTCCTAAAATGTTGTTATGTTCTTGTGTTTGTGCTAGAAGGAAATATAACATGTGTTAGATTTCTTTCAAATTTAAATGTGCTTGTGTTTGTGTTGGAAGAAAATTTAACACAAGCTAGATTTCGTATACTCTACAATGTTGTTGTTGGCAACATGCTTGTATTTGTGGTAGACATAAATCTAGCACTTGCTAGATTTCTCACTCTTCAATGTTTCTATGTGCTCATGTTTGCGCTAAAAGGAAATCTAACACATGTTAGATTTTATTTTACATTGCAATGTTGTTAATCTAGCACACATTAGACTTATTTAGTCCTACAATGTTGTTATGTTCTTGTGTTTGTGCTCGAAGGAAATATAACATGTGTTAGATTTATTTCAAATTCAAATCTTCTTGTCTTTGTGTTGGAAGAGAATTTAACACAACCTAGAATTCTTATACTCTACAATGTTGTTGTTGGCAATGTGGTTATATCTGTGGTAGACATAAATCTAGCACTTGATAGATTTCTCACTCTACAATGTTTCTATGTGATTGATTTTGTGCTAAAAGGAAATATAACACATGTTAGATTTTCTTTTTACATTGCAATGTTGTTAATCTAGCACACATTAGACTTATTTAGTGCTACAATGTTGTTAAGTTCTTGTGTTTGTGCTAGAGGGAAATATAACATGTGTTAGTTTTTTTTCAAATTTAAATGTGCTTGTGTTTGTCTTGGAAGAAAATTTAACACAAGCTAGATTTCTTATACTCTACAATGTTGTTGTTGGCAATGTACTTGTATTTGTGGTGGACATAAATTTAGTACTTACTAGATTTCTCACTCTACAATGTTTCTATGTGCTTGAGTTTGCGCTAAAAGGAAATCTAACACATGTTACATTTTATTTTACATTGCAATGTTGTTAATCTATCACACATTAGACTTATTTAGTCCTACAATGTTGTTATGTTCTTGTGTTTATGCTTGAAGGAAATACAACATGTGTTAGATTTCTTTGAAATTAAAATGTGCTTGTTTTTGTGTTGGAAGAAAACTTAACACAATCTAGAATTCTTATACTCTACAATGTTGTTGTTAGAAACATACTTGTATTTATGGTAGACATAAATCTAGCGCTTGCTAGATTTCTCATTCTACAATGTTTCTTGGAGCTTGAGTTTGCACTAAGAGGAAATCTAACACATGTTCTACATTTGAATAGCTATTATTGTGAGTTCTACACTTGTTATTGTTCTTGTTCATTTTGTTACACATACAATGATGCGAGTAGTTATAGCATTTATAAATTTGTATTTTATTCAATAAATCAAGAATGTGATAATAATATTTTACTTTATTTTCAGAAACCATGGACTATGAAGCTAGTGAGAATTCAAAGGAAGCATCCAAGGAAAAAGGAAGTTCAAGAAACACAACACCAAATTCTTTAAATGGTATGAGAATTTTAAATTAGTTTATACTTTGTTACAATTGTTAGACATTATGTTAATAAGTGGTTGTTGATTAATAAAACCCATGGAAATAGCCTGAGGAGTGGTTTTTTAATGAGGACAACCCATACCAACATGGGTAATTTTTTTTTCCTAGCAATTTTAGCTAGGTGATAACTATTGGCATCATATAGTAAACTTGCATAACATATGTACTTATTTATTATTGTACGTGTAAATGGAAATCATGTATTATAAGGTTGTTTAATAATATTTGGTATTTCATGTCTTCCATATTCTTTTTTTTTCTAGAAACTGTGGAAACTGGTGTGCGTGAAATTCAAAGTAAAGTAGTGAAGAGAAAAAGAAAAACAAGTGATAGACAAACGATGCCTCCTTCAACTGGTATGGTGGTTTTATATTTTTTTTACTTTTTTAGAAATGGTTAGATTAGGTGGTTTCTTTTCCTAGCAATTTTACCCAGGTGATAACTTTTGGTGTCATATAGTAAACTTGCATTAAAATATGTACTCATTTATTATTGTGCATGTAAATGGAAATCGTGTATTATAAGGTTGTTTAATAATATTTGGTATTTTATGTATTCCATATTTTTTTTTTAGAAACTGTGGAATCTGGTGTGCCTGAAATTTGAAGTAAAGTAGTGAAGAAGAAAAAAAAAATAAGTGATATACAAATGATGCCTCCTTCAACTAGTATGTGGTTTTATATTTTATGTACACTCTCTTAGAAATGGTTAGATTATGTGACTTTTCAATATTTAAAAGAACATTATGTGACAATATTTGAAATTATATTTTCATTTTGATTCATGCAAAAAAAAGATTTGTTGTTATTTGCAGAATTGGTCGGCCCTAAAGCAAATGAAATGTTACAACTATCACTTAAGAAAAAGAAAGTTTATTCAACTCAAATGGCAGTATCAGTAACACCTTCTACTTCTACTTTTGAAATGATTAAAAAATACAATACAACTAATAAATATGAGTTTGTGCAAGACTGATACATCCAAATAGAAGCTCCCCTGAATATGTTTCCTGATATGTATCTATTTGGATCAATAGATGGAAAAGAACCAGAGATATTAGGATTAATAATTAATTGCTATGCTTGCAATGAAAATGACATTGACTTTCAAGTGGAAATGATTAAAGAAAATGAGGTAAAATTAATTTCATGTCAAGTGGAGTATACAAATTTTAGACCAGATTTGATTGAAGCTTCAAGTACTGATTCAACAAATACGATAAAGAATTCAATGTTCAAGTTGGATAACTATAAGAGCTTATCTAAATCTGGACTAACTAGTTGCGTAGATCTTTTAAAACGCATTGCCACCATTCTGAGAGATCGCTATGTAAGAAGTAAAAAAACATCATCTGTACTTCTGGAGGAGAACATAACAGAAAGTGATTTCAAGCCTATTACAGAATTTCAAAAAACTAGGAAAGTTGAATATGAGACAACAAACCTTTCAAATCAATGTGATGAGATTCATGAAGCCTTCAAGAATTGTTATCTATTTTCAAACTCCTTTAGTAGAAAAGTGATTGTTGAAAGATGCATAGAAGCTCCTAAGGTGTTCAAATTAAGATCACGAGATGATTTAAATGTTCAAGTATTAGTGAAATCATTCTTAGAAAAATTTCAAACCTCATTACCTGATGCTCTTCTGATTCCATTTGACATCAATGACTCTGATCCATTGGTAAACTCTATCAAAATTATAAATGAGACAGATCTAAATTCCAAGAATATCAATTTTTGGATAGTTGATGGTCAACACACCATTCAAGCAGTGAAAGAAATTTTAACAAATCCTAAATATAATGTATCTATAGAAGCGAAAAAAAATATAAAAAACGTAATGCTCGATTCTTGCATCCATCAGTTGAACCCACTGACGTGATCCGCATTTGTTGTCACTTAAATTCTGCAAATAAGGTGTTCAAAACTCCATTTATTGATTGTGTGCGCTCGGCAAGGCATTTCTTAATTTCCAATGACAAATTAAAGAAAAAAAGGATTGGATGTTCTAAGATGGCTGAAGATACGGTATGTAATTTTAATTATTTTTACATTTAACATTTTATTATTGTATCTATTTTTATTATAGATAAATGACTAAAGTTGATAATATAAGTCATTTTTTTTCATATTTATAATGAATTCTCATTAGTTTGTAACACCTTATTTAGTTTCATTTTTACATTGAATTCTTATTAGTTTATATTTCTTATTTTATCAGGTTGATGATGAAATGTTGTGCTCATTCTTCGACTATCCAATTACAAATTTTTTTGATAAAAAAATTCTCTTATATCTCAAGGAACCTATTTGGGATAAATGGGACACTGTTTTTAACTGTTACCAACTAGGCACATTAAAGTGTTCTCCAAGCCAACCTGATTTTGAGAACTAGAAGAGAAATAGTCTACACAGTTTGACAGCAGCTACTCTTCGGCCCCTTCAGGGATTAATCATGGAAGAAATTGCTTCATTAGCAGATAATCTATTGGATGGAACCATTTGGTTTTCTATTCCACATAATCATCCATCAAATGCCACAAAATTAAAAGATTATTGTTCTAAATTGAAAACCAACAGAACAATATTGGATGGAATGGTAACATATTGTCAAAGTCATGATCAGAACTTGAATGAGATGACTCTTACCACATTCAACATTCTTGAGCATTATGAAATTAATGATATCATATTTACCAATTTTTGCAACACGGTGGAGGGGTCTACTTATGTCAAAGGAACACGTAATACAAAGATAGAGTCCCTTTCTCAGCAAGCATGTGGAGTCCTTGACAGAATAATAAATGGATCGACAAGTGTTCAACAGGTTGACAACAATTTTGAATTTGGTTGTGATTTTGGGGGCCCTGATCTTTTGTCAACACTTTTGCACTCTTTTCCATGTCAGTTGCAACCAATTTTATATACTGACCTTGTTGTTTTGGATACACTAGCTTTGAAAAAAGAACAATTCCACAAGGGATATTATATTGAATTTTTCCGATTTCTTATCGAAAAAAATGAGTTGAATGACTTTGCTACAGTTCTCTTAGTAGAACTTTGGTTTTGTAATGATGTACGCCAGTCTTTGGAAATTTCCATAAAGAACTCCAAGCTCAACTATAAAATGACTAGTGGCATTTATGAATATAAGTCCCAAAACAATTATAGTTATGATATAGTTCTTACTATACATTTCTATACTTCATAATTAAACATTTTGGAGGCTATCAAATACTCTCACACATTTGAAGACACATTCGATGAAAATGAAAGAGATTATGATTTATGGATGGATTTATTAGAGAAACACCAACAATGTAGTGATGCAAAAGTGGTCATTTCTCTTTATGCGGGACAAATTTAATCAAGGCCTGTTGTACATATGGAAGAAGAATTTCATGTGTTGTGCAAATAGAGACACAAAGGACAATCATGTTATATACTTACAAATCTTTTCAACTATCAAATCTAGGATCCATTAACTTCTTTGAAAATTCAGGTACTACAATTCATTCTTTTTTTTATAATACTTTTGATAATATTTTGTTCATATTTCTTAATTGTCAAAGTGTTTACAAAAATAATTAATGATGGAGATTCTAAAACAGAGAATGATGAAAGTGGGAAGCAAAGAAATAATCAACATAGTGCTCATGATGTTGAAAAAAGTATAGAGATGGAAATAGGAGGAGAAGGAGGAGAGGAAGAAGTTATCATACGAGGTACATAATTTTTTTTGATTTTGCTCTTGATAATTTTTCAATTTATTTAATTTCATTATTCATAACATTTTTGGATGACTATTACAGGAAATTATGAGATGAATGGAATTAATCAAGACAATGACCATGGCACGATGGAGATAGAAATGGGTATTAATCAACATAACTCTATCATTTTTATTTATTTTATTATTATGCTAAATTATTATTTTTATTATGGTGATTCATATCATCTCATATGTTGATTGTAGTTGGAAATAAAGAGAATGAATATAATGACCAGAGTCTATCCCACAAAACTACAATCAAGACCAAAATATTATTATAGACAATTATAGATGATTATTTTTTTGTATAGTTGTTTAATGAATTTTGTTCATCGTCACAATTTATAACATTTTTTATGTTTATTATAGCGACAAGAAAGGAGAACCAAGACATTGATCAAATGAAAGTTAAACAAAACTTTAATCAAGAACAAAATATAACATCAGGTACTTATAATTTGTCCACTTGTTTTCCTTATTATTTAATGATTTTATTTATTTTCACAATTCAAAATATTTTATATGTTTAATTTGGAGACAGCTAAAGGTAACAAAGATGATGATGACGTGCAATGTTACGAATATGAAGATAATGTCATATCAGCTACTTATAACTTGTCTTATTGTTTATCTTATTATTCTTCAAATTCTAATTCTTGTAACTACCTTAACGTTGTATATTTTTATTATAGGAACAAATAAAAAATATAAAATTAACAATCAAAATAATGTTAAAGGTGTGTGTGTGTGTGTGTTTCTTTCTTTTTAAATGTTGCATTACTAATGTTTTTCTTGGTATTGGTATTTGATTGAAGGTTTAATAGGAAGTACAATTGGTATTTGATTGAATGTTTAATATGTTTACTCCAGGTTCTATCAAGATGATAAAAGAAATTATTGTTTCATCTATAAATAGCGCGAAAACCTTTCAAGGTAAGTGTATCGTTTCAACAATTTTTTTAGTAATTTTTGTAACATGAATAAAATGGTTTGATTGGTACATCCAAAGTGTTTACTAAAATAATTAATGATGGAGATTCTAAAAGAGAAAATGATGAAAGTGGGAAGCAAAAAAATAGTCAACATAGTGCTCATGATGTTGAAAAAAGTATAGAGATGGAAATAGGAGGAGAAGGAGGAGAGGAAGAAGTTATCATACCAGGTACATAATTTTTTTGGCTTTTTCTCTTGATAATTTTTCAATTTATTTAATTTCCTTATTCATAACATTTTTGGATGACTATTACAGAGAATTATGAGATGAATGGAATTAATCAAGACAATGACCATGGAACGATGGAGATAGAAATGGGTATTAATCAACATAACTCTATCATTTTTATTTATTTTATTATTATGCTAAATTATTATTTTTATTATGGTGATTCATATCATTTCATATGTTGATTGTAGTTGGGAATAAAGAGAATGAATATAATGACCAGGGGACTGTCCCACAAAACTACAATCAAGACCAATATATTATTATGGATGATTATAGATGATTCTTTTTTTGTATAGTTGTTTAATGAATTTTGTTCATCGTCACAATTTATAACATTTTTTATGTTTATTATAGCAACAAGCAAGGAGAACCAAGACATTGATCAAATGAAAGTTAAACAAAACTTTAACCAAGAACAAAATATAACATCAGGTACTTATAATTTGTCCACTTGTTTTCCTTATTATTTAATGATTCTATTCATTTTCACAATTCAAAATATTTTATATGTTTAATTTGGAGACAGCTAAAGGTAACAAAGATGATGATGAGGTGCAATGTTAAAAATATGAAGATAATGTCATATCAGATACTTATAACTTGTCTTATTGTTTATCTTATTATTCTTCAAACTCTAATTCTTGTAACTACCATAACGTTGTATATTATTATTATAGGAACAAATAAAAAAGATAAAATTAATAATCAAAATAATGTTAAAGGTGTGTTTGTGTGTTTTTCTTTTTAAAGGTTGCATTACTAATGTTTTTCTTGGTATTGGTATTTGATTGAAGGTTTAATAGGAAGTACAATTGGTATTTGATTGAAGGTTTAATATGTTTACTCCGGGTTCTATCAAGATGATAAAAGAAATTATTGTTTCATCTATAAAAAGCGCAAAAACCTCTCAAGGTAAGTGTATCATTTCAACAATTTTTTTAGTAATTTTTGTAACTTGAATAAAATGGTTTGACTAGATTATTTTCCATTGTGTTGCAGCCAAAATAATTGAAAAGAAACTAGTTATTTTTGAACTAAAGGACATTTTTTATCATAGCATCGATGATGAAGCAAAAAACAAAGGGCATATTGAGAAAATGGGAGCTGATGCTGATTACACAATAGAGAAAAAATTATTTTGGATTCATCCACATGCAAAATCATTTTTTGAAATGTGTTTCAAAAATGAATCTCTTGAAATTGCAATTTGGATGACAGCTTTGAAACAAAGCACAACAAGATTTCTAAAAAAGTTGGTTTCAGAAACATTACAAGATAAACTTTTGTTTAAGTGGACTGCTTCAGACTGTAAACCACAAAAGGGACATAAGGTCATTGACAATCCAACGAAAGTTATACACACTAAATCATTGAAAAAAGTGTGGGAAATGCATACCCAATATGACGAAACCAATACTATTATAGTTGATTGTTTAATTGAGAGAGTTAAAGAGAATCCAAAAGAAAATGTGATAATTTCCCCTCCATTCATTGGAGCAAATCAAGGGGATAATTGGTTGATCAATGGGCTATGGAGAATATTGCATAAACTCAACAAGCTTACGGATGTGCGAGCTATTTTGAAGGATGTTAAATTACATTAAGAAGTACCTTAAGATTATTGATTTCTATTTCATGCTATTATATGTATGACATCATGAATTATTATTTTTATTTCACAACACTAATAAAAGAATTGTTGATTTGGTTTGTCATTACCAAAAATAAAATATTTTTATTTTCTTTATTTTTGGTGAGATGAATGGTCATTTAATGTTTTCATATCAAAATTTCCCATGCTATATTTTTTTTTTACAATGGATTACATTGTATGTAAAATTAATAGATCACTGGTCTATTTGTTTTAATTAGATCATTACAATTATTTACTATAAATATGGTTTAAGTTAGTGTTATACCTCTTATAAATTAGTAATGTGAAGGATGACCCATTGCATTCTTATAACCTTTTTTATTCCATATAAGTTGAAAAACTATATTAAGTTGTATGTAGCACCAACAATAAACATACAATTTGTACTAAAAGAAGCACCAAAAGAAACTAAGGTGGAAACTCTATAAATTAACATATAATAATTAGGTTTGAAATTTAGAAATTGTATTATATTGTATGTGAAAAATAATATATAATTAGTTTGTTTACTTGCACTAGACCATTTTAATTATATTTTTCAATTGCAATTAAATAAATCATTATAAGTCTTAAAATCATTGATTTAAATGGTGGTTCAATGCATTCTTATAAGACTTGTATTCCATACAAATTAAATAAAGGTATTAGGTTGTATGTATAAAGTAAACATATTATTTGTTTGTTCATTTTAATGGGGCAATTGTTTTTGTATTTTGTGATACTATGAACTCATTGTAAAATTACCTTAGCATACAAATGGAAATAATTCATAATAAATATTAACATCATTTTTAAAATGATAGGTTTTTATGTCCTTAAGCAATGAAGTGTTGAAGTGAAGATATGTTAATATCATACATGTGGTTACAATGCAGATGCAGATGGGCATTACTACAAGTCAGAAAATGTTGTTGATATTTGAAATGGAAGGAGTATTCTTCCAATCATACACCAAAGATGAACAAAATTTTCATATCCAAAGAGAACCAGATTGGCAGTTTGGTGATAGGTCCTTTTTTAAGGCCTTTTCAGTCAGAAGTATTAAAATATTGCTTAAGAAATTATGATGTCGCAATATGGACAATAAATGCCACTGACAAGTACATCCGAAAAGTACTTGAAAAATAAAATATTGATATAGAGGAATTTAAATTTGCATAGGACAGGTCTCATTGTCATTTGCAAACAAAATTGGAAGCAGGGAGAACAAGACAATTTTATGAGAAAAAGTTGATTGATGTGTGGTCCCAATATGGAGATAGTTATGAAGAATCAAATTTATTGCTAATAGATACAAAAAAGCATACTTCTCAATTCATCGGATATCGATCAAACCACATCTTGATAAAATCATATACAGGAAAAGAGCAAGATATGTGGCTTCCACAAGTTTTATTCCCCTTTCTTAAGACACTTCATCGTATCAAACAAAAACATGAGTACATTCGAATGTTCAATAGAACATGTACTTCATTGTAGTTGATGGAGATATTTTCCTTTATAAACTTTTTGAAAAGTACATTCCAATTTTTCAATACATTTTGGACATAGTTTTTGTTGAATCAATTTGTATGATTTTATATTTTTTGAAATATATGGGATGCCAATTATATTAATATGTATATTTCTTATTATTTATAATTGTTTTTGCAATGACTTTGTTGTATCGATTTTTTTCTAAGATGTGTGTGCACGCGTGCGTGTGTTCTTAAATGAATTGTTTGCCATTCAAATTATCTTACATGAACCATCAAGGCATGTTATTGTTAATGACTTATGTTTACTTATATGTATCAATAATCATATATAAATGTGAAATATAATTTTTTAAATAGAACTCCTTGCAAACAAAGGTGTTATTCTTACTAAAGAAATTATAATAATTTACTTGATAAATGTTATGTGCATTATTCACTATTCACAATGCATTATTCACTATTAAGGCTAATGATAAATGTGTCATAGGTAAATGATTTGATCTTTTTGAAGCATAAGATATGTGATTTTTCAATCGATAGTTTTCATAAATGTATATGCTTAAATCAACTAATGGTTGTAACTACAATCATATCATATTGAAAATCAACAAGGCACAAAGTCAGTTATTCATTGTTTACATATAAAATGCACTAATATAAGTGCATAAATGTAACATGTAATTTTTGAGATAAAAAATATATTTTAAATAATTTTGCATTTCTTAAAAAAACATATACATGATGATAATGATATATAAGTGGATTATCAAGGTTTGATTAGACACTATCACAAATGAATTATGTCATTGAACTTTTTGAACTGTAAGGCATCTAATTTCATTATTTAAAGTCATTTTTTTGTAAATTAGTATTTTAAATAAATTGAAATCATATCACTTGAGTTAGAATTATATTATTGACTTGTACTTAGTTATGTCCATCAATATGAGTATACTATGATACAATTTTTCAAAAAATATGTCTTTTAATTTCTTGATAATAAGTATTAAGTGGACTACTTAGGCTTAATGGGTGATGGTTCATAAGTGAACACTACTCGTTAAATTGTAGGGCATTCAATTTTTAACCCATATATTTTTTCATATATTCTTAAATCACCTATTTGTATATGCAATCATCTCATCTCATTTAATTTTATAAGGAATCCATATATTGACTTTTATTTGTCTATCATGGAATTTATTAAGATTTGATTAATCTCATATTATATTGTTTTGAAACAAAACTCCATGAAAAACAAAATTCTCTTTTTAATAAAACATGGAATAATTAATTAACAATGTGTTAAGTGGACCATCTAGACCCATTAAAGAGATGGGTAAAATATGGTTGTATTTAAACTTTTTTGCACCATAAGACATTGATTTTCTAATCCATATTAGAATTTTTTCATTTTCATTTCTCAAATATTTTATTTGTGGTTTAAATAATTTCATAGAATCGAATATGAGTTGAAGAATTCTATTTGGCTATATAGATTAATAGAAGTTCATAAATGTGATGCATTTTCTAAATGTAACTCTTAATGTATATATATATATATATATATATATATATATATTACAAAACAAATTATAATTAATTGAGAATGAGTTTTAAGTGGTCTAAGTGTGTAAATGTGACACTTTTTTTTTTAAATAAAACTCCATGTAATATGAAATGTTTTTCCCAACAACACATGGAATAATTAATTGGTAATGAATGTTAAGTAGATTGTTAAAGTTATTTAAAGGTACAAGTCATAAATAAATGTATTTAAACTTTATGCAACATATGGTATTTGATTTTCCCACCTTTATTAACATTTCGTAAATTTCAATTCTTAAATAAATTATTTGTAATTGAAATAATCTCATAGAAACCAACAAGATGAGTATGTATTAAATTATATTTAGTATGTATGTATGTTTAAATGGAATTATTTTTGAAATAAAGATCTCAATGTGAGTATATATATATATATATATATATATATATATATATATATATATATATATATATATATATATATATATATAGAAAATTAATAATTTAAAATCAATTATTTATGAGTTCTAACTGGTTATTCTATTTTGAATTGACAATTTTTTCTAACTATGCATTATTAAATCAATTATTCCTATATGCAATCATGTCATATAAGTCAATAAGTCAAGAAACCATTAATTGATTTTTATTTAACTATCATGTGGTTTAATATGAATGTATAAATGTGAAATTGTTATTTCTAGAATAAAAAAACCACGTAAAGAAAATGAATTTTCTAATAAAACATGGATTAATGACTTCACCATGAGCATTAAGTAGACTATTTAAGCTCATTCAAGAGATGGGCCATAAATGGATGCCTTTAAATTTTTTTCACCATATGACATGCTTTTCTCATCAATATTAACATTTTGTAGATTTCAATTCTTAAATAAACTATTTGTACTTAAAATAATCTCATAGAATCCAACAAGACTCAAAAGTTATTTATTGAATTTCATTTAGTTATGTGTATTCATATAAGTTTATAATTGTAATTTATTTTTGAAATAAAGCTATTAATGTAAGTAAAGATATATCTTATACAAAACTAATTAGAATTAATTGATAATAAACTTTAAGTGGTTTATTCAGAGTACATGAAAAATCAAGTGTCATAGATGAATGCCTTTTAATACATATTTAATATTCAAAATCAATATCTTAATGATAATTTATTTGTATTTACATTACGTATTTAATAATTAAAGAACACGGGGACTTATATAAATTTCAACTAAAATACATGAGTTATGTTTCACACTTATTTCTTCCCCATTAAAAATGCTTATCATTTTCTCTTCTTAGTGAAAGTAATGATCAATCATGGTTTTCCATACAGTTGGTTGACACTAAAATTACATTGAGACTATTACTGGTTTTGACACTGTTGACAAGGAGAGATCAATATCCACACTGCCATCAACTGTGCTAATATTTGAAAACCCTTGCCTCCACTACTTACAAGAAGTCACCACTAAAGTTTCTTGTTTACTTCAATTTGTGACATTGTCCATCATAATGGAATGACTTGAATACCCATTTAAGAACTCTCATTTGATGTACTTGGATTTGAGTGGAGATAGATCAATGGTGCCTAACTTTTTTGAAATACCTAGATCAACAATGTATAACTTTTATAGTGGATGTTTGCATGCTATGAAGATGAATGATGACCCCCTCATTAGTGGTTCATAAAGGCACATAGGGACCGTAGGAAATTGAGCACAAGAACATTTTACTAAGGTTTTAGTAGACTAGTTTCAAAGAAATGCAAGGGACACTTATCATTGTCATTTATAATAAGATCTTCACATCACCATCATTCAATCAACAAATCCCCCGTAGGTTGGGGGAAAGGGGGTTAGAGTTGCCATATTAATATGATCTAGCTTAAATCAATTTCTTCTAACAATTTGATTTCACACTCCTTTTGTGTATTGATACTATTGTACATAACAAACACATGTTTGACCTATTCATGATCTCTAATTGGTTTGAAATTACTAAAATTATTTTAATATTGAATCAAGTTAATATGATGATCTACAAAAGAATGAATGTTGTTGAAGGCCTTGTAATAAAATACTTGCAAACAAAGGTGCTATTCTTACTAAAGAAATTATAATAATTTACTTGATAAATGTTATGTGCAATATTCACTATTCACAATGCATAATTCACTAGTAAGGCTAATGAGAAATGTGTCATAGGTAAATGATTTGATATTTTTGAAGCATAAGATATGTGATTTCTCAATCGATAGTTTTCATAAATTTATATGCTTGAATCAATTAATGGTTGTAACTGCAATCATATCATATTGAAAATCAACAATGTACAAAGTGAGTTATTCATTGTTTACATATAAAATGCACTAATATGAGTGCATAAATTTGATATGTAATTTTTGAGATAAAAATGTATTCTAAATAATTTTGCATTTCTTAAAAAAACATATATATGATGATAATAATTGATAAGTGGATTATCAAGGTTTGATTAGACACAATCATGGATGAATTATGTCATTGAACGTTTTGAATTGTAAGGCATCTAATTTCATTATTTAAAGTCATTTTTTTGTAAATTCGTATTTTAAATAAACTGAAATCATCACTTGAGCTAGAATTATATTATTGACTTGTACTTAGTTATGTCCATTAATATGAGTATATAAATGTGATTTATAATATCCATATATTATGATGTATTTTTTCTGAAAAATAAGTCTTTTAATTTCTTGATAATAAGTATTAAGTTGACTATTTAGGCTAATGGGTGATGGCTCATAAGTGAATACTACTCGTTAAGTTGTAGGGTATTCAATTTTTAACGCATAATTTTTTTTTCATATATTCTTAAATCAACTATTTGTATATGCAATCATCTCATCTCATTTAATTTAATAAGGAATCCATTTATTGACTTTTATTTGTCTATCACGTAATTTATTAAGACTGTATTAATCTCATATTGTATTGTTTTGAAACAAAACTCTATGAAAAACAAAATTTTCTTCTTAATAAAACATGGAATAATTAATTAACAAATTATGTGTTAAGTGGACCATCTAGACTCATTAAAGAGATGGGTAAAAAATGGTTGTATTTAAACTTTTTGCACCATAGGACATTGATTTTCCAATCCATATTAGCGTTTTGTCATTTTCAATTCTTAAATAGTTTATTTGTGGTTTAAATAATTTCATTATTAGAATCCAATATGACTTGAAGACAAAATCACTGCTGATACTGGACATGAATGGGAAGTTATTTATTGAATTTCATTTAGTTATTTGTATTCATATAAGTTTATAAATGTAATTTATTTTTGATTTCACACTCCTATTGTGTATTGATACTATTGCACATAACAACCCCATGTTTGACCCATTCATGATTTCTAATTGGTTTGAGATTACTAAAATTATTTTAATGTTGAATCAAGTTAATATGGAAATTTACAAAAGAATGAATGTAGTTGAAGGCCTTGTAATAAAAAACTTCCAAATTTAATGAAATATGTGTTCTTAGAGAGTTTTGAAATTCCTGGGACAAATGTGCTTATACATTTTACATGCATACTATGGGTGTAAGCGGGGATAACCCTGGCTTCATTTGTGGTATCAAAGAAGAATTGTAATAAGAGTTTAAAATCTTTTGATTAAAGCAGAATTGTGCATAATACAAGAGTGATTGCAGAAGAAGAAGAGACTGCAGAAGCATAAAAAACACAATGATGTTTGTTTTCTTTAGGAGAGTGGACATTCACTCAAATTTGAATGAATGGTAGAGACTAAAAAAGAAGATTATAGGGGAAATTTTGAAGTTCTTGGGAGATTGTAGTAGTTCCAGTAGAGGCTTGGAGTAGACAGGAACATAGGATTCCTTGAAGAAAAGTGAGAGAGAGATTGCTTAGTACAAGTTCTGAAGGGAAGAGGACTTGTAGACCAAACAGAGGACAATCCATTTAAGTGCAGAAGAAAGGGAGAATAAGATCATACATAGATCTTGAGGTAAAAATAAGATCATACATAGATCTTGGGAGAATAAGATCATACATAGATAGTGTGTTTTGTTTCAAATTGAAATTGAAGATTGTGGTTGCAGATGAAACATCTCAGCAAAGGGCAACAAGAGAAGCTATGAGAGGAGAACCAGATGTGTTCTTGAAGGCAGGGTAAGGAAAACACTCTGAAGGAGAAGTGGCAGTGAACCTAAAGAATCCAATAAGGGATTGGATAGAGAGGACAATTGAAGTGTTCTCAAGAGATAGTGAAAGATTGCAGAAGCCTAGAAGGACCAAAGGTGTTGCTGAAGAGGAGGTTTGTTATCGGAAAAAGTGTCTATCTAGATTTGCTCTACCCCACTAAGGTGTGACAGCAACCTTAGAAACAAACAGAGAAAACTACTTTTGTATTCTTCTTTACGAACTATAAACAAAGTGAAATAGGATGAACTAACCTGTGTCTTGCGCTAGTCCTTTGATCCACTCTCTCTCCTCTTTGACAGCTTCCAGCTACCTGCTCTCTCACTTGCCCAGCTTCACCAAGTTCCTGTAAGATCATAGAAGAAAGAAACTATACAAAGACATGGGTTTATATTCATAAATAACTTAGGATCATATTTAAGTTAACCATACAAATGTAACAAGCATCAATGAAACACAAGCATGGAGAAGAAACTCAAATAATTTTATTGATATACAAGAAGATCCAGGAGGAGTTACAACCGATGATTCCTGACCCAGCATCAACCTCCCAGCAAAGAAGTCCCTTCTTCAACCCCAACAAAGCATAGATCACCCAATTCTCTGATATGTATCTCAAAACCAACAACAATTCCTTACAATGTGCAATATTACAGCCTCTGGATCTCTGGGATGAGGGATCCATATATAGATGTATGAAAGGAGGATGAGTCAGCTCATGAATTGATTAGTGGATTCTCTCTGTCATTTCTTGCTTCCACTTGGAGACTGAGAGCCTCTTACTCATCCTTGGTCGAATTCAGTGAGGCAAGTGTCATTGGAGAAGATTCTGGAAGCTTCCATTGTCTCTCCACCTCATGGAATGACTCTGCCACTTGTCATTTCCCAATCAACGCACCCTGGTAGTGCATTTAGGTGCATTGCAATGCACCTAGCTAGTGGACTTAGGTGCTATGCAATGCACATGGCTAATGGAGCAGCTGAAATGATCCTGATTTGACTTATTCTGAGCAGTTTCTGGTGAACTTCTAGGAGAAGTTGTATTTTGTTGACCTTGTTCCTTTAGGAGTTAGAACGACACTTTTAGGGACTTAGGAGCCCTTGGTTTATGGACATTTCACGCTTAGAGCTGTAAGGCACAAAAATGTCTATAACAGTTGCCCCCTAAAGTATGAGGCCGTTTATCGGGTGCAATGCTTTATTAGGAGGATCTGAAGTTCTTTCAATGCTGGGAGGAGACCTGTAATAAGATACAATACAATACATTATCTTCATACTGTTTTCATGATCTAGCTGAGGCGGGCATTCCCATGCTCAGCTTTATAAATTCATTTTCATGTACATAGGATAGACAACCGTCTGATGGTAGACTGATGATTCTGATAGAGCCATCATCCTTTTGGTAGGATGATTATCTGTGCTGCAATGTTGTACATTTCAATTCCTTTATTTTCCTGAATATATATCGCAGCCAGGATGGATGAAACTAGATCCGGGGTCTTCAATCTCGTCCGATCTTCACTCGAAGTACAAGTCGATCCATGTGAGAAATGTTTTGAAGTCGAACATGGAAAGACATCGCTTGATTACCAGTCAATGATGTAAACTGTTAACAAGCGCGAGAGGAATCACCGATAATGATAATGACCCTCAAGATATTGCAGTACAACTCACGTGGTGTGAATAAAGGACTTGCCGTCGAACACCACGCAAAATCTTTCGGTAAAAGGTCATTGATGTATACATGTCGCCGGAAGTGAGAAACTTGCCATTAAGGCATGAAAGCTTCAAAGTACTGAATGGGGTGTTCCTAGATCAACTTCTTGGATAATGAGCTGATGTCGACAAGAAATGATCCGTCATAGGAGGGCCTTAATGAATCCCACATCAATGACACAGAACAGAGCAAATGATTTTGATGGAGGTGAAAACGATCTGATGATATATGGTTCAGGGTGGCGGTCATGAAAGAATGGAGTATAATGTATGGTAGTGGGCGGGACACAGGTGGCCTTTCTGGATGACTTCTCTTGAACATGTCGGCGACACTTATGTGATGGATTGGTAGCATTAACCCCAAATGTGGATGGTATGGCGAGACCATGGCGATGTGACCGATGAATGAAACAACCCAACCCGACTCGGGCACGGAGTGGAAGTGTCATGTTCAAGAGCGACTCGCTACCAATAAATATTCTTTGAGTTTTCTTCCCAATTTTTCCCCAGTCATTGCTGACCAATACCTCTTTATTTTTGTCAAGCTTGAGGAGGATAACATATGCTTGTTCTATAATTTTCCCTTCGGGCAAACCCATCGCTATGTTTTAACGAGCCTAGCGATAGTGAAACTCGTTCTCGTCTAAAGACAAGTTTGTCACTATTAATCTTTTTAACGAGTCTAACGACAAAGATAACTCGGTCCTTTTCATTTTTAGAGAGTCTGAGAAGGTACGTAAAGGTAACTCCAAAATTTCTTTTTCGTCATCTAATCCCTTAAGTTCGAAAAAGTATAAAACAATACAGAAGGGATGAATTTTCGATTAGCTTTAACGAGCTGAACAAAACAAGCGCTCGATCTTTTTGTGCAATAATCCCTCAGGTCCAAAAAGATTAAAATCTAGAGGAGGGATGGCACTTCCGGTTGCTTTAACGAGCTGGAAGGCCAAAACTCAGCAATCTTTTCATATTTCACGAGTCAGTTGAAAAGAGCTTAAAGAAGACTCGTCTTTTTAGGAACGAGTGATAAAATGGGTAGCAGCTGATTCCAGGTAAGGTTTAGAATTTTCCAATCACGATAGTGTCACAAGGATGGCTAGTGACTCTTCGCAGCTGTTCCTCAAAATGGGTAAACAATCAAATGGAGGTGAATGATCGGCCAATGGAAAAGTGGAGGTGACGGTGCAAACACAACCAAGGCTTTAATGGCTGAAATGCTTCATTCACAGTGGTTATTTACCGAGGAATAGTTCATTTTTTAACGAGCTTAAACGCGGGTGGAAACATTTGCTCATGTCTTATGAATATTTTGTAACGAGCTTGAACTATGTGCTAAAACTGCTCGATCAGATGTTCTTGTTTTGATTTTTATCATAAATAGCTTTGTCCTTCCAAAGATCGTACTGTATTTTCAACTGCTTCATCAAACTAGTTAGAAATGAACAATATTTGCTTGAAAACGAGATTAAAACGCTAATATTTTACTTTGAACTACGTAAAAGTAAACAAAAAGTGTTTTTTACCTCTCATTTTACCATTTCATTTGAACTTGGTTTGTTGGAGCTTTGGAGGTGCTTTCCCCCTCGATTTTTGTCAGTTGATTTCAGCAGATTCTGTGGACGATTCTCGGTGCCATTTGGACCAGGTAGGAACTAAACCCGAGCTCTTTCATTTCATGGTTTCCATTTTGCATTGTGAGCCTTATTCCCTGCTTTTCTGAGCCCCTGGGGTTTGAGGAATTCATTCTGCCATCAACGCACCCTCAGTGCATCGAAACCTGCATTGAATGCTGGCTTGTATGAAGGTAGTTTGACATTCAACGCACCTGGAACACTGCTGCAGGTGCGTTGGGGCGCAGAAAGGGAATTTGTTGCACAATTTTTGATGGAATTTTTGCCTGTTTCTCATCAAAATCAGTATCTAACTCCTCTCTTGTTTGTTTTTCAGAGATCTTGGAGCAAGATGACCCTTACATGGCGAGAATGTGAGCATGAAGAAGAGGACATGATTGCCCTACATGATCCAGTTACAGTGAACGCGCTGCGGAATTGTGGCTTACTGAAGTTCTTCAGCATTTCTAGCATGAGACAGCAGATCAACTTACTGCAATATTTGCTCGATGCTTGGGATCCTATCAATCAGGTTTTCCAGATTAGGGGCAAATCTATCCCCTTGACTGTAGTAGACATCTATTTCTTGACCGGCTTGTCGAGGCGGGGTGCCCCCATCTCTTTGTCAGGTTTGGCCCGAGGAGGTGATTCTGTGAGAGATTATGTCCGCCGGTATTGCAGAGAAGGATCTCAGCTGAGTAAAGACGGCAAGATCATCATCCATGATGTTACTGACAGGTCTCTTAGGACTATCCTGTTTACTTTTGGTAGGATGGCCGGTAGTGCGTCTCTTCATGTGGCCAACAGATCCTATATGCAGCATGCCTTGGAAAGCCTCCAACCGAAGGTGTTCAACTGGTGCGACGCAGTACTTCTTGTGATGAAGGAACAGTTGACCAAGATAAAGAACGAGAGGTTGAAGAACTTTGGGTACGGTTCTATTTTGACCACCTTTGCCTTGGAGAAGATACCACTGATGTAGCCGCAGTACATTGCACTCGACTTACCTTCTCCTACTGAACCACGTATGCAGAGATGGGTTGACCATATGTCTAGGCATGCTAGCCAATCTCAGATTTCATTTTCTGATACCTTCTTCAGGTGGTTTGGTCGTCAGGATATGGTTTATGCCGAGTATCGATATGCTGGCATGGACTTCTGGGGTGATCCAGATTTAGTGCTGTCGGATGGCGAGCAGTGGGGTGCTATTGGTAAAATCTCTGACCATATTACTGTTTACTGTTTTTGTTTATAATTTCCTTGTGCTTTATTCTATCAAGACTCTAATCAAACTCATGTGTACATGCAGATGTTGGTCCTGTTCGTCTAGTAGTTCGCCTGAGAGTACCAGCTGTTGCCCCAGCAGGAGAGGCCACCGGAAGGGCTATTCTTCATGACCTCGATGTGGTCGAGACTCTCAGAGCTTTGCAGGAGCAGGTTGAAGGCCTCACTCTTGGTATACCAGATGTGAGGACTGACGAGCTACCTTTGCGGTTACAGTGGCATACTACTGCCCAGATGATGGACTCGTCTCCTACGCATGATCGCACAGGCTGTGACTTGCTATCACAAGCATCATTAGACTAGGGTGCCCCCTAGAATTTTGAGTTTTTGGGTCGCGTGACTGATTTTGTCTTGGTTACAGAACATTATATGTAAACCGTAAACAACTATATATATTTTGATTTTCGGAGTTTTATTCTGGTTGAGTTATATGATCCACATGTAAAACATTGATGATGTGTTTCCTTTTATAAATGTTGCAAATATCTATCTAACACATAGTTTGCTAATGAGTCGGTTAATGTGTTTAAGTTTCTAGAAATATGTTGGTATTGAACAAGATCAAATTGTCTTTCCAATAATCTTAACCCTTAGGAACATGCGATAAATAGCTGGGTTTCGGACGGAATATATACCATTGAGTTGTAGTATTACGAGCTGTGAGTCTAGCCTGACAATTAGTCGGCATATACCATGAGTGATGGCATCAGAGAGAAGTTCTATCAACGTGCTATACTCAGCGATATTATTTGTTGATCGACCAATACATACACCTCTGAAACTTACTAACTCGCCGCTTGGATCAAAAATGGCCCAGGCTGCAGAGGACAGGTTCCACGAACTATGACTCGCTCCGTCGGCATATCCAACACATGGCTCCATTGGGTTTGACATCTGCAATAAATGTAAAAAGGTGGATTACTCGACCAAAACAAACACTTTAGCGAAAACAAAAATATAACAAAAGCATACTGGTTACTACTATGTGTAGTAAAGCTTGAGGTACAACCCATTGCGAGGTTGCGCCAGTGGAACTCCATCATAATCCATTAACTTGTAGGCTCCCTTTGCTAACACCAGCTTAACAATATAGGGGCCTATCCATAAAGACTTAAATTTACCTGCTCCCAATTTATCAGATTCTTACTACTATGCGTAGTAACGCTTGAGGTACAACCCATTGCGAGGTTGCGCCAGTGGAACTCCGTCATAATCCATTAACTCGTAGGCTCCCTTTGCTAACACCCGCTTAACAATATAGGGGCCTATCCATAAAGACTTAAATTTACCTGCTCCCAATTTATCGGATTCTTGGTCGTAAAGCAAGACCAAGTCACCTTCTGAGAAGACAATGGTTTTGACATTTTTGTCGAACTGCACCTTGACTCGTTTCTAATGGGCTTCGTTAGCCAAAGCGGCGTTACAACAGGTTTCATCCAATTGGATTAATTCCAAGAAACGAGCCTCTTCTTCTGAAGTTCCAGGGAGGAGATCAATTGCGAGTTTGAGAGACGAGATTTCACACTGGACTGGTAAGACTGCTTCCAGGCCATATACCAGTTGGAAGGGCGTGAACCCGGTTGCATTCCTTACCGATGTTCGGTAAGCCCACAAAGCTGAGTACAGGATTAGATGCCATCTTCTTTTGTGAACTCTGATCATCCTTTGCAGCATGCGTTTCAGGACCTTGTTGATCGCTTCAACTTGTCCGTTGGCCTGCGGATAATATGGAGTAGAGCTGTCGTGAGACAACCCTAGTTTGGCAGCTAATTCAACCATCATGTGATTTCGAAAATGTGATCCATGATCTGTGACTATAGCCTTTGGTACGCTGAATCTGGCAACTACATGATTGAAAAAGAAAAGGGCAGTTGTTTCACCAGTATTATCTAATGTAGGCATCGCCTCGGCCCATTTGGTAAAATAGTCAACTGCGACTATGATATACCCATGCCCCCCGGTCGAGGTGGGGTTACATGTCATGAAATCGATGCCCCATTTGGCAAATGGCCCAACAGCAACTATTGGCTATAGAGGTGCGGGTGGTCTTCTGGTTTTGCTATCAAAAATTTGACAAGCATGGCAACTTCTGGCTGCGGTTATGCAATCTTTGAACATTGTTGGCCAGAAGTATCCTGCTCGTAAGATTTTTTGTGCTGTAGCATATCCAGATTGATGCCCCCCACACGCGCCTGAATGACACTCATTCAGGACTTTTTCGGCCTCCTCATGGGTGAGGCACCTTCTCAGAACCGTATCAATACCACGACGGTAAAGTGTATCACCGACGATCATGTAGTCTTTTGCTTGGTATCTAATACGTTTTTGTTTAGAGTGGGTGGTGTTTGGTCTAAATTTTTGGGTTTGGTGATAAATGATTATATCCCCATACCACTCATCGCTTGTAGATATCAGAAACAAACTTTCATCCACGATTGATTCTTCGGATGTTTTCATCATTGGACGACGATGGGAGATCGCATAATAATTCTGCGAAAACTAGAGCTTTCTTTGACTTGGATTTTACAAATTCCAAATCAAACTCTTGAAGGATTGCTATCCATTTTGAATATTTTCCCCCCAGCAACTGTCGCGACAATATATAAGTCATGAGGTTGCAATCTAACAGAATGGTAGTCTTCCGAAAGAGGACATAGTGTCGAAATCTTTGTATTGCTTGAACAGCTGCAAGCGCTAGTTTTTCAACATAAGAATATTTGCTTTCTGTATCATTTAAGTTCTTACTTAAATAATATATAGGATGTTCAATTCCATTGACTTCTTGGACTAAAACCATTGCGATGGTCGTACCTTCTACAGCCAGATACAGGTTAAAATCTCTTTGATAATCAGGCACGTACATTAATGATGCTTTCATTAGGGAATTTTTTAAAGCATCAAAGGAAGCTTGCGCCACCTGATCCCAGACAAAGGGTACCTCCTTTTTCAAGAGATGAGTATAACCTTTAGCAAGTTTAGCGTAATTTGGAATGAACCTCCTCAGAAAGTTTGCTTTCCCTTGGAGTTTCTGAATCTGAAGAAAATTCGAAGGTGGAGGCAAATTTATGATTGCTTGGACCTTACACGGGTCGAGACGAATCCCATCCTTGGAGACTACAAAGCCAAGTAAACGATAAGAACTAATGCAAAATACACATTTTTGCAGATTGAGTCGTATCTTGTAGTGTCGGCAACGTAGAAATATCGCTCTTAAATGCTGCAGATGATCAGTCCGCTTTCGCGAATGAGCTGGAAGGTCGTCGAGGTATGGCTCAACGATGTTTTTGATGTCATGGAAGGCGTAATTCATTGCCCTCTGAAACGTCTCCCCTGCATTCTTTAAACCAAAGGGTAATTTTCGATATGCGAATGTGCCCCACGGACAAATGAATGTAGTCTTTGACTGGTCCTGTGGGCGGATATTTATTTGATTATACCTGGAGAATCCATCCATGAATGAAAAGATTTCGCATCCGGCGCATTCATCAATTATCTGGTCAATGAAGGGTGTAGGGTAGTTGTCTTTTGGACAAGCTTGATTTACATCCCTATAATCGACGCACACTCTAATTGTCCCTTGTTTTTTCATAACAGGGACAATATTCGATACCCAATCAGTTAGCGGAACCGGGTGCACCTACCTTAGCTGTTGTCGTACTGGTTTGACATCTGGATACATCTTAATTTCGTGTTCAACGATACTCGAGTCGATGCCTGGAATTTCACTATATGACCAAGCAAAGACATCTCTGAATTCGTGAAAAAGAGTGTTATATATTTCTAGTTCTGAAGGAGAACAACATTTGCCGACATAAATATTCTCTACAACATCTGTTTTGGTCGAGATATTTATGGCTATAGTCTCTTCAATGTTGGACAAATTTCGCTCGGAATCCACCGTATTTACAGTATTTGATAGAAAATCAACTGTTGAAGGATGGTAAAGGTCATTTTGAGTATCTTCTTCATAATCTGGAAGAAGAGAACGATGGTGGGAATCATTCCATGGTGCTCCTCCAATTACCATAGCTTGGAGAATTTCTTCGTCGGTGCCATGCACTTGCGACCAAGGATCTGAAGGAGTACCATATTCTCTAGACCTATCTATCCAAACGCTTGATGAGCGTTGATTTGGGTTTGCCTCCCATGCCAGAAACATTGATTGCTATAATATTTCCATTGGGCTCGGGGGCAAACCCATTGCATGATCCATGTTGATATCGTTTTCTGAGATCTTTGTGGAAGATATCATGTTGCAGGTTCCTATTGATGCTACTTCCGCCAGATTGATTGGAGGTGGAAGAGCAAAGGTTCCCATTAGTATAGGATCTTTTAGTAGGCCTACTCCGATATTCTGAAGCGAATGGGGGCTTCCATGGATCATGGGAATGCTTCCTGTAACTTGAGAGCCCTTGGGGAGGAAGTTTTGCTGATCGACGATTGTAATCCCTCCCTGAAAGGGAAATGCAATCTTTCTAAAATAGGTCGACACAAAAGCTGCCATGGCATATATCCATGGTCGTCCCAGTAGGATGTTGTAATCAATATTCCCATCGATGACTTCAACATCTATTTCTACTGTTTTCCCTCCTAGTTCAACTTTCAAGTTATTTAGGATACCGTATGGGGTGTATGTCCTTCCGTCGAATGCTTTTAATGTCGTCACAGACCGCGACAAGGTTGGAGATCCTAAAGTTTTCCAGCAACTCATCGACATAATACATGTAGATGCCCCCTCATCAATAATCGTTCGGTGAACAGTTTTGTTGAGGGCTTTCACTTGAACAAGGAAAGCTAATTGAGCTGGTAACTGAGGATCGTACCCTTTGTGGTCAAAGGATACAAGATTGGAATCCTTTGGATCAATCCCACCAATGGCCGATAATAAAGCTTGTCTTTGGGATGGGAAATTTTGTAGTATTTCAAGAGTCGACATAGCGGATGGCGATTGGGCCAAATCTTCCACTATGTTATAATGCTGCGCCGCTCTAGCACGGGGATTAAATGTCGACTTGTGTACTACTCCCTTCGGCGGTTTTATCGTCAATTCAGGGATGGTGGGTGGTACAACTTCTGTCGAAGTTGTTGTCGAACTACTCGGTTGATCTTTATCCTTGTTGTTCGACAGCTGCGGATTCCGTAATCTTTGTTCCTTGTCGAAATCAAAGCATCATTCTGCTGTTTTGAAATCGACAACATTAGCACTTGAGACTGGGAAGCATTTCCACTTTCAACCAGATTTGTTCCTGGATTTGGAAATGGATCAGTTAATACTGCTGAGGTTTTCGAACTCTTGAAGAATTTATTAAGCTCAGCTTTGTACGGACATTCTGAGGTCCAGTGATCCTCATCGCATATATAGCATGGAGTCCTTGGTTTCCTATTTCCAGGAGGGTTTGAAGAAGATTTTTCAAGTGATGATTCATCCTGTTTCTTCTTCTTCCCTTTGCCTTTCTTCTTGCTTCCTGGTTATTTGGTTTCTTTGCCCTTCTCTGTCGATATGACATTTACTTCCGAAGCAAGAAGTTCATCTTTTGCATTTTGACCTGAAATCTTACGGGCCTTCTTGGATGTAGCATTTTTCGATTTCATGTCTATCGTGCCAATCACGCCATCACCGGCATGAGAGTCATTGTTCGATTTAGGAGGAGGAGGAATTGAGAATTCCGGTCTAGGGGCGTCAGGTATTTTATCGTAGAGCGTGTCGGACTGAGTGTAAATCAAGTCCAGATATTGTGCATGAGCGATAACTTGCTCTTCTGTTACAACTCCCCCCTTTGCCACATCTTCCGTGATGGAAGGTAGTAATGACTTGATAAACCATTCAGCTAATAGCTGATCGGGAACGTACGTTTTTACCATCCTACGACAACGTCGCCATTCATGTATATGATCATATATGTGAGTGGCCGTTGTCTGTTTGAAGTTGGTAAGCAGTTATGTTCCTGTTTCATACCTTATTGGTAATTGAAAATGGGTTAAAAAGGTTGTGGCTAAGGTACTGAAGTTGTCGAATGAAGCTCTAGGCAATTCAATGTACCATTTTGCCGCTGGACCCGTTAATGTCCTATGAAAGAGGCAAAGTCTTATCGAATCATCGTTTAGGGTGTTTTATTAACACCATAGATGAAAGGTCATCACGTGATTCGATGGATCTTCACCCAGATTTCCATTTAATTTAGGAATATCTGATGGAAGTTTATGCGGAATCGCTGGCCACCAAGGGGCGTAAGCAATTGGATCATTTGCTAACCGGTTTAAATCAGGTAACTCTAAAGTTGCCACAAATGGTAACTGTTGATTCATGTTAGGTGAAGCATACCCAGGATACGATGGAATCGCCTGAGCAGTTGGTCTTTGCATACCGGCATAATGCATTTGATCCTGGTATGTTTGGTATGGTTGGTTGACTTGACCATTATAAAATGGTTGATTTTGACCGTTTTGAATATACGGCTGTCCACTGTTCGCAAAGATTTGCTGCTCAGCACCTTGGTATACTTGTTGGAATTGTAGTTGTTGGTATTGCACCAGCCACGGTTGTGAAGCCATGTGCTGTTGCCCGATACTAACCGTTTGACCAAGGTGAGGGGTAATTGTACCCGTCTGGACCTGTGTCAACCCACTAGTCGGCGATTGTGGTTGAGTCGCAGGGTCAAGGGGCTGTTGCATTACAACCTGAGAAACCTGAGGTTGGCATACAACAGGCAGCGCTTGAACTTGCGACACCGTCACAATAGCTGGCGTAGTGGGGATGTTCGACATAGGTACGCATTGTTGCATCGAATACACAACTCTTGGTTGTTGAGGTACTATAGGTACCCAACCACTTGAGGTAATTCCAGTATAACCTGAATGTTGTTGTGAACTCCCATATGGATATCCTCCCGGAGGGGATAGTGAAAGGGAATATTGCCCCCCATACAGTGGTAATCCAGAACTCAAGGGAATTGTTTGCCCTTGTGGACCGGACTGCCCAAATTGAGACTCAACATAAGAGTTTCCGGATATTATTCCGGATGAACAAACAGGAACGGACCAGACTGTCGAAATAGCCCCTGGGTGGGCTCCTTCTAGCGGTTGTGAGCTAGTCGGGACAGATGGTATGCCGGCGAACATTGTCAGAGTGACAGTAGGGAGTTCTGCCGTTGCTGTGTCAGAAGACACAGTCCTAGATGTTGACGGTTGTTCAGACATTTGTAGTCTATCCAAAAGATTACCTAGCAATTCTACAGGGACTTCCGTTGGTGGTAGACTAACTTCTGATGTCGAAGGATATAGAGTGATCCCGACTCTAAAGTGCGTTGGAGTACTTGTTTGAGGATCTTCTACAATTTCTTCTATCGCAATAAGACCAGGTGGAAGTGGAAGACTGTCAGGTCCGTAAAATACTTCTGGTGCCGAAGAAGCAGTGACAGATGTTAGTAGAGTAAGACTCTCTGAACCGGTTATAGATATTGGTTCAGTAACACAAGTGTTTATTCTCAAACTAGGATCAGTACCATTGTCCTTCTGTGGTTGTTGAACTTCTTCTGTTGAGGCAGGGATTCCAGAAATGTTTGGAGTAACCAGAGTCTCTGATGTCGTTGGAACACTTGTTCTAACTTTGATAGGAGACTTGGAACCGGTTAAACGAGTTCGCTTTGTCTGTACTGGTTTCGATTCCGGAGACAAAGAAGGTTGACTCGTAAGCCTCCGCGAACGACGGGGTTTCAATTGACTTTCTTCCACGATTGCGGATTACTCAATCAACTAAAATAAAGGGATGGTATGTTTCCGAATTAAATGAATTTTAGAGGCTTTTGACACAACTTGTTTTTTCAGTTTTTAAGAGTCGAGAAAAAAAAAAGATGACTCTAGTCTCCTTCGATTTTTAATGAGCCTGAAGTGACAAGTGCTCAAATGGACCTTTTCCGTTAAGGAGTCTGAAAACGAACGAAAGGGACTGCTCTGGAGGTCTAGGTAGAGGGAGTACCAAACCAATCACAAAACTGCACAATACTTTTTACGGTACGACAGTCAATCTTCCCGAATGCTGTGTTCGGAGCATTGCGATCAGTAGGGCGGCCGACACGGCTTCCTATGGATAAAGGTTTTAAGCCTATAGGGGTCTCCCAATATATACTCGACGGTACGTGGGAGCACAAGTCCGTACTGGCACTTATCGTCTCAAAGTAGAGGAATCACCCAACCATCAGTGAGGACAATAGTTACCAAGCTTTACGACGTCGGAATACGTCTCTAGCCTAGACCTCTAAATGTTGTGCGTTAAGTTCCAAAGCGTTGTTAAGTTCATTGAATTTATTTTAAGTTGATCTTTCTTATGAAGTTTTCCTTTTGGGATCACCACGAGATGTAGATGTAATTCCTAAAATGCAATCTAAAGATGATAAACAAACTTTTATCTCTTTTCAGCAATGAAAATCCTAGCTACTAAGGGAAAAGAAAGACACAATCTTTTCGCAAAGAGCAAAGAGCACACTGTAAATGAACTTTCCTAAATCAAGCCAAACAGACTGCCAATATGCAAATGCACATGCATGTGTTTTTTTTTCACTTTCTTAATATTGATGCCTAAAAGGAAAGTTGTTGTACAAATTTGAATTTGCTTTCAAGTGAAAAACACAAACAAGCCTCTTTTCGAAATCAAAAGGTAGAGATGATTACGACACTTCATGATTTTGAAGTAAATACTCGTTTCGACACTAGAAAGTGACAAATTCAAACCAAAGGCAAAAGTAAAAGCATAATCGACTATCAACAGCAAATAAACTTTCTCCTATGATCAAAATCGACACTTGCGACAGATCTAAATCAAAGGACGACAGTACGACTATTCTACTTTTGCAATGGAAAACTGTAAACGACGCCACAAACACATAAAAACATCTACAGTTTCTTTTGTACAACTGAGGTGGAATATCAGTAAGGAAAAGGGGTTTGAAACAATGAAATATTGATCATAGGCTACAAAAAACAGAGACAAAACTGGAAAAATGAAGCAAAGAACCTCAGCTGCACAAGGTAAGGTTGATCAGCGCACCCGTTACATAGAGAAACTGCATTGTAGTGTAGGTAGCCCTCTTGGGAAGTGCATTGAAATGCAGAACCTCTTCACAGAGCCTGCGCTGGGGCAGAAACGAGAATTCTATCCAGGTTCTAGGTCACGGTTTGCAGTTTAATCTATGGTTTTTGGCCGAGTAAAAGCAATCAGTAATACACAATCAAAGGTAGATCTAAGGGGGGGTTATAAGAGCTATCACAAGGGTAATCAGTTAGTTTATGAATCAGCTGTTCAAATCATAAATAGATCCAGTGAGTGGATTGAAGCAGCAGATGTCTACTTTGCATTTGTTAATGGCAAATGCAGTTCGATTTTTGCTTCTAAGTTTATGAAACAAACAACAAGAGAAACACAAACAAACTAACTAGACACGATCCCCAGCGGAGTCGCCATTTTGTTATCGGGAAAAGTGTCTATCTAGATCTGCTCTATCCCACTAAGGTGTGACAGTGACCTTAGAAACAAACAGAGAAAACTACTTTTGTATTCTTCTTTATGAACTATAAACAAAGAGAAATAGGATGAACTAACCTGTGTCTTGCGCTAGTCCTTTGATCCACTCTCTCTCCTCTTTGACAGCTTCGAGCTACCTGCTCTCTCACTTGCCCAGCTTCACCAAGTTCCTGTAAGATCATAGAAGAAAGAAACTATACAAATACATGGGTTTATATTCATAAATAACTTAGGATCAGATTTAAGTTAACCATACAAATGTAACAAGAATCAATGAAACACAAGCATGGAGAAGAAACTCAAATAGTTTTATTGATATACAAGAAGATCCAGGAGGAGTTACGACCGATGATTCCTGGCCCAACATCAACCTCCCAGCAAAGAAGTCCCTTCTTTAACCCCAACAAATCATAGATCACCCAATTCTCTAATATGTATCTCAAAACCAACAACAATTCCTTACAATGTGCAATATTCCAACCTCTGGATCTCTGGGATGAGGGATCCATATATAGATGTATGCAAGGAGGATGAGTCAGCTCATGACTTGATTAGTGGCTTCTCCCTGTCAGTTCTTGCTTCCACTTGGAGACTGAGAGCCTCTTACTCATCCTTGGTTGAATTCAGTGAGGTAAGTGCCATTGGAGAAGATTCTGGAAGCTTCCATTGTCTCTCCACCTCGTGGAATGACTCTGACACTTGTCATTTCCCGCTCAACGCACCCTGGTAGTGCATTTAGGTGCGTTGCAATGCACCTAGATAGTGGACTTAGGTGCTATGCAACGCACTTGGCTAGTGGAGCAGCTGAAATGATCCTGATTTGACTTATTCTGAGTAGTTTCTGGTTGAGAACTTCTGGGAGAAGCTGTATTTTGTTGACCTTGTTCCTTTAGGAGTTAGAACAACACTTTTAGGGACTTAGGAGCCCTTGGTTTATGGCATTTCATGCTTAGAGCTGTAAGGCACAAAAATTTCTATAACAAGGTTCCAATTAGAGGACCTATGATTACCAAAAGACTCAGTGAGGAGATCTTAGTGAGGTAAGATTTCAGCGAGGAGGACTAGCTGTTTCGGAGGCTTGTTGGAGATGAGTAAGGAGCTCATGAAGAAAGAGGAGAAGAAGATGACTACTGATAGTCATAACAGAGGTTTAGAGAGAAGCCACAATAGAAGATATTGGAAGAAGAATGCCAAATCAGATGGCAAGAGACCGAGTCAAGAGGAGATTGAAAAAGAGTTGGCTGAGATAAGAAAAGAACTTGATGTGTTAAGAATGCAGCTAGAAGAAAACCATAGATAAGGTTGGGTATTAAGGAGGAAGCCAGTGGAGTGGCATGAGATGCAAAGAAGGCTACAACAAAAGCAGGTAAAGTGGCTGAGGGAAAAACTCAAGGAAGTTGGGTTGGAAATGGAAGAGTCCATTTGTGAACCAGAACAGGGAGAAATTCTGGGAGAAAGTGAAGACTACATTGAAGATAAATAATGGAGATCAAGTGAAGACCTCATGGACTATTGTGATAGTTCAAAAAAACATGAGGAGATGCTAACTGAAGATGAAGAGCTGATGTATAAGGTCATCAAGCCTCGTGTTTTTGAACCTAATAGTTTTGGTGTGCTTGCAAGATGTATAGGAGAGGATAGACAGTCTTGTGAAGCTATTGAAATCATGGAGGAGTATCTTACATAAGATGAATACTCTGAAGTGAAGTTGAATAGAGCTCTTAAACTGAAGTATGAGGAGCAATGTGTTTTAGGGGATAAAAGGTATGCTAGAGCAGCAGAGTATGATGAAGAATACCTCTCAGAGGAGGAAAGTATTGAGTTGTTACAACAGAAAGAACTCATTGACAAATTAATAATTGGAGCTCTTACAAGACAAGAACCATTCCTTGTGAAGGAAGGAGAGGAAGTTGAGCCTGAGAAGCTGAATCATGTAGAAGACTCAGAGCAACAAGGAAAGGTGATGACTGAAGAGTTGAGTAATACCGCCAGGTCTTATGATTTTAAAATTATTAATTTGTGGATGATTGCAGGTACATCACAGGAGGATGAACAAACTTTAGAGATTGTCAGATAGAAGGAGCAGAATCTGAAATCTGTTCAGATCAAGACTGAGATGCCAAGATCTCAGAACCAGAAGGAGACAGAAGAGTCACCTTGGAGGAGGCAACAGAATGTTAGAATTGTCATAGAGGAGAAAGATGGCTGTCTGATTCCAATGAAGACTGAAGAAATGTTGTCCCAAGGAAATGATTCAATGAATGTCATTGGGGAAGGACAGAGATTTTTTGAAGATGATATGGAGGTTCTTAAAGAACAAGAGGGTAAGGATGAAAGGGAGGCAGTAAGAATCAAAAAATTCCAAAGAAGAGTTAAACAACAGTAGGTTAAGGAAGAAGAAGTTCACTACTATGAACAAAAGCAAGGAGGCATCATTGAAACAGATGATGTGGAGGTGAGTCTAATTGAAAGTCTCATGAATTCTTTTGAGAATTCAAAATAGTATACTGATGTGTTGATAGAGGAGAAAGAAATAGAGCAACAAACTAAATTGTTTCCAAAGGAAAATAAGGCACTGAAGCCTTATGTTTTTTATTTTAACAAATGTTTTGTGAATGCAGGTTTAGTTGCAAATGCTGGAGAAAGTTTGGCACAAATGAGCAGCCAAATAAAAATGAAAGAAGAAGATTCTGTGGAAGAATTTAATCCATGGAACATAAATGTTTAATTGCTGGAAAGTTAGATTTCAATGCAAAAATTAGATGTTGCAGAGGGAGATATCCTTAAAGATATACATGAATTTTGGGTGGAGACAATGTCTACAATAGTAGCAAGAGCAAAAGTAGAAGAAAATAAATAACAATTTGAAGAGTTAGTAGATAGCAGCAATAACCTGAAGCAGAGAGAAAGAGGTAATAGTGAATGGCAGAATATGGACCAGCCCAATGATATGCTAGAGATGGAGATTGAAGAGTTATGGCAGTTAATGATGAAGCAGTCCATATGGAGGAAAATGAAAGCAGCAGGAAGGATGATGAAATAGAAGACAGAAAAAATACAACAACAGCAAAGGTGCAAGACATTTGGACAGCTACAAACTATAGTTTGGGACCCTAGAGGTTTTTTAATCAACACATGAAGACACATGATGAGGATATCATGAATATTTTCTACTTTCGGAGTCTGATGCAGGAGAATTCAACCCAAGGAAAAATCATTGTACTTTAGTAGACGTAGGAGGTCATGTGTTTTATAGAAGTTAGTGTTCTAAGTGTTGAATTAATGTAATATTTAGGCTTTTGAGTAGGTAGAATAGGAATTAATTAGATGTGTGAGGTTGTTTGTAAATGCTCTCAAATAAAGGAGAACATGAGTGGTTAATAATGATGAGAGTGTTTGAAGTCAATTATAACTCTCTAGGTAGTTTCATGATTTGAGGAACTAGGGAGAGTTCTTAGGAATTGAATGAAGTTAGAAGTGGACATAGAGGATTTAGGAGTCAATTCAGTAGATTTAGGATTGGAACCAGAATTAGTTCAAAAGATCCTTTCTGGTATAAATGTAAGCCTACGGGCAGAGTGAAAAGGGAAGAGGCCACTGATATCAAAGAGCAGGCTTGAGAGACAGAGAGTCTCGACATGTAATCAATTTTTCATATTTATATGTATACAGAGGTTATTCCGAAACTATGTAAATGCGTGAAATAAGTATGTAATGATTGATTTATGCGTGAATTCATAGGTTCTGTAATAAAGGTTTCAGACAGAGTTCTGTAGATACGCAGTTGAGAATAATGATTCAAAGGAATCATAAAGGATCTTTGAATCCAGCTGAAGGATCAAAGTAAGCTCTGGAGAGGTAGCGAAGTGGGAATTCACGGAGTTAAGCTCAAAGGAAGCTGAAGAGCGGAAAGCCGAAACCCTGAAGAAAAACCCATAACCACAGGATAAACACTATTGAATGAATGAAAGTCAAGGCAAGGGACGAACAAAGAGGCAAGTCATCAATGCATAAGAACCATTATATCTTATAGATCAACGGCGTAGGTGACAAAGGATGAGAGCCATCGAATGTATAAATCAATGATCATTGCATAAGAGAAGAGTGCGGGATATAACTGGTGAAAAGGAGGGTTTATAACCTTAAGTGGTATTTCGAGCGACAAAGAAGTGGTAAATGGTATTGAAGGTTAGTCCTTCGATTCCATTCATAACTCGACACGTAGCAGAGAAGTGGAGAGAGGAAACAGCTTTATCGGGCGGCTAACCCCCGTGCCTACTGTCTATCCAAATTCATGGTAGACCGTTGGATCTACTAAGTGTAGATCAACGATGGAGGATTGTCGGGCGACTTTGCATTGAGAAATAATATCGACCATCGGATTGAGAACCGATCAACAGTCGCGATCTAATCACAATCGCATTAGATAGAGGTTAAAGGTTGGTGGACTGTGAAATGTCGATTCGCCAATAGCAATAAAGCGTTGATCAACAATCAGAGGTGGTCAGAGATTGGAGGAGTGTTGAAGGAAAGGTCTAAAAGAGCAGACCCGGCGACAATTATGAACATGGGTTTATAATGTTTGAAGTCTGGCTTTATGGTTCGGAGCAAGTTTTCCTTTGTATTCCTGTATTTCCCATATTTTTGGATAGAATGAATGGTTCGGGTTTTTAATGTAAAAGTGCCAATAATGTGTTTCAATAGTGTGATCACATATCAGGAAAGTGGAATGTGTGTGTAATGTGACCCACGGAAAAGCGACACCCCGATTGCAATAAAGGTAAAGCATTGATATCTGTACAAAGGTCGTATTAAGGTGGAAAGTCATGTTTTAAGTGCATTTATATTATAAAAGGGTTATAATAGAAATATAGCACCAATAAAGGTTTTCATGTGTTAAGTCTGGTATAACCAAAGTTTATAAAGTGAAGGTTTACTGTGCGGGCTTAAGGGTTAACGAAGGTTTAAATAAAGGTTATGAGGGGTTTCAGAGTCCTGATAGAAGGGATTGATGAAGACTTTAATAAAGTCATAAATGCAGGCTTGAGGGTTGATTAATAGGGCCTTAACCATTGATGGGTAAAGATTTGACTCCTTAGAGAGTTTTGAAATTCCTGGGACAAATGTGTTTATGCATTTTACATGCATACTGTGGGTGTAAGCGGGGGTAACCCTGGCTTCACCAATCCCCTATTTCCTTGCACAATTCATGTGTGGATCAACCCATATTTAATTGGGAAATCATTCCTCCATAATTGCACAATCCAAAAATAGGTCCTTCTCTGATTGCATGGATGACCTGTACAACTCAGATAATCATACAACTGATAATGCATTGTTCCTGCACTCTATTATCAACCGTGTATTTCTTTGAATTGACATGCATGAGATTCTCATGAGGGAACCTTTAGTTAGCTGGAGTAGCACTGAGGATGCATCAGAGCACCAACTCACTACTAGACCTCTACTAGTTCCACAAAAAGTTAGAACTAGTTTAACTGTCTATAACTCAGTAAAACTGATTTATCTAATTACCACTCAAATAAACACATCCTGGACCCCTAAAATTTAGGGAGAACATATACATGAATACAAAAATACTTCAAACTTGAAATTCCTCAGCTAATTAAGTTAATTAAACCTAATTAACTATTTACAAGTTTCTTTGAGAATAAAATTTGATTTTAATTCATAGTTTAATTCAAGGACAAATTAAACTGGAATTTCTCATTGTCATTTCTCAACATTCCCTCTCAACAAGAAAGGGATTATCACCTACCCAGATCCTATCTCTGTGAAACTTGAATTTACATATTGGCAGTGCCTTTTTCAAAATGTCAGCATCATTCTCCTCTATGCGAATGTACTGTAACAACATAATTTGCCTCAATACGCAATCTCGAAGATGATGATATCAGACATCTATATGCTTAGACCGATCATGAAAAAATGGAATTTTAGAGAGTTTGGTACAACTTTGATTATCTCAGTAAATCATAGTTGGATCGACCTACTAACCAAAAAAACCAATCAAAATCTTCGTCATCTAGATGGCCTCACATGCTACTTGAATTGCAGCCATGTACTCTACCTCTGCCGAACTAAGTGCAACTGATCTCTATTTCCTATTGTACTGAGAAACTATTGTTGACCCAATACTAAATATCTCACCTGATGTGCTCTTCTTATTGGATGGACTCCTTGCCCAATCTGCATTTGTGAAGCCTTGAATCTTCACTCCCTCTTTCCGTCTGTAACACAATCCATACTAAGTAGTTCCCTTGAGTTATCTCAACACATGATCTGTCGCCTTCCAATATAGCTTGGTAGGCCTAACCATCATTTTACTAAGCTGGTTAACTACATAGTACATATCCAGTTGTGTGTTCACCAGATACATGAGTGAACCCATAATATGCATGTAAAAAATAACTTCCACTACTTCCCCTAAAGTAGGATCCTCATTCCTCCAGTTAACTGCTAGAGGAGTCCCCATGTGTTTGCTGCTCTCGATCCAGAACCTCTTGAGTATCTCATTGGATTACTTTCCCTAAGACACATACAGTTCCCCATAACCCTGCCATACTTCCATGCCCAAAAATTAATGCATGAGACCCATGTCCTTCATCTCAAACTCTTTTTCAATATCCTCCTTGCAAGAATTGATTAGCTGATCATCACCTGTTCAAGTCAATTTTTTGACATATAACATAATGATCAACAATTTACCTTCCACCACTATGTGGTACAAGTTTTCATCCACTTCACTTTTGGTGAATCCCAACCGAGTGAAGTAGTTATCAATCCTAGTGTACCAAGCACAGGCATCTTGCTTTAGTCCATCCAATACTCTCTTGAGCTGATACACAAGTGACTCACGTCGAAGGTCTCAAAACCTTTATGCTTTTCTATGTACACATCTTCCTCAATCATGCCATTAAGGAAGGTCGTCTTTGAATCCATCTTTTTAGTACTCTGTAAATCCCTTAAGGCTGAGGAAAGGGATCCTAGAGGTAACCAAAAAGAACTTCTACGTTAACATCTAGTCCCCCTAGCCTTGGAGATGGCTCTCATGCTAGATCAACTATCAATCTAAGAAGGATGATAGGATTTACATTTTAGACAATTTATTAATATCAAAGGTAGATGATATAAATATTTAATGAATTTTTTGGGAGTGAGGGCCACTGAAGTATAGGATTATAGCACATCAGGGCATGCATGAGCCATCAAGACAACAGAGGCAAGGTAGGCACATATCTCAAGTCAATTTTTAGTTGTAGTATAACAAATAATGGGGGAAAGAGAAAAATATTCAGTCCAATGAAATAGAGCATATGTGTTGTAGGGAAAAGTATCCGACTCGGATGACCCTATCCCACTCTAAGGGTGATAGTACCTCAGCAACAACTGTAAGGAAAACTACTTAAGGTTTACTTCTTTACGAAAGCAAGAGAGAATGAAGGAATGCACTAACCGTTGCCTTGCGCTTAATGTCGAATCCAAACTCTTCTCTTTGCTGCTTGCTCCCAGCTCCTTGCTCTTTTGCTGGCCCAGCTACAATGAGATCCTGCAAAATAACAAAGAAGGAAACTACAAGAAGCATGCAATCATAACTGATTTAAGGATTAGCATAAATCAAATATACAATTATCACAATACATCATTGAAACAAGTGCATATAGAAGAACCTCAATAGCTTTTATTAATGGAAGAAGTAAAGTTCTGAGAAGGTTACAACCATTGAAGGCCCCAATCCAGCAACACCTCCCAGCAGAAATAATTTCTCCTCTTCACCTCCTTCAAGCAATCACCCAATAGTTCTATAGTGAAACCAACAGCATATCATTACTTTGCACAAAATTCCAGCCTCCTGAGCTCATAGGAGAGAGCTCAATATATAGATGAATTGAGAAAGGATGAGTTAGATTGCAACTGATGTGTAGCTGCCTTGTGTCCTCTCTCTCTTCAGTTGATCTTCAGTTCTTGAGTCCACTTGGAGAACCTTGCTTCCACTTGGAGAAACAGAGCCTCTGACTCATCACAAGGCGAAATCCCTGATCCAAGTGTCATTTTTGGAAGATTCCAAAGCAATGACTCAGTGTGCCACTTGTCCCATCTCGCTCAGCGCAGGTGGCCTTTGTTCTACCTGCTTTGCAACGCAGGTACACCATGGAGGAGTTGAGTTTTAGCGCAGAAGCCTAGTGGAGCACCTGCTTTGATTTTAGGATTGCTTGTTTTTGAGTGTTTTCAGGTGGAGAACTGATCTTAGAGTTGTTGGTTTGCTGACCTTGTTCCTCTAGGGGTAGGAACATCATGTTTAGGGACTTTGGATCCCTTGGATTATTGACAATTCATGCCCGATGCTGCCAGGCACAAAATTGTCTATAACAATATGGTTATCAATTTTGTTCCATAACTAATGGCCAAATATTTAGAGGAACCATGACAAAACAATAAATAATTCTATCATGTATTATATCCACAGTTGTCCTCAGCATACACAGAAGAATTCAAGACAGCAATTTCAGAAATGGATATAGAATTAACAAAAGTAAAACACATACTTAAGACCATACACCATAGGAATCTCTGAAACAGATAACAAAGTATGTTGTGAGCTTTTATTAAAATGTTAAATACACTGCCTCTTCCGCTCAACAATCCTCTGTCTTTGTTGCATTAAATATTTATCATTTTATATTATTTTGGCCAAAGACCAGATACATTGCATTTCATCCAATAAGTGATCAAAAGGTGTGTTTTCTGATTTCTAACATAAACAACAAGATTCGGGTTAATTATAGAAAAGCTTTTTAATCCTTATCTACCTAGCCTGAAAAAAAAAAATCCCACCAAAAATGTGTTATACAACTATCCATATTCCTTATAAAATATCGATATGCCTACTATGATGCCAAAAATCCTTCTTAAAACGCTCTCGATGTCTTATCAAGTCACTTCTAAGTAGTCCAAAGTATAAAAAAATGGCGGATTATCATGACTATGGAAAGGATTTAAACATCTTTGCGTCAACGCCTTTATGCATTCTTAGTTTTGTGACTAGAGGTAAGACCAATACTTATTATATCAAAGATTTTAGTTGTGTTCCACTTTAAACTACGCGGGGTGGGAAATCATTGATGGGCCTAGCCCTCAAGGCCTAAGTGGAAACTCAAGGCCAAATCCTTTTTGTATGTTAAACCCTTTGGCTAAAAAGGGGCTTGATTCTTTGAAGTATTATGGTGTTACAAATATTCCACCACATATGACATGGGGCCACATATATATGGACCTAGGCACGTGCCTTGTTTCAATAGTTCCAAGCTCTTTGAATTATTTATAATCGTGGGTTAGCCTCGACATCGAAGCTCCACTCTCGATGATTTCCAATCAGAAATTTCATTTGGTACATAACGCGCGCCTACTAATTGCAGAACGTCGATCATCTTTTGTACTTAGCACCCAGTCGTGTGCTCTTCACATGACTGTAGGTTTACCCCCATATTAGAGCTCCTTAATCATAGGTTTTCAATCAATGATTTCACTTTGATGCACAATAGGCCTCACCCTGCTATCGCTGGTCTCGATATCTGACATCATCACTACCACATGTCATCTTGTGAGTGGTGACATGTGTCACCCTTTTTTTGCCCCTTATGACACAAGAAAATGCTGAATATGCCTACTACATGTCCATCATATGGCCAAATCATGATGATGTTAGCTGCCACATGCTCTTTATCAGAACCAATTGTTGACTTCCATGCATCCCTTATCAGATTCAATGGCTGACTACCCCGTGGAACTTATCGGATCGAATGACTAACTAACATACATCTCTTTAGGAGGGGAGAGAAAAGGGTTAATCTTCATTGGTTTTGTAAAAAATTCCTTTGTTAATATATTTTCAGCCTTCCTGACACTTTAATCACATATCGTAATTCACATATCGACGTTTTTGAAATATGGCCCATCTGCCTCAATTGTGAATCATCGATCATTAATAACTGATATTGCTCTATGCTCTGATATCTAATATGTGATGTGCTCTGGAACTCCGATGATTACCTCTCCAAACCTATGATATATGGGATCCCGGACCCATACTTAGGCGTTTTCCTTTTTTTGTGGGTTTTGAAAGGGGAACTTCAACTTGCTCTAACTTTTGATCTGGAGATCAGCTTGAAGAACTGGATACACCTTTGGAAATATGCCTCTGAGCTCCATCTAATCGTTTCACCTGTAATATCAATTGAGGTAAACATTGCAGGAAAAAACCCTCCCAACTTTGGATAGATTAGTCTCTTGACATCAATGACTCTTTTGACATGGAAAACCTTTTAGGCTTTGACACCTAGTTATTCATAGGCTAAATTAAAAAAATGAATAGTGAGAGGCCAACACCATTGATTCTTATTATAGGACTCTAAAACTGTATCCAATGGGTATGGCATCCTCCTAGTGAGGTGCAAAGAACAAAAAATATACTAGTAGCCTAACCATTGGGTAATGGAGTCAATATAAAAACCAAATAACTACAAACTGACTGACTAACTTACATAGTTGTAAGCTTTAAAATAAATAAGAAAATTTGATAGCACATGAATGAAATCTTAGAGCCTTCTCCTCGAGCTTCACACCTCAATGAGAGCTGCCCACACCTCCTAGAAATATATACAGTAGGTGATATCCTCCTTCCAATGTAACCAGTCAAGAAAATGGCTACTTGACTGAGTTCTGCTCACACTTCCCATGAGCAAGTAGAAGAAGGAAAATAGTGGCAACCCAAAATTCAACTGATCCTAAGAAAAGACATCGATAAAGATTGAAAGCTCCCATAACTCATGCAACAAACTGGCTATGAGATAACAAAAATATTCTTTTGTAGCCTCTAGGAGACCAAAAAAAGAATCTTCAGAAACATAACTAGTTACCTTCACTTGAGCACTCTGTTCAACAATTTGGCTCTCTTCAACAATGGAAACCACCTGAGCCACAACGATAATGTTCACGTCCATAAGATCAGGGACAACCTGCTCTTCTTCAGCAGACTCTTCATTTTCTATAATTGGAGGTAGGTCTTCATGTGCAAGAGGATATAAAACAACCTCTTGTTTTTCACTGCTCTCCTCTTCTTGATCTGACTCGGACTGCTGAATTTGTTCATTGACCTCCATCTGATCAGTTTCATCAAAAGATAGAATGATCTTACCTGTTGGGAACCTTCATGAATAACCAGGGAACAAACTTCTTATGTTTCTTTTTGAGGAAAAGAAAACTCAAGCAAGGATTCTTCAATTTCACCAGGAATTACACCTTGATCATAGATGCCAATTCCCATGAGCTGAAATATATCATCTGATTTTCCATAAAATATGTCTATGAACACTATAGAAGGATAAGTTTTTTAAAATTTGTACAAAATTCTCAATATAAATCCATCAAAGAAAATATACTTGCAGCGGACAAACCTTCATACCATGATATGGATTTATCCTCTAAGATTGCCATGAACATTTTCATTAATAAATCCTCACGGAAATGAACCTCAAGTCTACGTACATGCATGTGGAATTCAATTAAATGCAAGGAAGCACATTCTCCCTTTCCATATCTGAATATTGGGAGATAGGCTAACCAATTAACAAGGGGCATAGGATTTGAAAAACCAAGAATACAAGCTCTATCCATAGGAGCATACATGGTATCCGTTTTTGCAGAGCCCATTTTGAAAACAATCACTAGTAATTCTACAAATTACTAACCTTTAACCAATGAAGACATTGTGAACGTTTGATCTTCTAGATCCTTTGAATTTCAGAGTCGCCAAGTGAATAATTCAGCCTTTCTATGTATAATTGTTGTCCACCATCAACAATTAGATATGAAACTTTGACAACCTTTCTTGGAGAAGATTAACTTTTGTTTGTTCTTCGAAAATGACGCCATAATGTTAGCACTCCATAAATCCCTTAATGTTGGGCAAAGGGATCCCAGAGGTAACCAAAAACCACTTGTACGTTAAGGTCCAGTCCCCCTAACTGTGGAGATGGCTCTCTCACTGGATCAACTATCAATCTAAGAAGGATGATATGATCTACATTTTAGACTAGTTATTAAGCTCAAAGACAGATGATATAAATATTTGATGAAATTGTTGGGAGTGAGGGCCACTGAAGTATAGGATTATAGCACATCAGGGCATGCATGAGCCATCAAGACAACAGAGGCAAGGTAGGCACATATCTCAAGTCAATTGTTAGTTGTAGTATAACAAATAATGGGGGAAAGAGAAAAATATTCAGTCCAATGAAATAGAGCATATGGTTATCAATTTTGTTCCATAATTAATGGCCAAATATTTAGAGGAACCATGACAAAACAATAAATAATTCTATCATGTATTATATCCACAGTTGTCCTCAGCATACACAGAAGAATTCAAGACAACAATTTCAGAAATGGATATAGAATTAACAAAAGTAAAACACATACTTAAGACCATACACCATAGGAATCTCTGAAACAGATAACAAAGTATGTTGTGAGCTTTTATTAAAATGTTAAATACACTGCCTCTTCCGCTCAACAATCCTTTGTCTTTGTTGCATTAAATATTTATCATTTTATATTATTTTGGCCAAAGACCAGATACATTGCATTTCATCCAATAAGTGATCAAAAGGTGTGTTTTCTGATTTCTAACATAAACAACAAGATTCAGGTTAATTATAGAAAAGCTTTTTAATCCTTATCTACCTAGCCTGAAAAAAAAAAATCCCACCAAAAATGTGTTATACAACTGTCCATATTCCTTATAAAATATCGATATGCCTACTATGATGCCAAAAATCCTTCTTAAAACGCTCTCGATGTCTTATCAAGTCACTTCTAAGTAGTCCAAAGTATAAAAAAATGGCGGATTATCATGACTATGGAAAGGATTTAAACATCTTTGCGTCAGCGCCTTTATGCATTCTTAGTTTTGTGACTAGAGGTAAGACCAATACTTATTATATCAAAGATTTTAGTTGTGTTCCACTTTAAACTACGCGGGGTGGGAAATCATTGATGGGCCTAGCCCTCAAGGCCTAAGTGGAAACTCAGGGCCAAATCCTTTTTGTATGTTAAACACTTTGGCTAAAAAGGGGCTTGATTCTTTGAAGTATTATGGTGTTACAAATATTCCACCACATATGACATGGGGCCACATATATATGGACCTAGGCACGTGCCTTGTTTCAATAGTTCCAAGCTCTTTGAATTATTTATAATCGTGGGTTAGCCTCGACATCGAAGCTCAACTCTCGATGATTTCCAATCAGAAATTTCATTTGGTACATAACGTGCGCCTACTAATTGCAAAACGTCGATCATCTTTTGTACTTAGCACCGGGTCGTGTGCTCTTCACATGACTGTAGGTTTACCCCCATATTAGAGCTCCTTAATCATAGGTTTTCAATCAATGATTTCACTTTGATGCACAATAGGCCTCACCCTGCTATCGCTGGTCTCGATATCTGACATCATCACTACCACATGTCATCTTGTGAGTGGTGACATGTGTCACCCTTTTTTTGCCCCTTATGACACAAGAAAATGCTGAATATGCCTACTACATGTCCATCATATGGCCAAATCATGATGATGTTAGCTGCCACATGCTCTTTATCAGAACCAATTGTTGACTTCCATGCATCCCTTATCAGATCCAATGGCTGACTACCCCGTGGAACTTATCGGATCGAATGACTAACTAACATGCATCCCTTTAGGAGGGGAGAAAAAAGGCTTAATCTTCATTGGTTTTGTAAGAAATTCCTTTGTTAATATATTTTCAGCCTTCCTGACACTTTAATCACATATCGTAATTCACATATCGATGTTTTTGAAATATGGCCCATCTGCCTCAATTGTGAATCATCGATCATTAATAGCTGATATTGCTCTATGATCTGATATCTAATATGTGATGTGCTCTGGAACTCTGATGATTACCTCTCCAAACCTATGATATATGGGATCCCGGACCCATACTTAGGCGTTTTCCTTTGTTTTGTGGGTTTTGAAAGGGGAACTTCAACTTGCTCTAACTTTTGATCTGGAGATCAGCTTGAAGAACTGGATACACCTTTGGAAATATGCTTCTGAGCTCCATCTAATCGTTTCACCTGTAATATCAATTGAGCTAAACATTGCAGGAAAAAACCCTCCCAACTTTGGATAGATTAGTCTCTTGACATCAATGACTCTTTTGACATGGAAAACCTTTTAGGCTTTGACACCTAGTTATTCATAGGCTAAATTAAAAAAATGAATAGTGAGAGGCCAACACCATTGATTCTTATTATAGGACTCTAAAACTGTATCCAATGGGTATGGCATCCTCCTAGTGAGGTGCAAAGAACAAAAAATATACTAGTAGCCTAACCATTGGGTAATGGAGTCAATATAAAAACCAAATAACTACAAACTGACTGACTAACTTACATAGTTGTAAGCTTTAAAATAAATAAGAAAATTTGATAGCACATGAATGAAATCTTAGAGCCTTCTCCTCGAGCTTCACACCTCAATGAGAGCTGTCCACACCTCCTAGAAATAAATACAGTAGGTGATATCCTCCTTCCAATGTAACCAGTCAAGAAAATGGCTACTTGACTGAGTTCTGCTCACACTTCCCATGAGCAAGTAGAAGAAGGAAAATAGTGGCAACCCAAAATTCAACTGATCCTAAGAAAAGACATCGATAAAGATTGAAAGCTCCCATAACTCATGCAACAAACTGGCTATGAGATAACAAAAATATTCTTTTGTAGCCTCTAGGAGACCAAAAAAAGAATCTTCAGAAACATAACTGGTTACCTTCACTTGAGCACTCTGTTCAACAATTTGGCTCTCTTCAACAATGGAAACCACCTGAGCCACAACGATAATGTTCACGTCCATAAGATCAGGGACAACCTGCTCTTCTTCAGCAGACTCTTCATTTTCTATAATTGGAGGTAGGTCTTCATGTGCAAGCGGATATAAAACAACCTCTTGTTTTTCACTGCTCTCCTCTTCTTGATCTGACTCAGACTGCTGAATTTGTTCATTGACCTCCATCTGATCAGTTTCATCAAAAGATAGAATGTTCTTACCTGTTGGGGACCTTCATGAATATCAGGGAACAAACTTCTTCTGTTTCTTTTTGAGGAAAAGAAAACTCAAGCAAGGATTCTTCAATTTCACCAGGAATTACACCTTGATCATAGATGCCAATTCCCATGAGCTGAAATATATCATCTGATTTTCCATAAAATATGTCTATGAACACTATAGAAGGATAAGTTTTTTAAAATTTGTACAAAATTCTCAATATAAATCCATCAAAGAAAATATACTTGCAGCGGACAAACCTTCATACCATGATATGGATTTATCCTCTAAGATTGCCATGAACATTTTCATTAATAAATCCTCACGGAAATGAACTTCAAGTCTACGTACATGCATGTGGAATTCAATTAAATGCAAGGAAGCACATTCTCCCTTTCCATATCTGAATATTGGGAGATAGGCTAACCAATTAACAAGGGGCATAGGATTTGAAAAACCAAGAATACAAGCTCTATCCATAGGAGCATACATGGTATCCGTTTTTGCAGAGCCCATTTTGAAAACAATCACTAGTAATTCTACAAATTACTAACCTTTAACCAATGAAGACATTGTGAACGTTTGATCTTCTAGATCCTTTGAATTTTAGAGTCGCCAAGTGAATAATTCAGCCTTTCTATGTATAATTGTTGTCCACCATCAACAATTAGATATGAAACTTTGACAACCTTTCTTGGAGAAGATTAACTTTTGTTTGTTCTTCGAAAATGACGCCATAATGTTAGCACTCCATAAATCCCTTAATGTTGGGCAAAGGGATCCCAGAGGTAACCAAAAACCACTTGTACGTTAAGGTCCAGTCCCCCTAACTGTGGAGATGGCTCTCTCACTGGATCAACCATCAATCTAAGAAGGATGATATGATCTACATTTTAGACTAGTTATTAAGCTCAAAGACAGATGATATAAATATTTGATGAAATTGTTGGGAGTGAGGGCCACTGAATTATAGGATTATAGCACATCAGGGACTACATGAGAGATCAAGACAATGAAGGAAAGGTAGGAAAATATATCAAGTCAATTTTCAGTGGTAGTATAATGAAGAATGTGGGAAAACACAAAAATATTCAGTCAAATGAAACATAGCATATGGTTGTGAATTTTGTTGCATAATAATGGCCAAATATTTATAAGAACCATGATAGAGAAATAAAGAATTCATTAGATCCACACTTTCCCTAAGCATACAAAGATGAATTGAAGACAAAATTTTTAGAAATGGATATAAAATTAACAAAAAGAAAACACAGACTTAAGACCACACACCACAGGAATCTCTGAAATAGATAACAATGCTCCAAGATTTTATTTAAATGTTACATACAGTATATCTTCCTCTCAACAATCCTCCATCCTTGTTACATTGAATATTTATCCTTTTATATTATTTAGGCCACAAACCAGATACATTGCATTTCATCCATTAAGTGACCAAAAGAGGTGTTTGATTATTTCTAATAGAAACAACAAGATTCGAGTTAATTATAGAAAATATTTTCAATCCTTATCTTCCCAACCTAGAAAATAACAACCTCATGAAACCTACTTTATATAGTTGTCCATATTCCTTTGAAAATCTCGATCTTCCTACTATGATTCCAAAAATCCTGCTAAAATATCTCTTGATGCCTTATCAAATCACTTTCAATCAATCCAGACCATAAAAACATGGTGGATTATCATGACTTTGGAAAGGATGTAAATTCCTTTGCCTCAACGCATTTATGCATTTCTCGGTTTTGTGAGGAGACGTGAGACCAAGACTTATTATATTAGAGCTTTTAGTTGTGTGTCTCTTTGAACTATGCATGGTGGGAAATATTTGATGCACCTAGCCTCTCGGGCTTAAGTGGAAACTCAGGGCCAAAGCCTTTTTGTATGTTAAACCTTTTGGCTAAAAAGGGGCCCGATTGTTTACAGTATTATGGTGTTACAATGGTTCCACCACATATGACATGGGACCACATATATATGCTCCTGGGCCTGCACTTTATACCAATAGTTCCTCGCTCTTTGAATTCTTTATAACTTTGGGCTAGCACCCAAACCGGAGCTCCGCTCACGAGAATTTCTAATTGGTGATTTCATTTAGTATGCAATGCACATCCACTGATCATTGAATGTTGATCAACTTTTGTACTTAGCACCTGATCTTGTGCCCTTCACGTGACTGTAGGCCAAACCCAATATAAAATCCCCTTATTTATAGGTTCTAAATCAACGATTTCACTTTGATGCATAATACGCCTCACCCTATGATCACCAATCTCCGATATGTGATGTCATCATTGCCACATACCACCTTGTGAGTGCTGACATGTATCAACCTTTTTTGGCCCTTGAAAATGCAGAATCTTCCTCCCACATGTCCACCATACATCCATGTCATGATGACATCATCTGCCACATGGCCTTTACTGGAACCAAATGTTGACTACCATGCATCCCTTATCAGATCCAATGACTGACTACCCGATGGACCTTATCGGATCCAATCATTAACATACATGTGTCCCTTTGGGAGGAGAGAGAAAAGGCCCAAGCTTCATTGATTTTGCAATAAATTCCTTTCTTAATCCATTTTTTGCCTTCCTGACACTTTAATCACATATCACAATTCGCATATCAATGTTATTGAAATGTTGTCACTCTGCCTCAATTGTGAATCACTGATCACTGGTTTTCGATATCGCTCTATGCTCCAATATGATATATGTGATGTGCTATGTCCCTTCCATGCTTGCCTCTCCAAACCTCCGATATGCAGGATTCAGGACCCATACATAGGCATTTTCCTTTGTTTTGTGGGTTTTGAAAGGGGGACTTCAACTTGCTCTAACTTTTGATCAGGAGGTCAATTTGAAGAACTGGACATGCCATTGGAAATATACTTCTGAGCTCCATCTGATGGTTTCATTTGAAAGATCAACTAAGCCAAACATTACAGGAAAAAACCCTCCCAACTTTGGACTGATTGGCATTCTGAGTCTAGTGGCTCTTTTGGCATGGAAAACATTTTAGGTTATGACACCTGGTGTTCCATAGGCTAAATTAACAAAATTAATAGTGAGAGGCCAACAAAACTAAGTCCTATTATAATAATCTAACACATCTGATGTTTATTCCAACCCATCTACGCTGATATTGCTAATATAGATTTGATTGATGAGTACCTTGCAATAGTAGAAAAAATCTCATCATAGCCAATCCCCTATGCTTGCGAAAATTCACAGGCCACAAATCTGGCCTTATGCCTCTCCACACTATCATCTGCAGCATTTTTACCTTGTAAGTCCATCGATAGATCACCATTGAGTTGTCCTCCAGTCTTGGGACCACATCCCAAACACTGTTATGAACTATGGAGTCATACTCCTCCTCCATGGCATAAACCCAAATCGGTTGTTGCACTGCCTCCTCAAAGGAAGATGCCACTATCTCAGCACATCCTCTCATAAGATCCATGTATCTAGTGTGCCTCTTAGGCTACCTCGTCTGCCTATGCTGAGATGTGGGTGCTCCCACATTCTCTTGTGCATCATGTAATAATTTGTTAGCCTCTCTAGTGCACTTTCTCCCATCTCTAGAAGAATATGCTTGAGTGTATGTCTCCACTCATGGATCCTCTGCATGTGGCTTCTCGACATCAATCTAAGGTTCCTAAACCTTAGAACCTAAAATATCCTCAATCGCATTTAGTTTAATCTCCCTCTCAAGGGAAACTCGCATGGTCTTCTCCTGATTGAATTTGACATCCTTGTGAACCACTTTCATCCTACTGGTCAGCAAATAGAACTGATAGTTGTGAGGTGTATTAGTGTACCCCACAAATATTTTGACTCTGTTGTTGGTGCAAGCTTATTTCGTGCATATTTGGTCACATGGCAATATAACAATGACCCAGAAATCCTAAAGTGACCAACATCTAGTCTCTTACCGGAGAAAGCCTCCTTTGGTGTTTTCATCCCAAGTATTCGGTGCAGGATTCTGTTTTGCAAATAAATATTTGTGTTGCATGCCTCATCTCACAAGTGTAGTGGTAGGCCCTAACCATGCAACATCATTCGTGATTCCCCTACAATGCTTATGTTCTTCCTCTCGGCCATCCCATTATACTGTTGGTTATGGGGCGCTATCAACTCCTGTTTAATATGTTCTGTCGCACAAAATTTCTTAAACTCATTTGAGACATACTCACCACCCTTATCACTCCTCGGAGATTTAACCTTCTTTCAAGACTCTTTCTCAACCAATGCTTTAAATTCACAAAAAATTGTGAAAGTCATGATCCAATATCCAACATTTACAAGAAAAGTCGTCAACAAATATAACATAATACCTATGTTTGGTTGTGGATGATGTCGAGAATTTTCCACAAACATCTAAATGGACTTGCTCTAGAATCGCCTCTACTCAAAAGTATTTTTTGTGAAAGGAAGCCTTGGTGTATTTTCCCAAAGTACACCCCTTGCATGTATCCACTTTCTCTAGCATACCTTTACCGCCAACCTATAGAGATTCTTAACTCGAATCCCTATCTTATTTACTTGACGCGTGGCTATGTGCTGAAGGAATGTGCTTCATTTGGTAAATACCACATCATAACCTCTATCCTCCAACATGGAAACTGATAATAAGTTCTTATTCAACTTGGGCGAATACATTGTAGAAAATTTCTACAAACCTGGCTCTGAGACCATATAGAAAATCTGATGTCTAGGTTAACGTGATAATGCAATATAAATCAAAGAAGAATACTATAACCTAGTTCTACTATCAATTTGTATAAGCTTAAAGATCAAGCTGAATAATATAACCAAAAGAAGAACAATCAATGCCCAATACACGTGAAAATACTTTGGGGAAAGCCTCAGCTAAAAACCCCACTATTTGTATTATCATACAAGGTGGAAATACATAGGAATTATACAAAGACTTAGCTCTCATAGCTAGCTAGCTCTTAGTACAATCCTCACAGATGCTCACAGGCAATCTTGGCTTCTCTCAAGCCTTCCTCTCTGCCCTCGAAGCTCCTATTTCCTTGTGTTTTTCCTTTGGGATGATTCACCTTCAACCAAGTGGAACACTGATCTCACACATTGTCAGAACTGTGAAATCCTCAAGGAATGATTCCTTCTACATGCATGAGTTTTCTTTATAGGAAAACACATACAACTGATAGTACACTGTCCTTGACATTTAACTTAACTAGGTATTTCTCGTAATAGACATGCATGAGTTTCTGATGAGGGAATCTTCAATCAAATGGAGTACACTAGTTGAGTTCATGCATGCATCAACTAACTGTTAACTCTCTATTAGTTCCTCAAACAGTTTGGAACTAATTTAACTAGACTTAACTCAGTAAACTGAGTTAACTAATTACAACTCAAATAGAACTCAATCTTATCTCCTTAATTTAAGGGATAACTCATGCATGACTTTAGAAAGACTTCCAAATTGAATTTCTCCAACTACTTAAGTCAAAATAACTTAATTAATTATTTCCATGTAGATGTTAAGACTAAATTCGATTTTAATTCACAATTTAATTCAAGGAAAAATTAAAATGGAATATTCTTGTTCCCACATTTCAACACTCCCTCTCAACAAGAAAGGGATTATCTTCCACCCCGATCCCTTCTCTATGGAACTCGAACTTACACTTTGACAATTCCTCTGTCAAAATTTCAGCATCTTACTCCTCTGTCGAAATATATTGTAGCAACATGATTCTCCTCGCATCAGCAACTTGCTTTACCTTGTAAAGCCAACAGGAACTCACAACTGACCTGTTCTCCGGTCTCGAGACCTTATCCCAAATAGTATTACAAACTATGGAGTCATACTCCTCCACCATAGCGTCACCCTAAATCAGTTGCTGCACTGCCTCCTCAAAGGAAGATGGCTTAGTCTCAACACATTCCCCAGCAAGGGCCATCTATCTAGTGTACCTCTTAGGTGACCTCCTCTGTCTGCACTGAGAAGATGGTGCTCCCACATTCTCTCTCGTACCCTCCAACAATTTGCCATCTTCTTTTGTGCGCTTCCGTCCATCTCTGGAAGACTTTGCTTGAGTGGATGTCTCCACTCCTGGAACCTTTTCATGCCATTTCTCTGCATCAGTCTGAGGCTCCTCCTCCTTGCGAACCAACAGTTCCTCCATAGCCTATAGTTGGAGCTCCGTCTCAAGGGAAACTCACATGGCATTCTGCTCATCAAACTTGATATCTTTGTGAACCATTGTCCTCTGACTGGTAGGAAAGTACACCCGATAGTTGTGAAATGTATCAGTGTACCCCACAAGTATCCCCAACTCCGCTTTCTACTCAAGCTTCTTCTATGCATCCTTTGTCACATGGCAATATACCAATGAGCCAAAGATCTTGAAGTTACCCACGTCTAGTCTCTTACCAGAGAAAGCTTCGTCTGATGTCTTCATCCCAAGTATGTGATGCGGGCTTCTATTCTGCAAATAGACCGATGTGTTGCATGCCTTAGCCCACAAATGAAGTGGTAGTCCTTGGTCATGCAGCATCGCCCGTGCTGCCCCTACAATAGTTTTGTTCTTCCTCTCAGCCACCCCATTCTGTTGTGGGTTATGAGGTATCGTCAACTCTAATTTAATTCCTTCCACTACACAGAAGTCCTTAAACTCTTGAGAAACATATTCTCCACCATTTTCACTTCTCAAGGCCTTGATCTTCTTCCCTGACTCTTTCTCAACCAAAGTTTTGAACTCACAAAACTTTGTGAAGGTTTGGTCCTTCTTTTGCATGAAATAAATCCAACATTTACGAGAATAGTCATCAATGAAAATCAAAAAATACCTTTTCTTTGTTGTGGATGTCGTCAAGAATGGTCCACACACATCAGTATGAACTTGCGCTAAGATAGCCTTTGCTCGAATGTCTCGATCACGAAAGGAAGACTTGGTGTACTTTCCCAAGGTACAACATTTGCATGTGTCAACTTGCTCAAGTTTACCTTTGGGAAGTCCTGTAGATATCTGTTGCATTATCCTCAAAGCCCCATGATCCAAATGGCCCAACCACCTATGCCACAACTTGCCAATGTCTTGGCTTTGCACCAATTCTACTTTTGTACTCAATGATGCAAAATCTTTTACCTCTATTTTATAGAGATTCTTCACCCGAATCCCTATCCTCTTGGTCTGACCAGTGGCTATGTGTCTTAGGAACATCTTTCCTTTACTGAAGACAACATCGTAGCCTTTTTCTTCCAACATCACGATCGATACCAAGTTCTTCTTCAGTCTAGGCACATACATCACATCTATCAAGGTGATAGGAGGTCCATGCCCACTCCTGAAACATTATACCTTTCGTCGTTATTGGGCAATTTAATTTCTTAAATTGCTTTCATTAAATTATCGACTAGGGAAACTCGTAAGCCTGTGATGATGCCAGTAAAATATATGCAAGAGTAAGCAACTAACTCTATGTCTAACTAAATGATTTATGATTCAATATAATATGAAAGGGAAGAGGCTCCTAATTGAGGAGTTCCTGGTTGTCCTTCCCTACAGTATTATAGATTGAAAAGAAATCATTGATTACATAAAACTAGAAACTTGAAATAAAGACAAGAGAATGAATTTAATTGTTGTCCAGATTCAAATAGAAAGAGAGACTAACTTAGTCCCTTGATTGTCCCCTCATATACTGATCCAAACTAAACTAAGATTCATTCATAAGCATAAGAAATGAAATAACTTGAAACTTAAAAGTAAAAGAATGAATTTTAATTATCATGCAAATCAAATAGAGGGAGAGCCTAACTTAGACCCTTGGTTGTTCCCTCATATGCTGATAAGATTTTAATTTAAAACTCATTCACCAATCACAAACAAATCCTCAAACATCTAAGCAATGAAATAAGATCTATTATGAAATAAAATGTTTCTTTGATCCTTTTAGAGTGAGCTCAATTCTCTTAAGAACAAAGTGACAAACTATTCCATAAATTCATATACTACATTAAGACAATTTATATCTAAAACTATAGTATGGAAATCTATGTAAAATGAAGCTTTATTCTATTCCATCATAATTTGGATACATGCTCCAAGAGTCCTCTCTTTTGGAATGGAGGCGGTACTCCTATTTATACAAAAACTATGATAAACACCTCATAAATGTAGACCCACTATTCCCTACTTTGACCCACATATTTCTCAACCAATGGTGACACATAACCCTATCCTCCATGATCTCCTCCATGAGGTCCATGATCTTCTCCATGATGTTCATGATTTTCTCAAATTCGAATTTGAACATAGAGTGCCACATAAGGATGCCTTGGAAGCTTCCTTTGTACCTACACATGTCAACAAACTCATTCTAATTGTTTGGTATAAGTATAAGCATATTATTTTCTAAGTTTTAACCATAAATCCACTTTAAAATGTTAAGAATTAATAAACTTTGGAAACGCATAGATATAATCCAATGATGAGGTAAATGTAATGATGTGGAGGTGGAATGGAGGTGACATGAAGGTAATATGGAAGTAATGTGAAGGTATTGGTGAATAATGTAGTGAGAATAAGGACTATTTTGAGGCCCAACATACCCCCAAACTTAAGATATTGCATGTCCTCATGCAATCTATTACATTAATTTTTGATACTTGAGCTTGGCTTAAACTCTGCATGATATCATTTACTTAACTTTTGCAAAGCAGTTTTGATGAATTGCAACTTGGTTGGTTCTTGTGTTTCAACCATATTTTCTTTGTTGCATTCAATTTTAATGTATGATCTTTGCATATTGATAATGTGATTTTTTTTTTTGCAGAGTATTTTTGTTGGAATGCATCATGGTTGGTTCTTGTGTAACAACCATGATTTTGTTGGCATCCAATTAACTTATAAATACTTTTGACAAAGCCATTTGTATGCTCATGTAATATATTTTGAATGTAAGTGGGTTTTAAAATGTGATATATGAACATGGATGTTATATGAATGTGACAAAGTATGTATGTAAATGTATCCTTCCCCTTAAACGGATGGTTTTGGAAATTATATGAAATGAGGAAAGGGAGTGAAGTTTTTCCAAAAATTATTATCCTAACTTTTCAAGGAATTTAATGGTTAAAAGTTAGAAAATATCATACCTTAACTTACCCTTCCAAAAATGGATGAAATTTTTGCACGTGTGGCTGCAAAAATGTTGTTCATAGTCTTCTTTACTTGGTTGTGAAATGGTGGATGAAATCGAAAAAGTGAATATTTTATTGTTGTTGCATCTGTTGCTGAATCTGCTATTGGATCTTCTGCTGAATGTTCGGAATCTACTGATAAATGTGGCTAAAAATGTATAAGGCTTGGAAGGTATACAAAATATAGAAGTTACATCCCCCCCATCCTTATTTATTGACTTGTCCTCATGTCATGACAAACTAGAAAATAATGAAAGGAAATCATCTCCATCTGCTACAAAATTTGGGTCTTCAAGTCTTCAACACTCGATGGCACAAATCTTTCCATGTGAATAAATTTGTCGATGTCGAACATGGAAAGAGGTCATTGGATTACCGACCATTGATGAATGTCGTTAACCAATGTGAGGCAAACTCACCATTAATGTCAATGAGTTCCAAGGTACCTAAGTACATCTTGCGAAGTGCGAATAGATGGGCTAATGTCGAGCCACTTTCAAGATCCAACGATCAAGGGACATTGGTTTATTCCCATGATTGCTGGCGAGAGAGCCTATCATTAAGGCATACAAGCCTCAAGGTACTAATAATGACTCTAGTCTTTATCCCAGATAAGGTGCTGAGGTCGATGGGTCGAGACTTGTTAGAAGGGAGGCCTTAAGGAATCCTCCATCATCTAACATGAGTATGAAATAATGATTTTGAAGGACCAAATATGGAAAATTTGCATTGAAGCAGGGTTTATTTGGAAGAAAAGGAAAATGGGGTGACTCTGCTTTGTAAGGGAGCTGAATGACGTTATTCATGGGCTATAGGTTAGTGAAAGGGACAGGAAATTGATTGTGAAGGAAAATGGAATGGAAAATTAATCAAGGTTTAATTTGAAAAGCATGGAAAGGAAAATGGAATGGAAAATTTTTTGACTGAAGAAGTGGGAATGCAATGAAGTTTTTATTTACAGAAGAGGAGTAGAAATATAATGGCGAATGTAAAGGGAAATAAGGCGAATGTTTATTAACTGAAGAAGCATACTGGCATCTGAAAGGCTTGCATTGAGGACTCATTGGGATTTACAATTTTACAAAGGGGAGAAAATACTGGTTGTAATGAATATGGACCTATTCACATGATTCATCATAAAATTGATCTGTTGGAAGTCCAATTTTCGACAAGTTAGACTCCTTGAATGATCATTTGATTAACACAAACCTGCAAAAACTTGGCATTCACAAAACATAAATATATCCAAGCAAAAGTGATCAATTTCTACTTGGTTTTTTATGAAAAATTTAAACACCAATGGAACAGATTTAAATAAAATCAAATGTATAAGTTAGCCCAATTCCATGATTTTTTACAAATCCATTTTTCAATATGAAATGAGTATAGTTAACTCCCTTCTTATGTAACTTTTGTAAATAAAATTCAATTTTGTTGCAATTATGCAAATTCCGAACATAGTTGAAATTATTTCATGATTTGCGTCGAGGATATCGAATTTCACATGTCGTCCTTGATCTTGTATTTGCTAAAATCTGCATCATTGCCAGATGTTTAATACAGATGCATCAAATAAAAATAAAAATAAAACTAAATTCAGAATGAAAACTAATTGTTACTCCTTGTCGAAAGTTTCGTTGTGTTGTGATTTTCTGTGCTTTGCCCATATTCCATAACATCACCAACCCACAACATTACACATGAATAAATATCAAATGCTTGAATTTCAGAGAGAGTTTGCGCAGTAGAAAAAGGAGTCAATGCATTGAAAAATGTGGCGGTGAATGTGTAATATTGGTCGATGTTGTGTTGCCATGTGGTGGCAAAATTGTTGTTTAATTAATGTTGTGTCAAAATTGAAGAATAATTAAAAAATACCATTCCCTACAAGATTTGAACTCATGACCTCCATTATGTAAATTGAATGACCTACCAATAAATCACAAGTCACATTTATGAATTTAATGGAAATTTGGAAATTATTCTAAAATGAAAATTGAAACAACAACTTGACAAGTGGCCAATCTAAATCCAAGATTTTTAGGAAATATGATTCAAAAATATTTGCCAAATCATTTTTCATATCTTTTGAATTCATCATTTCACAGATTCTTAGGAGAATGAAATTCCTAAATATTTGCCAAATTATTTTTCATATCTTTTGAATTTATCATTTCCAAGTTTTTTTAGAAAATGGAATTCCAAAATATTTGGCAAATTATTTTTCATATATTTTGAACTCATTCTTTTTGCCTAAAAAGTGGATTCTTTAACCAATTTTTATTCTATAAAATCTTGGGAAATGTTTATGATTTTTTTTTATATATTTTTTGTGGCAGGTTGTGACCATGGAGAAAATCTCACCTTTGTAGTAAGAATTTTTTTTTTTTTTTTTTGCAGGTCATGACCATGGAGAAAATCTCACCTTTGTAGTAAGAAATTTTATTTTAATTAATTTTTTTTTGTTATTTAATTATTAAAAAAAATATCAATTTTTTTAAATTTATTGATTGATTTTTTCTCTGCAGCTTGGCAACACTACTGGGTGGCTGGCCATAGCTCTGTGGCTGAGCCAATGGATGACCATGGCCTTGGTTGCTAGCTGCATTTAATTGAAAAACCGTTTTTTTCACGTAACCTCACAAATAACACTCCAGAGAACCCTGAAAATCTCTCAAATGGTTATGAATTTTGCCAAAATATTCCATGTTTAACATAATTCACCTTGTTCTGCGAAAAACCCATGTTTTATATTTTTCAGATTCATTTTCATTTGGTCATAAAATTCATTTTAAAAATGACGTTTTTAACCTCTGCGAATTTGGCTTATGTTCAGTTAACTATAGTGAAATTCGTTTTTTTCTTTTTTAAATCACAGCAATGCACAACTATCTTTTATTTTTTCAAAATCACACATAACATTTGCAGTGATTTGTTTCCTTGGCTTCCATGAATTTTTATTTATTTACTTTATTCTCATTTTTGTTTTTGTGTTTTTATTTATTTTTATTATTTAGAAAAAGAAATATTGATTTTTTTTCAATAAAAAATATACTAACATGAAATCCTTTTTCTGATCCTCCAGATCACACAAAGCACAGGAGGAGAGCATACTTATGGATTCTTTATGTAATTGAAATCTGAAATTTGAAAAGAAATAGAAGAAGTATTTGATTTCAAACCTCAAATTTTAACTTTCTAATCTCCACTTGTTTTCCTTCTTCACAAATATTCCTTTGATTGTAGATATTCCTGCCAATGGTTAGTGAATTAGGTGGCTCTTACTGCACCACTAAAATTTCCAAGAAATAAATGAAATCAAATTTTAAAAATCAAAAACTTAAAAAAAAAAACTTTCCAAGCTTGGTTTTATTTTCCTATTCTATCCTACTCCCTTTTGAGAAAGAGATTTTTATTTTTATTTTCAAGAGTATTTTTAATAAAGCCATTTACGGATCAAAGTCTCTAGTATGCTCACATCCAAATTTGAAAAATATACCTGAATTTTTGCAAGGATATGAGAGATCAATTACACATTTGGATTAAATGTTAGGATTCATTGAAGAATGGAAGAAATTTGTGGCCTAGTCACCTTTTGAAACCAATCTTCAATGTAGTCCTCATTCTCTTGAATCTCCTAAAAATGCTTGAACATCATTATAGATTTCCTGTCCATAAATGGATTAGTTTAACACTTTTATAATGAAAATATTGATTGAAATTTATGCATCCTATTTATCATGATTTATATATGCAGCTAAAAATGACATTCAAAGCTAATGCCTATGTATACTTCCCCATGTTACGAAGATCTTGCTGTCACCAAGTTATCCTTTCAACATGAGTTAGTTTTTTTCAAATAAAAATACTAGAACTGAATTAAATTTCTAATGACTAATCGCTTAGCACCATCCCCGGCAACGGCGCCAAAATGTTGGGCAATTTAATTGCTTAAATTGATTTCATTAAATTATCAACCAGGGAAACTCGTAAGCTTGTGATGATGCCATCAAAATATATGCAGGAGTAGGCAACTAACTCTATGTCTAACTAAATGATTTATGATTCAATATAATATGCAAGGGAAGAGGCTCCTAATTGAGGAGGTCCTGGTTGTCCTTCCCTACAGTATTATATATTGAAAAGAAATCATTAATTACATAAAACTAAAAACTTGAAATAAAAACAAGAGAATGAATTTAATTATTGTTCAGATTCAAATAAAGAGAGAGACTAACTTAGTCCCTTGATTGTCCCCTCATATACTGATCCAAACTAAACTAAGATTCATTCATAAGCATAAGAAATGAAATAACTTGAAACTTAAAAGTAAAAGAATGAATTTCAATTATCATGCAAATCAAATAGAGGGAGAGCCTAACTTAGACCCTTGGTTGTTCCCTCATATGCTGATAAGATTTTAATTTAAAACTCATTCATCAATCACAAACAAATCCCCAAACATCTAAGCAATGAAATAAGATCTATTATGAAATAGAATTTTTCTTTGATCCTTTTAGAGTGAGCTCAATTCTCTTAAGAAAAAAGTGACAAACTATTCCATAAATTCATATACTACATTAAGACAATTTATATCTAAAACTATAGTATGGAAATTTATGTAAAATGAAGCTTTATTCTATTCCATCATAAGTTGGATACATGCTCCAAGAGTCCTCTCTTTTGGAATGGAGGAGGTACTCCTATTTATACAAAAAATATGGTAACCACCTCATAAATGTAGACCCACTATTCCCTCCCTTGACCCACGTATTTCTCAACCAATGGTGACACATAACCCTATCCTCCATGATCTCCTCCATGAGGTCCATGATCTTCTCCATGAGGTTCATGATCTTCTCAAATTCGAATTTGAACATAGAGTGTGACATAAAGATGCCTTGGAAGCTTCCTTTGTACCTACACATGTTAACAAACTCATTCTAATTGTTAGGTATAAGTATAAGCATATTATTTTCTAAGTTTTAACCATAAATCCACTTTAAAATGTTAACAGTTAATAAACTTTGGAAAAGCATAGATATATGCCAATGATGAGGTAAATGTAATGATGTGGAGGTGGAATGGAGGTGACATGAAGGTAATATGGAAGTAACGTGAAGGTATTGGTGAATAATGGAGTGAGAATAAGGACTATTTTGAGGCCCAACAGTCGTCACCCATCTCTATGTGCATCTTGAGGTCTTTATCCTCCAAGGCACTGAATAAAATTTTATCACTAGTCATGTGGAATGAAGCTCGACTGTTAAGATACCAGACACAACCCATCATTGATGACACCATGCATGCGACGAGGGAAAGTCCATTTCGAACTGAGAGGCTAATTCCTCACCTTCCGATCCTTTCGAGGATCCCTTCTTAGACTTCTTTGATGGGAAATTAGTCGCATAATGTCCCATCTCGTGACAATTAAAGCATCTGACTTTAGACTTGTCACCCTTCTTCCCTCCATGAGAAGAATTTGATTTGGAATGGGACACCTTCCCCTTCCCTTTACTTGCCTTACTTGCTAAGGCTATATTTTCTTCATCATCATCCTTGGATGAAGAACCATCTTGTATGCACCTCCTGATCTCCTCTTGCATTAGATGCGACCACAGTGTTCCCAATCCGCCAATGTCTCCCTTCCATTCACAGATTCCTGGTAGCTATTCCAACTCTTGGAAGGCCAAGAAGAGAGGCTCACCATATCATCATCAACATTAGTTATTCCCACACTTCCAATCTTATCTCTGCAAGTGGTGAGCTTGTTTAGATATGTGGAAATAGTATCGCCCTTCTCCATCTTGATTCTTCGAAGCTTATCCTTGAGCACCAATTTCTTCTGGTCACTACTGTTCTAGTAGAGGTCCTTCAATGTCTTCCACATTTATAATGGAGTATCCTTCCCATGGAGACTCGAGAAAATATGGTCTCAAACTCCCTCAAGGATGATCTGTCTCGCCTTTGCCACACAATTCTTCCACTCATCCAACTCTTGTGAATTAGTTGAAGCTGGCTTTGTGATTTCTTGATCAATGAATTCCTTCAAGCCATTGTCTTCTAATACAGCCTCCATTCTATCTTTCCATGCTATGTAATTTGAGCTACCTTCCAAGGCATACTCGAGTCTCAAGCCATAGAATTCCATTGGCCAACCTTGAAGTATGATATGAATTTGATTTGCACCTGCAACCATGAACTTCAAACTTTGAATTCTCTTCTCAGTATATTGTTCACAAATCTGATAAACTTGGCTCTGATACCATGTAGAAATTCTCAAATTCTCTACAAATCTTGCTCTGAGACCTATGTAGAAAATTGGATGTGTAAGTTAACCCGATAATGCAATATAAATCAAAGCAGAATACTATAACCTACTTCTACTATCAATTTGCAGAAGCTTAAAGATCAAGCTGAACAATATCACAAAAAGAAGAAGAACCAATGCACAATACACATGAAAATACTTTGGTAAAATCATTAGCTAAAAACCCCACTATCTGTATTATCATACAAGGTGGAAATACATAGGAATTATACAAAGCCTTAGTTCTCACAGCTAGCCAGCTCTCAGTACAATCCTCACAGATGCTCACAGGCAATCCTGGCTTCTCTCAAGCCTTACTCTCTTCCATTTAAGCTCCTATTTCCTTGCGCTATTCCGTTGGGATGATTCACCTTCAACCAAGTGGAACACTATCATAATTACACAATCCTCAAGGAATTATTCCTTCTACATGCACGAGTTTTCTTTATAGGAAAACACATGCAACTGATAGTACATTGTCCTTGACATTTAACTTAACTGGTTCTTTCTCAGAATAGACATGCATGAGTTTCTGATGAGGGAATATTCAGTTAACTGGAGTACACTAGTTGAGTGCATGCATGCATCAACTTACTGTTAACTCTCTATTAGTTCCTGAAGCAGTTTGGAACTAATTTAACTAGACTTAACTCTGTAAACTGAGTTAACTATTTACAACTCAAATATAACTCAATCTTATCTCCTTAATTTAAGGGATAACTCTTTCATGAATTTAGAAAGACTTCTAACTTGAATTTCTCCAAACAATTAAGTCAAAATAACTTAATTAATTTTTTCCAATTAGTTGTTAAGACTAAATTCGATTTCAATTCACAATTTAATTCAAGGACAAATTAAATTGGAATATTCTTGTTGCCACATTTCAACATACATAACATCTCTCAAGGTGAGAGGAGCACCCTGCTCCCTCTAAAAAGAAACTGTACCCAATCCAGTAGCACTATACCTCCCATCGTCACCCATCTCGATATGCATTTGGAGATCCTTCTCCTCTAGGTCATTGAACAACTCCTTGTCATCAATCATGTGGAATGAAGCTCCACTGTCAAGGCACCATACACTACCCATCATTGATGACACCATGCATGAAATGAGAGTGAATTTAATTTTAGATTGAGAGGCCAAAGCCTCACCCATCAATCATCCAGAGGAATTATTCTTGGACTTCTTGATCAGACAGTTTGTAAAAAAATTTCCTAGCTCATGACAATGAAAGCACTTAACTTTCGACATCTCTTTCTTCTTGCCTCCATGACAAGAATATAATTTTGAATGGAAAGTCTTCCATTTCCCCTTCCTTGCCTTATCCACTAAGGCACATTTTTCCTCAACATCGGTCTTTGATGAGGAACCATCTCTGGTGTTCCTTCTTATCTCCTCCTGCATCAAATCCGACTACATTCATTCCCAATATTGCAACTTCTCCCTACCATTGAAAGAGTCCTTATCGCTATTCCAAATCTTGGGAAGACCTAGGGGCACTAGGCTCGCCATATCATCCTTGAAAATGGTTATTCCAACACTTCCAAGCTCATCACAACACTGAGTGAGCATCGTCAGGTATTTTGGAATGGTCTTGCCTTTCTCCATATTGATTTTCTGAAGTTTTTCTTTCAGTGCCAACTTCCTATGGTCACTACTATTCTGGAATAGGTACGTAAATGCTTTCCACATATCATACGGAGTTTCCTTCCTATGGAGACTTGACACAATGTGGTCTCAAACTCCCTTAAGGATTATTCGGCTTGCCTTCACCATAAACTTCTTCCATTCATTCGGATTTTCTGCATCCGATGTTGGTGGCTTAAGGATGCCTTGATCAATGAATTCCTTGAGGCCATTATCCTCCTCCAACCACTAACAATCTAAGCATCTAGCCACAATATATACTACATCTCTCTTAAAATTTGGCCAATAATAGAATTATTCACTACTTTTAGCATCTTTTCATAACCTGGGTGACCTGAATATGGTTTCTCATGAAACTCCCTCAAGATCTCCTTCATGAGATAACTGTTGTCTGGCAGAATTATCCTATCTCTAAACTTGACAAATCCATATGTTGTAAGACAATAGTTCACATCCTATGCACCTACACCTGCACCTGTACCTAACTTCTAGTACAACCTATGTACAGTATCCATATAGCTGACATCCTGCTGACCTTCCTGCAAGATCCTACCATGTAGATTTGTTCCCTATGAACTCATAGCTTCTATATGATTTACCTGTATCCACCTGCTAAGAGGATATTCCACCCTGTTCTCCTTTCCTTTGATGTATCTGATCTCAAAATCAAACTCATTGATCATGGCCAACCATCTAGCTTGCCTAGCGTTCAGATTCGCCTAGTCAAAGAAGTATCTCAACCCACTATGATCGATCATCAGTACAAACATCCTACGAAGAATATAATGACTCCACATCTTCAATGCATGAATAATCACTAATAGTTCAAGATCATGCATTGGATAGTTCTTCTCATGCTCATTCAATTTTCATGACTCATATCATATCGTGTCTCTCTCTTGCATAAGGACTCCACCAAGTTTTCTATTGCAAGAATTTGTACATACTACAAACTCTTTGTCAGTATCTATAATATTTAACACTAGTGAATGTGTCAACAACTCCTTTAGCTTATCACAACTATCCTGTTACAGATCCATTTGGGCACATCACTCCCATCATCCAGATCAATACCATTAGGGCTCATCAAACCCTAATTCAGTTACTACATGCCCTAGACAAGTCAACACTTTGAATGCCTCCTTCCCTGATAGTTTGATGGCTTGAAGACATCCTGAAATGACTCCTAGAAGGACCAGTGCATGTAGGCCAATGCAAGGGTGCTCTGTAGAGCTCTTAGGCCCACTTCGAATAGGGTTCTCGGAATATTCTCATCTTCTAGAGCCTTCTAGAAGATTCCCACACTTATCATCTGTTGGAAATAATACTGAGAGGGGGGGGGGTGAATCAGTATTAGCAAATCACTAAATTTTTCATTTCCATACTTATATTCATATACGCTACTTCAGTTAAGGGAACCCGTGTGTACACGCAACTGTGTTTAATGCAACTAGCATATATCCAGTAAACTTATGATTCAGTTAATCCATTATATGTTGATCTTTAATCGGTGCATTAGAACTTCATTAACCATATGAACAGTAAACAGGTGCAGTAAAACAGAATATATCATCACAAATAAGAAGCACACGTGAACACCATGATATAAGGTGGAAACCCAATGCAAGACAAAAACCACCTGCTGTTGTTTTCTTTAATACAAGAAAAACCTGTTTACAATCTTGTACTAGCACAAACTCATACCAGTAAGCATGCAACTACCTGCAGAAGGCTACAACTTTCTCTCGTTCTGCAACTTCTACTGGAAGGGAGCTACAACCCCCTAGCTCTTGTACTACTTGATATATTTACTTGTACTTACGCACAGACCTACAGAAGGCTACGACCTTCTCTTTTCTTCCAGGGACCACGTTTCATAAATTTTCATACTGGATCCATCAATAAAATCAAGGCACAAAATCAATCACCACTGCAATACAACCATCAACCACATCTACATCATCAATCTTTGAATCACCCAACAACTGAATCACTGAAACCCTGTCATCAAACATAGTTACCAGAACATAGAGCAAAACCTAAAACTCTGCAACAATAACCAGATCCAACTGCAACTTCAAATATCATATTTCATTGTGTATACGCTATAATGATGAACCAAACTAGCGTGTATACACACTTTTACCAAAGACAATTGGTGTATAGATCCGCAAATATTTACTTATAACTTTGCAGCTATTCCAAACATCAGTCATACGCAGATCATAACATTTATACAATAAAACATGCATCAATAATTCAGATCTAGTATGTCCATGATCAAACCACATAATGATAATGCATTCCAAGCCTTATGATCCCGATCCATCATCCATCATCAACCACATAGGTGCATCCTTGGCTCAGATCAAGCAAAGCATCACAAACCCATAACCAGCATACTAGATCTCGCACTTCATTAGATATTCAATCCTTGCACCCTTGCACTTTGGCCTAATGATCTTCTTCTCCTTATATAGGTTTAGGCTTCTCTCAATACCATGGTCCAAAACCACATAGTACCAATACCTTGGACCCAATACCTGGGGTCAATACCTCGGACCAAATACCACGGAATAGAACATAGTTTTTCGACATGTACGTGCCTTTCCTTCTGTGAAAGTGCGTGTGTACATTATACGCGCCCTTGTATATAGTGAACCTACGTGTATACACTACGTGGTATATAATGTACCTGCATATATACGTGACTTGGTATGTAGTGAACCTGCATGTGTACACGACTTGGTATACAGTGAGTCTGAACTGTGATCTGTCATTTGAGTGAGTTGCCATCAAGGACAACACTTGAGTAATACTTGTATCATAATTCCAACAATCTCCCCCTGTGGACTTGATGGCAACAACCACACCAAGTCACTCTCCCCCTTTGACATCAAGGGCAAAGGGTGGACCAAGATATTCTCTCCCTTGATATACATTCTGTTGTCCATACTCCCCCTAAGTACATGCTGAAATCTCTAATTGAGCTCTTTGTACATGCTGAGATGTACCAATCCATCCATGCTTCCTCTGAGCACATTTTGATCGAACTCCCCCTTTGTACATGCCAAGATGTACCAATCCGTTCATGCTCCCCTGAGCACATGCAGAGTTTGCAAAGATATTTTTCAAAAGAATAACATGACTCTACAACTCAACTAAGTGAGTATGACCTTCCTATCACCAATGACTCATACATACATCAATCTCCCAACCAAGTGGGGATACACCATTTTGACTCATCCACCCAACCAAGTGGGGATATACCAAATGTTTATACATGACTGAAATAGACATTATTACATCATCCTTCCCATGAAAACTGGGGTTAAAAATTACATCATATGACTCATGGGTCTTTAAAAGAAATACATGAAATTTTTAACAAAGACCAATGACCTAAACAAGACCATGATAGTCATCAGCAACTATCATACACCATATGATATGCACTATAAGCATCTCTCATCAACATCAATAACCTGTAACCTGCAATACCATTCTTTTGACCAACCAACAATAAGTAGCAAGATGTATCATTTAGCCACATAAGCATTATCACCAAAGACTTCTAACCATAATGTCAATAATGCATTATTCGAATCATATGCTCCCTCTGAACCTGTGCCATATGTTCACTGTCAGATCTGATCATGCATAAATAAGTAAGAAGTATCAAGGCATCATCATCATCAAGTTAGGATGAAAAGCACTTCTAAACATCATCTTATGAGTACCAACACATTTCCACACATCATCAGCAGATTGTAACCATTATCAAACAGAGGAAATAATGGACTAAATCATATCAGACCCTTTTTCCTGAGTCTGTCGCACTACTTTTCCTCAAACCAACATATACGCGATTGTTCAGCTTCGAACTTGCGTATACACGCGACTTGTCTTCATGAAACTTCTGTATGAGATTTAGAACATTGAGGTTCAACACTTTCAACTCCCTCTGAAGCTTTCATGTCTGTATACTCTGCTATGCCACATCTTTCTGACTGTACTTCCTTTTTCTTCCAAATCTTCGACTGTCATGATGTTTTCTCCTTTTGGTATGGTGCCCGTACTTTGTTCCCGCATTCCTTTGCTATATGTCCAAGCTTGTTATATGCATAACATCTTACATGTTTCATATTCCTTCTGTAGCAATCAACAACTTTGTGACCAAACATATTGCAAGAAAAAAAATATCCCTTAAAGTACCTGGAACGTGATGATCTTTCTGTGTGATGGTCTTGAACCATTCTACTTCTGCATCTAGCTGCAACATGTCCAAAATTATGACATACTTAAAAATCAACATTATTCATCGGAGGAAATAACCATCTATCACTTCCATATTTAGGATTAAAATATTTTCTTTGAATATTATCTTTCCTTGGTTGTTGATGGGTTTGACCTCTCATCTCCTTGTTGAGCATTTCAGATTTTGCATTAGAGTTCCTTGCCCCACCTTGTGAGCTAGATTCAGCTTCATCAAATTCATAAAAACCAAGACCAATTTTGATAGCAGGTGACCTTTGACTACTAAGAATATCATCCAAAATCTTAGTATTGTCTTGAAATCGTAATAGTATATCTTTTTCTTCCAATTTACCTTTCAAGATATTTACCTCAACCTGTGGTTGTTCTTCCTTTTCCAGATATTGCTTCTTCAAGATTTCTTTATACTTTCTTCCTTCTTCCACTTGTTGCCTTAGTTTGAGAATCTCATTTTCTTTTTCTTCATTCTGCTCCTGTAGCAATTGACGTACCCTGAAGGCACACTCCAGCTGAGCTTTTAAGCTGATAACTTCTTCTTTGAGGGCACTCTCCCTTTTGTTAAATAGATCTTGTTGATATATGAGTTTATCTGATGCTTCATTTTCTTGCTCATCTTCAATCTAAGGTGATTCAGAATCTAAATACTTGTTTACACTCAATGACAGGCTGTCATTGTTCCTTTGATCTATCTTCTTCTTCTGACGCACTTTCTTTCCCATTGTTCTGCGGATCTCCTTCAAGCGATCAAGCTTCAACAAAGGACCTGCTCTGATACCAATTGTTTGAAATAATACTGAGAGGGGGGCTGAATCAGTATTAGCAAATCACTAACTTTTTCATTTCCATACTTAGATTCATATATGATACTTCAGTTAAAGGAACCCATGTGTACACGCAACTGTGTTTAATGCAACTAGCATATATCCAGTAAACTTATGATTCGGTTAATCCATTATATGTTGATATTCAATCAGTGCATTAGAACTTCATCAACCATATGAACAGTAAACAGGTGCAGTAAAACAGAACAGATCATCACACATAAGAGGCACACAAGAACATCATGATATACGGTGGAAACCCAATGCGGGACAAAAACCACCTGCTGCTGTTTTCTTTAACATAAGAAAAACTTGTTTACAATATTGTACTGGTGCAGACTCATACCAGTATGCATGCACCCACCTGCAGAAGGCTACAACCTTCTCTCGTTCCCCAGCTTCTACTGGAAGGGAGCTACAACCCCCTAGCTCTTGTACTAGCCGATATATTTACTAGTACATAGGTGCAGGGCTACAGAAGGCTACGACCTTCTCTTTTCTTCCAGGGACCACGTTTCATAAATTTTCATACTAGATCCATCAATAACATCAAGGCACAAAATCAATCACCATTGCAATACAACGATCAACCACATCTACATCATCAATCTTTGAATCACCCAACAACTGAATCACTGAAACCCTATCATCAAACATAGTCACTAGAACATAGAGAAAAACCCAGAACTCTAAAAAACAACAAGATCCAACTACAACTTCAAATATCATATTTCATTGTGTATACGCTACTATGATGAAACAAACCAGTGTGTATATGCGCTTTTACCAAAGCCAACCCGCGTACAGATCTGCAAATATTTACTCATAACTTTGCAGCTATTACAAACATCAACCGTACCCAGATCATAACATTTATACAACAAAACATGCATCAATAATTCAGATCTAGTATATCCATGATAAAACCACATAATCGTAATGCATTCCAAGCCTTATGATCCCGATCCATAATCCATCATCAACCGCATAGGTGCATCCTTGGTTCAGATCAAACAAAGCATCACAAACCCATAACCAGCATACTAGATCTCGCACTTCATCAGATATTCAATCCTTGCACCTTTGCACTTTGGCCTAATGATCTTCTTCTTCTTATATAGGTTTAGGCTTCTCTCAATACCATGGTCCAAAATCACGTACGACCAATACCTCGGACCCAATACCTGGGCTCAATACCTTGGACCAAATACCATGGAACAAATACCACGGACCAAAACTTAGTTTTCCGACATGTATGCGCCTTTCCTTCTATGAAAGTGCGTGTGTATGTTATACACACCCTTGTATATAGTGAACCTGCGTGTGTACACGACTTGGTATATGGTGAACCTACATATATACGCGACTTGGTATATAGTGAATGTGTGTATACCTTTCTTTCTTCATTCTGTGAGTCTGAACTGTGATCTGTCATCTGAGTGAGTTGCCATCAAGGACAACACTTGAGTCATACCTGTATCATAATTCCAACATCATCTCCTATGAGCTCGAAAATGGGTGAGGAATGAGTTAAGTAACCTCCTATCCTCTCATCCCTTCCTCCATGGAAACTAACTCTAAGTTTGGAAGGACATTCAATACCATAATTTATGACAAAAGCTCCTCCATTTTCCTATAAATTGAGCACTTATCTAAGTGACCAAGGGCTAGACTATGTTGAATTCTAAGGAGATAATGTTGCTATGAGAATTGACTTTGAGACAAGTATTGTTATGCTACAAGTTTGTCATGATTTTGATGTGATGTGGATGGGATCAAAGCTAGAGGAGTGACTTTGAATCAGAATTGATGGTTGTAATTCCTTCTTCTATTCAATAAAGTATTTGAACCTTTTTCCCATATGCTTATCTTGTTATATGATGCTTCTATGTGTGAATGTATCTGATTCCATTTACTTGTATTCAATAGATATTTTTCTTTGATTGATTCTTTGTCTTATGTTGATGTTTATAGGTACTTATCGAGCGTGTAAAGAATGGGAAGGACTGACAGGATTGATACAAAGGGGACAAGAGGAAAGAGGAACTACAAGTAGGTATTTGCATTCTCTTTTTCTTATCTATTGCATATAGGAAAAGGCTAAAGTGCTTTAAACTATTGTTCTAGATATGGCTACTTATCTAGGGAATTAGTATTTATCTATAGATACAAAATTCTCTAAAACATAGCCCCACACTCCTTTTCCTATTCAGACCTCCTACTTTCCTCTTTAATGATGTAATATGATAAGAAATATGTGAGAAGATTTTGATGAACCTCCTGTAATAACCTTCTAATCCCATGAAGGATCTCACCTCATCTACATTTCTAGGATCTTCCCACTCCATAATAGATCTTACCTTTTCTAGATCCACTATGATACCCTCCTTGGAGACAACATGTCCCAAGTAATGTACCTCAGTTTGAAAGAAATTTCACATGTAGAGATTGGCATACAATTGATGCTCTCTCAACGATCTCAATGTTGCTGCTAAATAATTGACATGATCTTCTTCATTTTTATAATATACCAATATGTCATCAATGAACACAATAAAAAACTTATCCAAATATGGGTGAAACACGCTATTCATCAAGAATATAAAGGTAGCTAGAGGATTAGCCAAACTGAATTGAACTACAATAAACTCATAATGCCCATACCTAGTCTGGAAAGTTGTCTTGTAAATTTCCTTCTCTTCGATGCATAATTGATGGTATCCTAATCTCAAATTAATCTTTGAGAACATTGCTTCTCCCTTCAGCTGATAAAACAAGTTATTAATCCTCGGAAACAAATACCTGTTCTTGATGGTCACTTTTTTCAACTACTTGTAGTCAATGCATAATCTGCGAGTACCATCCTTCTTCTTCACAAACAATACCGGTGCACCACATGGTGATACACTTGACCTAATGTATCCTTTTTCAAGCATCTCTTTCAGTGGAAACTTTAGCTCTACCAACTCAGGTGTGTTAATCTTGTAAGGTATTTTTGACGTTGGAGCTTCCCATGGAACCAACTCAATAGAAACGTCTACTTCCCTGTGAGGTGGCAACTCTGCTGGTGCACCCCATGGTGATACACTTGACCTAATGTATCCTTTTTCAAGCAAATTTCACTCTACCAACTCAGGTGTGTTAATCTTGTAAGGTGATTTTGATTTTGGAGCTTCCCATGGCACTAACTCAATAGAAAAGTCTACTTCCCTGTGAGGTGGAAACTATGAAATCTCTACGGGAAACACATATTGAAACTGCTATAGAAATGGGTACCTACTGAAAACATCCACCTGATGTGGCCTTGTTCTTTCCCTCAAGACTCTTAGTTCCCCATTGACATCCAAGCACTCAATGGTTTTTTCATAACAATCCACCTTATTCCTATGAAGTTATAGCCAGTACATACCCAATAGCATATTATATAATCCCAACAAAAATACATTCAAATGTGTTGTTGTAGATATTCCATTCAGCTCAAATGCACAAGCTCTTACCCAATGACGAACTCGCTTCTTTGTACCTATATCCAACTATACTAAGCAACATTATGCACGCACTTCTTTATTCAAACCACACTTATCCACCAAGTCAAGACTAACATAACTATAATTAGATCTAGGTTCAATCAGAATAGAAACAACGTGATCACAAAGCTTATCGTCCATCTCAATGATAGATGCTTGATGGTCTTCCTGTTTGTTTTCCATTGCTACATAGATGTGACGAACACTCTAACTAATATCCCCAATAGTTTGTGCCTCATATGAACTATAAATCTGAGGCCCACCACCCTAATTCTATGGAAAATATCTCTTACGGTGCTCATTACAACATTTTGAACACTCCAATCATCCAATACCATCACCTTTGTGTTGCTGCTCTGATCCATGTCCCTGTCTCGATGCATTAAACTTCTTTTCTGGTGCCACATTTTCTTTCTCTTCTACATTTTGAGGCCTTTCTCTTTTCAGATACAATTTATCCTTACCTTTATCCTTCCCTTTCCGTCCTTTCTGAGATTCATTCTTACACTTTGACAACTCATAGAAATTCTTCAATTTCTCAATAAATTCCTCAAGTGACTGAGGCTCATCATACTCAATCTGATCTCTAAATGCTAATGGAAAACCACTGAAAAATCGCTAAACTTTAGCCTTATCATATTTAATATACGATGCATACCTCAATAGATCCTGAAACTTGGTCATATACTCCTCATTTGTCATCGATCCCATCTTCAGCTCATAGAATTCTTTGGCCTTACTGTAGTAGTACCTTTCTGACAAATATTTCTTCTTGAAAATCTTCTTTAACTCATGCTAACTCAAGTCCTCTATCCCAATGTATCTAACCCGATTCACATCTTCCCACCAAATGTTTCCTTTACCTCTCAAGCTGAAGCTAGCTACTCTAGCCTTCATATTATCTGTGTAATTTTGTAACTCAAAGAACTTCTTCATCCCAAGTATCCAAGCCTCTACATCTTTCATCTTCTTCGCATATCCATCAAAAGTAGGTGTCATTTATTTCTTAAATTCATCTGGAAAGTATCCCCTATCACTCGTAATGTCAAGATGATAACAACGATGATCATGATTCCTATCAGAACCAAAACTAGATTAGTACCTATGTCCATGAGATCTCCTATCCAGAGTATCCAACAACCTACGATCTCTAACTATTCCATCTCTATCCGAACTGTGAAAACCATGAGACCTACTACCATATGCCCGATTAGTTCTATCCTCCTGCCCATGGCTGATCAAAAGTGGCCCCCATCACTACAATTATGACAAATTCTGAAGGAGTGTTGCATTAACCTCTACTTGTTTCTCTTTTGACTACATGATTTTTTCATTATCTGCCTTAAAACACCTTATTTATTCCTTCAAGCTTCTCACTGTGTCTGCTAAATTAGAAGAGTTCCCAACACCATGCTTCTCATCTGATTCACAGGGACAATCTTGATATTATACCATCTTCCTAGTAATTTTGATATATTTCCTGCAAGGCATACTATGTCAACTAAACCAAATCACAATAACCAATGTACCTTAGCAAATTTTAGGGAGGATATCTCATCTGCAATATCAATCAATCAAGGTAGTACATGTATAACATAATCATAACATCATATATACATAAAATAAATAATCATATAACCATGTAACCATCATTCTAGATAGAGTTTAGTCATCAATGCATGACCATATCAACTACAGATACCATGACCTCATGCATGACAACAACAACCATACTAATGTACACTGACAATATGCAAGCATAAACAACATGTAACCAATCATACACTCATGATGACACACTTCACAACAACAAAATCCTCTTTCACATGGTGACATCACTACAACCATGACCACCACCATGCATATACAACAAGCATATAGACCACAACTATGATTAACATGCGTGAAACCTACATGAATGCATGACCAACACACACTGCCCATCTAGTCCAAGAGGTCAACCATGCTCTGATACCACTCTATAACACCCTCCTCCCACATCTACCCAATTAACTTACTAATCGGGGTAAATGTGTGATGAGAGGCTACTATGATGGGATTCAACCTCCTAGGTGACCTTAAGGAAGTGGAATTGATGGAAACACACCACACAGACCTTCTACATCAACAATAGAACTCCCAAGAGCTAAACCAACCACTTAGGTAACCATCCCTTGAGACCAACTGAAGTGTTAGCCATTAGACCCTCAGACGCTCCCTTGATATGGAAAAACATGCATCTAGGACGCTTTGGATGCTCCCACAACATGGGTATGCATGTGTCCAAGGACTTTTCTGCCCAGTGTTGTGCCTGCATATCTAGGATTTGAGCCACTTTTTTAGGCCCAGAGCCCAGGTCACTGCCCATAACTCAATGAAACATTCAGAAATGAATTTACACAACATAACAATGATACATTTGCAAAAAACAAGGACAAGGTATAGACTGGGCCCCTACCAGCCATGACAGGCATTTTGTTAAACATGTCAAAAATATGTAATCTACATGTGTAAACAATAGATTTGAGCATTGGGGTCTCATACTTATTTCAGAATCGCTATGAGGCATTTCTTTGTTATATCATTAGCTACATTATCAACTATTAGGTCATAGATACATTATCCATTCATCTACAAATCAAAACATAAGGAGAGCCATACATCATCACTATCATAATACATGCTTATAACCCACATAATAACAACATCAATATCAAGGATACATCAACCATATAATCTATATATAAACAAGTACATTCACACATAAGATACCAAAGAAATAACCTCTTATTTATGAATGCAAAATCCAACTCGAGATGGGACTACCACATTCCACCTGACCATGGAATGGCTTAGCCAATTCTCTCATCATCCATTCACCCTTGTGCCATATTCCAAGCATGAATATGGGACTCAAACCAAGGGAATCCCGAGGCTACACCACCTCCCCTAATCAATATAAACTAGGCTTTACCATAATCCATCCTGGATCATTAGGCCAAACAATAAACATGTAATAACATGATTTACCATGATCACCGCCAGATAAATAGGCTAAACAATCATGGATGCCACTAGATTTCTCCACCTACACTGTGATAATTTTCATATCTCCTAGTCTCTCAGGCTTTACTACAATCCACACTGGATCACTAGGCCCTAAACTAAGACCCACTCTCCAAGTTTTACCGCATATCCCATCCTTCGATTACTAGGCATAATGGATAGCACCCACCCCTAGGCTTTACCATATATCCCACCATTCACTAGTCGAGGATTCCTAGGCCATAGAGGCAACACAAAATTTGGTTTTACCACAACCCACAGTTCGGTTCAGGGGTTACTAGGCCATGTGTTCTATTATTCAGAGATCCACCTCACTCAACTTCGAATCCATCTGACAATCTAGCTCAACCAAAACATGAGAACCCCATCATACCATGACTATTCGGAAATGGAAAGGTTAGGTTGAAAAACACTGTCACACATGGAAAAAACCATGCCATAACAACAAGAAACCACATGCAATACCATGCATACCAAATCTAGCAAGGAAAACACACATGAAAATTGATACTTGAAAAAAATCTTGTTATATCTACTTGATCCTACTCTTCCTTTATTTCTCCTTCCTTCCTCTTGCCTTATTTTCCTTTATTGATCCAATGCCAAAGTGATCCAGGAAAACTCTAAGTATCCAAGAGTGAGTGAGAGAGAGAGAATAATTAGAGGGCTCCAACACTGAACTGACAAAAGGTACCAACTAATCCCTTGAAGCATTTTTATCAATTAGGCCTCTATTTTCTTCATTTTCCATTATTTTCCTTCATTTTCCTCCTCACATGAAACTTGTGACATTTCAGCTTCCTTTTCTCCTAGTTTCCATTATCTTCATAAATAAATGTGCCAAAAATAACATTTTTCCTTTCCAAATCCTTAGTCATTTCCGTTACCAACTTCCTTAGCCATAATAAACCAAATTACCACCCACTAGGGAGTTTTTCCCAAAATTTAGTTTGGAATAAGTGTCCCATCAACTGTGGTTATTATTTTGCCTTTATTAACTTTTAGTACATGGAATTTTCACGAGGGTTGATACAATGGTCAACCATGGCCATCCACTATGGTTCAACGTAATTCAATATGGTTCATTATAGGTCACCTATAGATAGACCATGACACCCATGGTAACTATGGTTCAACATGGTAGTTATGTTGGCTATTGTTGACTATGGTTGTGATCTAGGTGGATATTAGTGGTCACCCACCCATTCCACCTACACCTAGAGTTGGTTTCATCATTTTCCTTCTTTATAGCAGCATTTACTATCTTTTGCAGTTTTTCAGGTCTTGAACTTCCAGAGAAATTTTGACCCCCTAAAAGACATTTTTTTAACGTCTGTAGTAGCCCCATGATCATAAGTAATGGCATGTCACAAATCGTGTAATACTCAAAGAGATATTTCCAATGCGGTATCATATGGGCCAAACAGAGATAATATGACCAAGTTACAACCCCAGGAAGTTGGTTGTGCAACTAACCCAAACAGGGCCCACAAACTCTTGGCGTTCCATCTCCTCGGCTTAGGGTTTTGGTTTTTTAGAGCTTTCCCTTGTTTTCCAATAATAAAAATGCCCTTGAGCCTCATTGTAACACAGTTCAGAGACATGTAGCTGCCACATTTCTTCTCAAAGATAAGCAACCATTGCTCGAGCTAGTCTATTTCCTTTTTTGTATGTAAGCATATTTCAGTTATTTGATATTAATGAAATGAAGTTTTATTCTTGCTGCATCTCTGTGTTTATATGTATTTATGTATTTTCTTGTGTTCTTGCATAAGTTCAGATAAGTGGTATCAGAGTGGTTTGTTCGTTATTTGTTTTTCTTTGGATGTCCCCAACAAGGTAAAGGTATAAGGGATTAGGGCTCTAACTGGTTGAACCTTTACAAGAACAGCCTCAAAAACCACGATAACCTCTCATGGTGGACGAGAATAAAGATGAGGGGTCAAGAAATCCTTTCAAAATATTTCTTGAGGAAGTCCTCAAGCGACAGAGGAACACGATGATGGATAACTTTTCCTAGATCCTTCAATGACTACCAATAGGCAATGCATCTTCATCCAACAGCCACTTTGGAGGTGTCGCTCCTCTTGAGGTACAAGTTAACTTTGACATTCCTATATTTGAAGGATAGATAGATGTAGACATCATATATATATGGTTAAATCTTCTGCAAGGATATTTTTCAGTTCATGATTTTTCCAATTGAGAAAATATTACTTTTGCACTCCTCAAAGCCACCCCACATGTCAAGGATTAGTGGGAAACCTAATGTGAACAAAAGGATGAGAGAGAATCCTCACTATTTTTAGTCGCACGAACTTGGAATAATTTCCGAGATGCCATCAATGAACAATATTACCCTCTAGGGAGCTATGAAGTAAGTACATAAAGTGGACCATGTTGTGGCAGGGAAGGGACCAAGATGTGTTGGAGTTCATGTATGTATTCCATAAAATCTAAGTGTAATTTGGTACTCAAGTATCATGGTTGTCTACACAAGTACGTCCAGGATGAGACGGAGCTCCTGGACGTCTCCTCTCTTGGCACCGCCTATCGATACAATCTCAAGATTGAGGATAAATTTAAACAAAAGAAGCAAAAATTTTGAAATGCGAATCCGAAGCAAGGGAAAGGCGCCCCCAAACCGTAGAAAAAAGGACAAAGCTAAGGTGGGATGACTCAGTACAACCTACATAGCCACAAGCAAAGAAAAACACCATGAATAAAAAGAAGGACACATGGAAATGATGTGAATTCCATAAGAGCCCCACTCCAAACACAAGTGAGTGTTGAGCGAAGAAGTCATTGGTTACCGAGTTGAAGGCTTCTGAATCAGATGCATGTTCTGACTCTATGTCGAAAATAGACAAGGGGAATGAAAAAAGCAAGTAGATTATAGGTGTGGAGCCTAGTGCCACCATTGCCACCACTAAGATCTAGAAGGATGAGCCTGAAGATCCCGAGGAGGGGGAGTAGCTCTTCCACTCATAGATGTGGGTGAATATTTTTTCGCTACAGTACATTGTCAATAGCGAGAGCCAAAAGAACCTCATTTAAGTAGAGGTTGTGAAGTGGTTGTGCCTATAGAACACACCACACCTAAAACTGTACAACGTTGGGTAGCTTCACCAAGGGAAATATCTCCTTGTCATCTAACAGTGTCACCTTCCCTACAACATCAAGCCCTTCATGGATGAGGTACTGTGTGATGTTGCCTCTCTTGAAGTTTTAGATGTATTATTATGCCAACCATACTTGTGGAAGTGACATGCTTTGTATGAGTCTAGGCCTCACACTATTATTATTGCTTTAGGAAATAACTTGTACATGATACTAGAGGTAGCACTGATTACTACCATTTATTTGATCACTGTGAAAGAATGCAGTAAGATCATTTCCTAGACTAGGAAATTTGTCTTCCTTATGATTCGCCCTCAGGGAAAGAAGAATATTATGGCAGAAACCTCCAAACATAGCTCCTATGCACGACAACAACGGATGGACAATGTTGTAGAGGAGTAAAGGGACATCTTCACCTCACCCATAGGGGTACCTCTACACTATCAGGTCAAGCACTCCATCGATATGACCCTGGGCGCACTGTTACCCAATGTACTGATCTATTGACACTCTATTTTGGAGAACAATGAAATCAAGAGGAAGATTATGGAGTTGTTGTAGAAAGGGCACATCAGGCCAATTTCATCACCCTATGGGAGCATGATCGTGTTGGTAAAGAAGAAGGACAGTACCTGGAGACTTTGTATTGACTATCAGGTGTTGAAAAAGATCATTGTATGGAACAGGTATCTAATCCCACGGATTGATGACATTCTGGACCAGCTCAAGGAGGCTAAATAGTTTAGCAAGATTGACTTGAAGTCTTGTTATCACTAGGTACCCATCGAACCCTCTGATGTGTGGAAGACTTACTTGAAATCCAAGGAGGGCCTTTTTGAATGGCTGGTCATGCCTTCGAGTTGACGAATGCCCCCACAACCTTCATGAGGTTGATGGACAACATCTTGCGACCCTTTACCAACTCATTTTTGGTGTTTTATTTGGATGACGTTATGATCTTCAACTAGAGTTGGGAAGATCACATACACCATATTTGAGAGGACGTCACCACCCTGCGATAAAACAAATTGTGCGCCAATTTGGAGAAATTCACTTTTGGTATCAATATCTAGGGTACATCATTGATGAGTAGGGCGTGTATGTGGACCTAGGAAAGATACAAGTCATTCAGGATTGGCCAAACCCAACCACTCTAATATCTCTTTGCATATTTCTTGGTCTTTCCAACTTCTATCGCAGGTTCGTGTTGGCGTTTTTTTATATCACTTGACCTTTGAGTCAAGTCACTAAGGGAGGAGCGAAAGAAAATTTCTTTTGGTCTGAATCCCAATAGAAGGCATTTTTCAATTTGAAGCATCGCCTTTTCTCCACACGAGTGCTCACATTACCAGACCTACAATAACCATTTTAGATCGAGATAGATGCTTCCAACTATGTTATTGGTTCAGTTCTTACTCAGGAGGTGCATCTAGTGGTATATCACTGTGAGGCACTTTCAGACATAGTTCAAAAGTATCCCACCAATGAAAAATAGATGTATTCCATTGTGCGGGCCTGTAGACAAAGGAAACATTACATTCTAGGGAAGGAAATGGTCATCCACATAAACCACTAATCCATGCATTTCATACAGACACAATGGAAGTTGCAAAACGATCACCATAAGAAATTGTCCACATACCTGCAACAATTCCATTTGAACATTAAGTACAAGAAGGGAAGCACCAACAATGTTTCATACTACCTCAACCCACCGACGGTCATGGCGATGACAACTGTGCTCGACTCTTATGGGCATGATACTATTTAGTGGATGCATCTTTACAGGAGTGATCTAGAATTTAGCAACAGAAACCAGACGCCTCGGAGGCAAGCATGTTCCAAATTTTCACCTCTAGGATATATTGTTTTGCCGCCTATGACACCTTTGTGATCCTTCAAGTGAGTGTGGCAATATGATTTGGGAGGTGAACAACAGTCAGGTTTTTATACATTTCAGGGTAGAGAAAATAATGGTAGTGTTGCAAAAGTATTTTTATTAGCCGAACCTTCGACATGATGCTGGGAAGTACATCAGATCTTCAACTACATGTGCCATAGCCAAACTGACCATCAAGAAGTACGACATATATACTCCTATGCCTACTCATGGTCAACCTTGGGAATCCATCTCCATGGATTACATGTTGGGCCTTCCATCTGCTAAGCATGGAAATGATTGTGTTTTCGTGGTCGTCGACATATTCTCTAAGATGGCCATTTTGGCGACCTGCAAGAAGAGTAGCATAGAAGAATCCAATGCTAAGATATTCTTTGAATGAGTGTGGGTACACTTTGGGATCCAAAATTCCATTATCTCAGATTGGCACATTAGGTTCCTAAGTACATTTTGGTCAAGTCTCTGGTGAATGTTGGATACCAAGCTCACTAAGTCCATGACTTTCCACCCCCAAACAGATGGCCAAAAAGAGGTCGTCAATAGGATGACCATACACATTCTTCATATGTAAAATTCTAATCATTCACGCACATGGGATGAAAGCCTCCCCTATGTACAACACAACTATAACATAGCTCTCATTGGGTCCCATTGCAAAGAACCCTGCTTACCATTCAAAGACAAAGCACATTGATGTTCAGTATCACTTTGTGAGGGATATGATAGAAGACAAAAAGGTGTTGCTGGTAAAGGTGGACACTTTGAAGAATACTGCAGATGCATTGACAAAATCTGTGAGCTCTGAGAAGTTCTCTTGGTGTAGAGAAACAATGGGTGTTTCAGGGCTAGAAAAATGACTAAGCTCTCCTGTGGCCCCTTGTGGAAAGAAAACAACAAGCGGGAGATTGTTGCGTTGTGTTATATTCTTTCCACGACTAAGTTACGTAGCCCCCCTGTCCGGGGGGTTTGAGGGGGGCGGTAGCGCCCCGGGAAAATTTTTTTTGGACCCTATATTAGGTTGGGCGAACCTACCTATGGTTTTGTGCATGATTTTCGCACATGGTATTGGACGCGATGGTTTTTCGGTCCATGGTATTGGATGCTTCGGCATGTATAAATATGTATTGTAACATTGAAAGGAACATAATGAGAAATCAAGCTGGTAGTCCCGGTTTTGGGATCCAGGGAAAAAATCTCTGTGCATATGTGTTTTATGGGTTATGCTCTCGCATTATTTATTTTCTTTGTTTAAGAATTCGTATGCAGGTAATTTCTGTATAGGGTTAAAACCTACATTTGGTATCAGAGCTGTTTTGGCTTCAAGGGGACGCCTTTGTTGCTGAGGGGTTTCGCTCGGGCCTGTGGTAGACCCTGTTTAGTGGGAGATCTGCGAGATCGATTTTGGTGGTGAAAGAAGATGGCGAGCAGTGGAAAGATCGAGATTGAGAAGTTCAATGGTCAGAATTTTGAGTTGTGGAAACTCAAGATGGAAGATCTGTTGGTGGATAAAGATCAGTGGATCGCGGTAGATCCAGGTACTAAACCATCGGGAGTGACCGATGAAGAATGGAAGAAGTTGGATCGGAAGGCAAAGAGCACAATACGATTGTGTGTCTCAGATTCAGTATTGTTGAATGTATCAGGGGAAGCTACGGCGAAGGCTTTGTGGGTCAAGTTAGGGACTTTGTACCAATCTAAGTCTCTGGTGAATAAATTGTTCCTGCGGAAAAAGCTGTATAACCTGAGGATGAAAGATGGAGACTCGGTGACAGAGCATCTGAATGCGTTTAATACTGTGGTAAGTCAGTTATTATCTGTTGATATTGAAATTTCTGATGAAGATAAGTGCATCAGTCTATTGTGTTCTGTACCAGATTCGTGGGATAGTCTGGTTATTGCAATAGGTAGCAATGCAACTGCTTTGCAGTTTGATGAAATAGTCTCAGCCTTGCTGATGGAGGAGATGAGACGGAAGAATATGGACAACCAGAATGGTGATGCCTTGTCTGTACGAGGACGGTCCCAGAACAGAAACAAAAATAAGTCATCGAGTGGGAGATCTAAATCTAGAGGGAGATCTAAATCTCTAGGAAAACCTACAAAGGTGGCGTGCTGGAAATGCGGAAAGGAAGGACACTTCAGAAGGGATTGTAAATCTAAAGCTCCTGATAAAGGAAAGGGATCTGATGATGCTCCTTCTGCAGAGGCGAAAACCACCTCAGATGAAGGTGGGGATGTGTACTTGGCTTCTTCAAGTACACATGTAGATCATGAGGCATGGTTGATTGACTCAGGTGCATCCTTTCACTTCACTCCCCATAGAGAGTGGTTCTGCGAGTATGAGAAATACGATGGTGGTGATGTCTTCTTAGGAGATGATAGGAAGGCTAGAATCATTGGTCGGGGAAAAGTAAAGTTGAAGTTGCAAGGTGGAAGGGTTAGAACACTTCCGAGTGTTCTACATATTCCTGCATTGGCCAGAAATCTGATTTCTGTAAGCAAGTTGGATGATGCAGGTGTAAAGATGGTGTTCGAGAAAGATATCTGCAAGATGGTTCGAGGAGCACTGATATTGATGCGGGGAGTTTGGACTGGAACTCTGTACAAACTGCAAGGTAGCACTGTTGTTGATGGGTGCAATAGTTCTATGGTTCCTGAAAATGGAGTAGAAAATCTAGTGGTCTCTGGAGAGAAGACCATGTTGTGGCATCAAAGGCTTGGACATATTGGAGAGAAGGGCCTTCGAATACTTCATAGTAAGGGTATGGTAGAAGGTATGAATGATAGTTCTCTGGATTTTGATTTCTGTGAAAATTGTGTGTATGGGAAGGAGAATCGAGTGAGTTTCCCCTCTGGTGGTAAGAGGACGAAACAGATATTAGAGCTTGTGCATAGTGATGTGTTTGGACCTGTGAAGATTCCATCACTGGGTAAGTCTGTGTACTATGTATCATTCATAGATGACTTCTCAAGGAATACATGGATATATTTCCTTAAGAAGAAATCTGAAGTCTTTGACAGGTTTAAAGAATTTAAGGCTCTGGTGCAAAATCAGACAGAGAAGAAGATAAAGGTGCTGAGGACAGATAATGGTGGAGAATTTTGCAGCAAGGAATTTGAAGAATTTTGTAAGAAGTGTGGTATAGCATGGCAGAAGACTACTCCATATACACCTCAGCAAAATGGAGTCGCAGAAAGAATGAACAAGACGTTGATGGAAAGGGCAAGAAGCATGCTCAGTGGTGTCGGGTTAGGACAGGAATTCTGGGCAGAGGCGGTGGATATTGCATGTTACCTGATCAACAGATCACCTTCATCAACGTCGGAGGATAAGACTCCACAAGAGGTATGGACTGGTAAGAAACCCTCTCTCTCACATCTGAGGGTATTTGGATGTGTTGCATATGTACATGTTCCAAAGGAGAAACGAACCAAGTTGGATAGTAAATCTGAAAAGTGCATCTTTATTGGGTATAAGGATGGTTTAAAGGGTTATAAGCTTTGGAACCCAGTCACACGGAAGGTTGTGTACAGCCGAGATGTGGTGTTCAGAGAGGTAAAAGATGTTATTCAACATGAAGTCCAACCAGAGGAACCTGAGAAGATAGAGTTTGAGCCAAAGGAGGAAGAATCAGACTCTGCAGCAGAGGAGGAATCAGAAGATGAAGAGCCACTAACTCCGGCTGTGAGAAGATCAGGTCGAGAAAGAAGGCAGCCAGAAAGGTATAGTCCATCTGCTTTCAGTTCAAATTTTTCTTTGTCTGTTACTGATGATGATCCCAGAACTGTGAAGGAAGCAGTGGATTCAGAGGATGGAAAACTCTGGAAAGAGGCCATGGTTGATGAAATGGCATGTTTGCACAAAAATGAGGCTTGGGATCTGGTAGAGTTGCCGGCTAGAAGGAAACCCATTGGCAGCAAATGGGTGTTCAAGAAGAAGACTAATGCAGAAGGAAAGGTGGAGAAATACAAAGCTCGGTTGGTAGAAAAAGGTTATTCCCAGGTGCCGGGAATTGATTTTGGTGATATTTTTTCTCCTGTGGCCAAGGTAGCTTCTATTAGATTACTTTTATCTGTTGCTGCTGCTTTTGATTTTGAGGTAGAACAGATGGATGTGAAGACAACATTTCTTCAAGGGGATTTGGAAGAGGAAATCTACATGAAGCAACCTGAAGACTTTGTGGTGAAGGGTAAGAAATAATTGGTATGCAAGTTAAAGAAGTCTCTGTATGGGTTAAAACAGTCACCAAGGATGTGGTATCAGAAATTTGATACATTTATACGGGGACTTGGCTTCACCAGAAGTAAAGCAGATCATTGTGTGTATTTTAAATTAATTGGTGACCATGTTATTTATCTGGTCCTGTATGTGGATGATATGTTGCTGGTTGGAAATGACAAAGAAATTATCCAGGATTTGAAGACCCAATTGTCCTCCAAATTTGACATGAAAGATCTTGGTGCTGCAAACTATATTTTGGGAATGGAAATTAAAAGAGATCGGGCAAAGAGGAAGCTCTGGTTAAACCAGAGGAAGTATGTCGAGACAATACTGCAGAGGTTTAATATGCAGGATAGTAAACCGGTTAAGGTTCCTATTCCTGTAGGTGTGAGGTTATCTGCTGAACAGTGTCCCAAGACACAAGAAGAGGAAGAGGACATGTCCCGTGTTCCATATGCAAGTGCAGTTGGTAGCCTGATGTATGCAATGGTCTGTACTACACCAGACATTGCACATGCAATGGGAGTATTGAGCAGGTGTATGTCAAAACTTGGGAAGGAGCACTGGACAGTAGTGAAGCGGGTTTTCAGGTATTTGCGTGGCACTAGTGATTATGGTTTGTGCTACCAAGGAAGACCAGGATTGGACAGAGTGTTGGATATTCATGGTTTTGTTGATACATATTGGGCTGGAGATCTGGATCAGAGAAGATCTACAAGTGGGTATGTGTTTAACCTATTTGGAGGTGCAGTCAGTTGGATGAGTAAGAAACAATATGTAGTGGCACTATCAACTACAGAGGCAGAATACATGGCAGCCACTCATGCAAGAAAGGAAGCAGTTTGGTTGCAGAGATTGTGTTCAAGTATGGGGTTAGTACCGAGATCTATAAGAATAGATTGTGACAGCCAAAGTGCAATTTTCTTGGCAAAGAACCCGGCTTATCATTCAAAGACAAAGCACATTGATGTTCAGTATCACTTTGTGAGGGATATGATAGAAGACAAAAAGGTGTTGATGGTAAAGGTGGACACTTTGAAGAATACTACAGATGCATTGACAAAATCTGTGAGCTCTGAGAAGTTCTCTTGGTGTAGAGAAACAATGGGTGTTTCAGGGCTGGAAAAATGACTAGCCTCTCCTGTGGCCCCTTGTGGAAAGAAAACAACAAGTGGGAGATTGTTGGGTTGTGTTATATTCTTTCCACAACTAACTTACGTAACCCCCCTGTGCAGGGGTTTGAGGGGGGCGGGTAGCCCCCCTCTATGGGGTCCGGGGCAGCGCCCCGGGAAATTTTTTTTGGACCCTATATTAGGTTGGGCGAACCTACCTATGGTTTGGTGCATGATTTTCGCACATGGTATTGGACGCGATGGTTTTTCGGTCCATGGTATTGGATGCTTCAGCATGTATAAATATGTATTGTAACATTGAAAGGAACATAATGAAAAGTCAAGCTGGTAGTCCTGGTTTTTGGATCCAGGGAAAAAATCTCTGTGCATATGTGTTTTATGGGTTATGCTCTCGCATTGTTTATTTTCTTTGTTTAAGAATTCGTATGCAGGTAATTTCTGTATAGGGTTAAAACCTACATACTCATGGTCAACCTTGGGAATCCATCTCCATGGATTACATGTTGGGCCTTCCATCTGCTAAGCATGGCAATGATTGTGTTTTCGTGGTCGTTGACATATTCTCTAAGATGGCCATTTTGGCGACCTGCAAGAAGAGTAGCATAGAAGAATCCAATGCTAAGATATTCTTTGAATGAGTGTGGGTACACTTTGGGATCCAAAATTCCATTATCTCAGATTGGCACATTAGGTTCCTAGGTACATTTTGGTCAAGTCTCTGGTGAATGTTGGATGCCAAGCTCACTAAGTCCATGACTTTCCACCCCCAAACTGATGGCCAAAAAGAGGTTGTCAATAGGATGACCATACACATTCTTCATATGTAAAACTCTAATCATTCACGCACATGGGATGAAAGCCTCCACTATGTACAACACAACTATAACATAGCTCTCCATATTTCAACTAGCCACAACCCTTTTCAGGTTGGATTGGGATTCCAACCACTATGTCCCATTAATGTGGTCATGCCATTTGTAGCTACTCAAGCATATTCAACTCATGTCCAGCCCAAAGCTAGCAGGGACAATAGCATCATTGAGCACATTCATCACATCCGCTAGTAGGTCCATGAAATATTAGACAGAGAAAATGTTAAGTACATGTAGTGACATGATCAACATCGAGTGCAACACAAGTTCTAGGTGAGCGACAAAGTTTGGTTACATCTACAAAAGGAATGACTCATTGGGTCCCACTGCAAGCTTTAACCGCTCCAATATGGGTCATACACCATCACCAAGGTTGTAGGGAACAATTCCTTTGAGATCAACATTCCACTGTTCCTTGGCCTACACGCAGTATTCAGTGTTGACCGCCTCTGGTCATACTTTCAACCGGTTTTGGACACATCTGACATTGCAGAGTAACTCACACCAACAGAGTTAAACCCAAACTGCATGGAACATTTTACAACTGATCGAATCATGGAAAGGTAGATCAAGAACACTCTCCAATATAGGATCTAGCTATAACGGGTGTTAAAGCAAGTCAACTCCTTCACCAGGGCAAGTGGTTCACCACGAATCAGGTTCAACAAAATATTCCTCACCTCATGGAGGCTCTGCACGCAATGGGGACCATTACTTCCAAAGGAAGGAGGACTAGTCCAGGTGGATATTTGTGGCTTCCCGCCTATTCAACCTAGACCTCTAGTCAATTTTATTAGTTTCCTTATTTATAGTAGCATGTATTATTTGTAGTATTTTTCAGTTCCTAAACTTCTGGAGCATTTTTGACCCCCTAAATGACATTTTTTGGAGGTATGCAACAAGCCTAGAGCTATCGGTAGTGGTGTGCAGAAAATCATGTATTAATTGGAGAAATATTTCCAACAAGGTATCGTATGCACCAAACAGAGATAATATGACCAGGTTATGACCTTGGGAAGTTGGCTGCCCAACTAACCCCAACAGGGCCCACAAACACTTGTTGTTCCATCTCCTAGGGTAAGGGTTTTGGTTGTTTATGGTTTTCCCTTGTAGTTCAATAATAGAACCACACTTGAGCCTCATTTTAATACAGTTCAGAGGCATGTAGCCGCCACATCTCTTCTCAAAGATAACCTACCATCACTCAAGCTAGTCTATTTCAATTTTTTTATGTAAGCATATTTCAGTTCTTCGATATTCGTGAAATGAAGATTTATTCCTACGACATCTTTTTGTTTATGTGTATTTCTTTATTTCGTTGTATTCCTTCGTAACTCTGGATCAAGTTGACCACATCAATAATAGTCAACTATAATTAACATGTGATAATTTATAGCTAACACATTATAAATGTGTATATTAATATACTCTTAATGTGTCATTAGTGTTATATATATTATTAAGGTCATAATTAAATATGAATAATATATTAAATATTAAATATTAATATGTTGATTATACCATAAGTAAGTATTGTTTTAATATACTTTTTATTAATAAATTAATGGTTTAATTAATATTTCAATTGATTAAAATAAATAAATTAAAATATTATATATAATATTTACCCAATTATTAATAATTAAACTTTTAAAGGAAAAAATAAATTATGATCAACCACCTAGTAATAATTAATGATTAAACTAAAATGATAAAACCATATTAATAATATAGTATATAATTTTAACATTGTTTTAATATCAACTATTGTTTGAGACATATAGTAAATAATTTTAAAATGTACATCATAATGGACTGAAACCCTAATGGTTGGATTTATTCATAGTGTTCGGTAGCCAAATCCCCATGCAGTAGCCAACAAATAACCACATTCAATCATTTTTATTCCAATATGACTCTCCTCTAGAAATTGGTTAGGCCCACCTTTGCCTACCCTTTTGCTATTAGGCTAACATTAGTCTCTTTGTCTGAGAATGACATATGTCCTTTATGAAGATCCCATCACCACACAATCTGCGTAAATAGAGGAACTCATCGCATTTAGTCCCTCATGTTTCATTTCCTTTCTCCATGGGGTATCTATCGACAAAATTTTACTCTATTCATTCACTTTGATGATGCACGATCAACTATTTGGTATCAGATCAGGAGTGAACATTGGTTTCCATGATTTTCCTTGGGTATTTCATGTATTTGTAAAACTTGAAACCCCGATGTTTTCTTGAAAAGGACATCGAATTGATCCTCATCGACTTCTTATTCATCCCCAATTGTTGTGTGCATTCTATGTATTGGTGCATGATTTCAAATTTCAAATTTGACTATCAATAAAGATCCCTTCCTCTTCAAGGACATTCTGGAGGTAGTAGTCTGCTTTGATTTTTCTTTGGAGAATGTTCCATTTTTTAAATAGATACGTCACTGGAATTAATTTTAGCCCTTGAGTTGTTAAAGTAGTTTATGTAATTGTTATTTTTTTAATAAATGTCATTGAAATTATTTTTTAGCCCTTGCTTTTGAGTTGTGAAATTAGTTGATGTAATTATTTTTGTTAAGAAAGGTAATGGATTTTGTTTGATTTGTAGGGAGCTTTGAATCTCAATGGAGTAACTCATTTTAACATGGGGATAACTCCATATGATTTGAACATTGTACATCTACATTGAAATATAACAATGCATTTACTAACTGGATTTGGGGAAATCCCCTAACTAGTTCAAAAGATTTCGTTATTGTGAAAAAATTGTTTGTTAGTTCTTTTTCAATTGAACTGGGTCAAGTCTCGGTTTCAATTTCAAGCTTTTCCAATTTTCAACATATGTAACTTATTGGAAAATATATAATGATATGGGTTTAGATTACATTTGTGCTTCGTTTTACATTTGGTGAAAATTTGGGTGATCTCTATGTTTTGCTTTCTATCAATGCTTTCTGTTTTTGTTAATTTCTATGTTAAACTCTATGATAGCTGAAGAGAATTTAACACTGTAGAATGGTATGTTCTCCACTATGTTTCTATTAAGCTAAACTTTCTACTTCAATGCCCTAACCAATTCTTCCACTTGGATTACCAATACACCATTTAAATATGGAATCAACAAAAAAGAGGAAAAAGTAGTGTTTGGTTTGAAATTTTGAAATATCTTATGTCTATCCATCAAATGATTGCACAGATTTTTCTGGTAGAAAACATTTTATCTTTCTTTATGTACTTTGAACATGTATGCTTGAAGATTTACAAACAACTCCTATTGGATCTACAATTCGCCTTATGCATGTTCACATAATCCCACTTGTGTAGATCCTACACAAGACCAATGGCAAGGAATTCAACAATTAATAAGATCAAAAGGTCTACTGTCATTTTATTTTCCCCAACCTATATTTGTTTCATACCCTGTACATTACAAGATGTTGAGATTTACTGTTTAGAGAGAACCAAATTAATTCAATACACCCTAAACCAAACAAAGTGGTCATCGGTGAACTTTAGGGTATTTTATCACTGATGACCCTCCTTGGTAATTGAACAATTTTTGGGAGAAACAACCCTTTTTACCCTTTTTTATCTACATTTTTAGAATAGCAGGTTGAGGTTAATGGAAACTGATCTCATGGTTTTTGGGAATCAATATTACATTGGATTTTTGTCCTCTAGATGTTGGGTTGTTTTATATTCTGTCCACGTAGTTAATAGGGGGTTTGAGGGGCACCTGTAACCCCACTTTATGGGGTCCAGGGCAGCACCCCGAAAATTTTTGGTTTTGGACCCTATGTTAGGTTGGGCGGACCCATCTATGGTTTTGTGCATTATTTTCGTACATGTTTTTTGGACGCAATGGTTTTTGGTCCATGGTATTGGATGCTTCGACATGTATAAATATGTATTATAACATTGAAAGGAACATAATGAAAAATCAAGCTGGTAGTCCCCGTTTTGCGATCCAGGGGAAAATCTCTGTCTATATGTGTTTTATGTGTTCTTCTCTCGCATCATTTACTTTTTGTGTTTTAGAATTTGTATGCAGGTAATTTTTTTATGGGGTTAAAACCTACATTTGGTATCAGAGGAGATTTGGCTTCAAGGGGATGCCTTTGTTCCTGAGGGGTTTTGCTCGAGCCTGTGGTAGACCCTGTTCAGTGGGAGATTTGTGCAATCGATTCTAGTGGTGAAATAAGATGGCGAGCAGTGGAAAGATAGAGATCGTGAAATTTAATGGTTAGAGTTTTGATTTGTGGAAACTCAATATGGAGGATCTGTTGGTGGATAAAGGTCAGTGGATCATGGTAGATTCGGATACTAAACCAACAGGAGTGTCCAATGAAGAATGGAAGAAGTTGGATCGGAAGGCAAAGAGCACAATACGATTGTGTGTCTCAGATTTAGTATTGTTGAATGTATCAGGGGAAGCTACATAAAAGGCTTTGTGAGATAAGTTAGGGACTTTGTACCAATCTAAGTCTCTGGTGAATAAACTGTTCCTGTGGAAAAAACTGTATAACCTGCGGATGAAAGACGGAGACTCAGTGACAGAGCATCTGAATGCATTTAATACTGTGGTAAGTCAGTTAGAATTTGTTGATATTAAAATTTCAGATGAAGATAAGTGCATTGGTTTGTTGTGTTCTCTTCCAGATTCATGGGATAGTATGGTTATTGCAATAGGTAGCAATGCAACTTGCAGTTTGATGAAATAGTCTCAGCCTTGTTGACGGAGGAGATGAGACGGAAAAATATGGAGAGCAAAAATGGTGATGCCTTGTCTGTACGAGGATGGTCCCAGAACAGAAACAAAAATAAGTCATCGAGTGGGAGACCTAAATCTAGAGGGAGATCTAAATCTCCAGGAAAACTTGTAAAGGTGGTGTGATAGAAATGCAGAAAGGAAGGCCACTTCAAAAGGGATTGTAAATCTAAAGCTCTTGACAAAGGAAAGGGATCTGATGAGGCTCCTTCTGCAGAGGCGAAAACCACCTCAGATGAAGGTGGGGATGTGTACTTGGCTTCTTCAAGTACACATGTAGGTCATGAGGCATGGTTGATTGACTCAGGTGCATCCTTTCACTTCACTCGCCATAGAGAGTGGTTCTTAGAGTATGAGAAATATGATGGTGGTGATGTCTTCTTGGGGGATAATAAGAAGGCTAGAATCATTGTATTTCCTTAAGAATAAATCTAAAGTCTTTGATAGGTTTAAAGAATTTAAGGCTCTAGTGGAAAACGAGACAGAGAATAAGATAAAGGTGTTGAGGACAGATAATGGTGGAGAGTTTTGCAGTAAGGAATTTGAAGAATTCTACAAGAAGTGTGGTATAGCACGACAAAAGACTACTCCATATACACCTCGGCAAAATGGAGTTACAAAAAGAATGAAAAAGACGTTGATGGAAAGGGCAAGAAGCATGCTCAGTGGTGCTAGGTTAGGAGAGGAATTCTGGGCAGAGGCGGTGGATACTGCATGTTACCTGGTCAACAAGTCACCTTCATCAATGTTGGAGGATAAGACTCCACAAGAGGTATGGATTGGTAAGAAACCTTCTCTTTCACATCTGAGGGTATTTGGATGTGATGCATATGTACATGTTCCAAAGGAGAAAACAACAAAGTTGGATAGTAAATCTGAAAAGTGCATCTTTATTGTGTAAAAGGATGGTTTAAAGGGTTATAAGCTTTGGAACCTAGTAACAAGGAATGTTATGTACAACCGAGATGTGGTGTTCAGAGAGGTGAAAGATGTTATTAAACATGAAGTCCAACCAAAGGAACCTGAGAAGATAGAGTTTGAGCTAAAGGAGGAAGAATTAGACTCTACGGCAGAGGAGGAATCAGAAGATGAAGAGCCATAACCTCCGGCTATGAGAAGATCAGTTCGAGAAAGAAGGCAGCTAGAAAGGTATAGTCCATCTGCTTTCTGTTCAAATCTTGCTTTGTCTATTACTGATGATGATCCCAAAACTTTGAAGGAAGCAGTGGATTCAGAGGATGGAAAACTCTAGAAAGAGGCCATGGTTGATGAAATGGCATCTTTGCACAAAAATGAGGCTGAGATCTAGTGGAGTTTCCAGCTAGAAGGAAACCCATTGGCAGCAAATGGGTGTTCAAAAAGAAGAAAAATGCAGAAGGAAAAGTGGAGAAATACAAAGATCGATTGGTTGCAAAAAGTTATTCCCAGGTGCTAGGAATTGATTTTGGTGATATTTTTTCTCCTGTTTCCAAGGTAACTTGTATTAGATTACTTTTATCTGTTGCTGTTGCTTTTGATTTTGAGGTAGAACAGATGGATGTGAAGACAACATTTCTTCACGGGATCTGGAAGAGAAGATCTACTTGAAGCAACCTGAAGGTTTTGTGGTGAAGGGTAAGAAAGAACTGGTATGTAAGTTAAAAAAGTCTCTATATGGGTTAAAAAAGTTACCAAGGATGTGGTATTAGAAATTTGATACATTTATACGAGGACATGGCTTCACCAGAAGCAAAGCAGATCAATAGTGTTACCACAAATATATTCTTTCCTTCTCCTGTCAACCATCTCACATTTTTACTTAGAAGAATGTGGTTAATCACTGACAGTACCAATGCCACTTAGTTGTAAATTCCTAATTTTTGTATATAATCACTAGTTGTTACTGCCTTGTGTGTGAGCTCCATTAGGTATAATAGGAAAAATAGATATAAACTTACTGCATATAATCCTCAACCTATGGGAGATAGTGGAGATAAATATCGAAATTATAAAACCATCTCATCCATTTTATTCAGATCTTAGTCATCTTTTAATATACTTGTTACATGTACCATAAATGACAATAAGATTTAGGAAATGAAATAAATATGAAATCTGTGTGATCATGATAGTTGGCATACAAGAAATTAATATTGTTGAGTGGGAAAACGTGCGAGGAAATACAAGTGCATGTAAATCTTGTATGGAGTGAAGTGTCTATGGTGGAAGTGTTGTGTTGGAAGGAGGGGTGTGGAAGGAATTGTGCATGGAGGAAAGAACATGTGTAATGGGAAACGTGTATGGAGAAATGAATGTGAGCTTCCTTCTGTACACATGAATTTGGCTAAGTAAAAAATCTTAAGACAGTGCAAGTTTGAGGATCAATATGCCTATTTGATCCTGTCTTTGATATCAACTCCACAAGTGCTTATGGTTGCGAAATGAGTCATTTGAAGACTTATACTAAGTGCATCTACTACATATTTCTCCTTGCCATTAATTTATTTCATTTCAAAGTCGAACTGACCAATCAAGGCAAGCCACCTAGATTGCCTTGCACTTAATGTTAGGTCCCTATACTACTAGTTTAACCCCTTTTTGTTATTAGTACAACCCCCTTATTATATTGTTGTGCACATGTAGTCCCCATATTGTTATTATTGTGCCCCATAGAAGTCCACTATTGTTATTATTTTTCCCTTACATTATTATTATTATTTTGGCTTTGATTATATTATGTCCCCTTAGACTCCTATATATAGAAAGGACGTCTTGTCATTTGTATCATGCAAGAATTGTTCATTTGTGTAATGTAAAGGAGGTTTCCACCTTGAAGAGGCTAAATTCTAAGGCATTTATCTCTCTTTTCTATCTTTCTGCGATTTGGTTTCATAACATTTGGTACTAGAGCTTTGGATTCTAGGGTTTTGCTGCTCCAAACAGGTCATCCTTGCATTTTCACTACAAAATTTGTTCCACGACTTTTCAGAAGCTAAAACCCAAACCCATTTGAGATGAGATCGCGCTAAACCTTGGGTACTAATTTCAGAGCTTGTATCACTACATTTTCGGAGATCTGATCTGAGGAAGTTAGGGTTTGTGCAAGCTCCAGAATTCCATCTCAAATAGGTCATCGTGGAAGTTTCGCTATAATTGTTTTTATATGAAGTTTCAGACTCTGAAATTAAAATCCCCTGAGCCAAAATGTTGGTGAATCTCAGTCTCAACTTTAAGATCTTGCTTCTCTATATTTTCATAGATACAATCAAAGACATTTAGGGTTTATATGGGCTCCAGAATTACATCCGAAATAGGTGTCCATGGGAACATCGTCATAACATTCTCTATGAGTATCAGATTGAAATTTCGTAAAAAGTGATAGAACATAGATGGACTACAGTTTGTTGGGTATCATTGTCAGAACCTAAGGTTGAAACAATGACACGTGGCACTTCGTACAAGTTTTCTCTACTGAACTATTCTATAATTAGGTCATCATGGGAGATTGGGTATAACGCTTTCTTTAGGAATCAAATTGTGATGAGACTTACGGGGTTAGAAAGAGGACTCAGACAGCTATAACAAGCCAAAATTTTAGAACTTAAAGATCTGAAATTACAGAGTTATAGTAGTTTCCAGATTGATATCCTAAAATCAAGAAAACGCGATATGAGGAACCTTGATGGAAAGGATCTGGTAAATTGGATATTACAGATGGTGCAATATTTTGATCTACATAAGGTGAAACTATTACAAAAGGTACATATTGCATCTTTGTATTTAGAAACGAATCAATTTTTATGGTATAAAGGGCTTTGTTCTCATAAAGCACTTGTCACTTAGCCAATTTTCATGGAAAAAATGATAGCACATTATGAGGATACAAAGAGTAACACCTTCTTTAGCCAATTGATAAATCTCAAACAAAAGCGTTCAATGGCAGAACACATGAGGACTTCCAAAAATTGAATATAAGGGTAAATGATATTCTAGATAAGAAAATGATTGATGTCTTCATAGGGATTTTAAAGGATCACATTCAACATGAGGTTCGTCTTTAGAAACCTGATTCATTGGAGAAGGCATTCAGGTTGGCAAGAAAAACTGAAAGTGGAATTATGGAAACAAGAAATTATTTTACATATATTGTGAAGAGGAGTAAAAAAAGGATCAAGAAATGTTAAAAGAAGATAATAAACACCAGGAACCAACCCCATAGAAAGAAGAAATGAATCTGATAATATCTTGTAAAGCATTGGTAAGAATTACCACTCCTCAAACTCTCAATATAGAAGGACATATCAAGAAGAAAAGGTTCAAGAAGTGAAAGATCACATCAAGCATCAAGAAATGAATCCAAAAATATCTTGTAATGCATTGGCCAAAATTACCACTCCTCAAACTATCAATATAGAAGGACATATCAAGAAGAAAAAGGTAATAGTGTTGATTGATTTGGGCAGTACCCATAATTTTATTCATTGTAAGATAGCCAAGGAATTGAATTGCTTCCTATATTCAGTACTAGAGTGTCAAGTGATGGTTACAAGTGGAGGAACCATAAATTTCTCTGGAAAGTGCCATAATATCAAGCCATCCATGGTAGAATATGTATTGTGTTAGCCTCCTATACCAATAGGTTTTCATCTTTCATGATTGACAGTGGAAGTGCCAAAAATGCTCATCTTCCAGGCCACTAAGGTTCCATTTTTGTGAAGAAAGCAGACAGTTAAAAAATGTAAAGAGGGTATGCCTTAAAAGAAAAATCAAAGGGCAAGAAAATGAATTGGTCAGAGAAAAAATAAAAGAAATGAACCCCAAACAAAGACCACGAAAGTGGCTAGTCCAAATTGCCACTACTACTTTGATGGGTGGCCCAACAGCTCAAGTTGGGCCTCACCATGTTTTAAATTGCATGTTGTAGACTAGAGAGGAAGTACCTGTTCAAACAGTTCAAGCTTGACAGATGACTAGGTGGATAGAGAAAGAAAGGAGCCCAACTGCTTAATATGGGCCCTTGGAAGTCATAAGGGTAGACTTAGATAGGAGGGCAGCAAAAAGAAAAGAGAATTATCAGGGTTTGCAAGGCTAAGTGCACCCATACAAAGGAAGAAAAAAATGTTAGGCTAAATAGGCAGTGTAAGCAGTTGAAGGTTGCAGAAAGCAAGATCCAAGCATGTCACTTGGAAAAATTCACAAGATGTCACCAGCAGGAGAAAGGCAAGAGCAATGGCCTATTTGGCAAACTATTAAATCATCACTAACTTCCCTCATCCCCTTCAAAGTCTTTTACTAACCTCCCCATGAGCACTGCAGGATCTGCCTGATCAGTCCTCCCTATACTCCTCATTTATGAAAATTTCATGTCATAAATGACTTCTTTCTTTGAAAGAGAAGCCACATTTCTTGTGTAAAAATTCTTTTCATTTTGATCTACTTCCTAACTAAGTTTGATTCCTAAAAATCTTAGTAGCTATCACTTCCCATTCTCATTCCCCTCCAATTACTAACTACTAACTCTATCTACACTAAATCCCCTATGTTCCCCTTTCCCCTACTACTATAACACCATGGTGTATAAACCCCTAAATAATGTATAGATATCCCCCCTTTTAGCCTTATAGCTAAATAATATTTCTATGGGATACATTAGTCCACCAGGGACTATAGTCAACCCTTGTTTTGGGAATTACTCTAACCCCTGGTTAGACTAATAGCCCACTCTTAACCCTCATCTGTACCCCTTTTTCTGAAAAAATTCATCAAAACCCCTCTCCCCCTCTCAAACCTAAGTCTAACGATTTGTTCCCCCACGACAGATTAATCCATACTCTAAAAAACCCACAGAAACCCCTTAACCAAAGTCTGATACCCCAATATTAAATTGAATATTTTAATCCGCCGGCGGGTCCCCCCCAAACGTGCACGACGGGTCAGGGCGCCCGCCAGCCGTCCATCATCTGCTACCCCCGATCCAAGGGTGGACGACCTTTTTTGAATTTGGACGTGCCTCCCTTTAAGGTCCGGGGAGAGGGAGGTTTTGGCCCCCGTACACGGGACGCGTGGCAGTCGGCGGGGTTGTTCGGATCCCCCCTCCTCGATACCACCTTCTCCCAAAAGCGGTGCGGGGAGACCGCTTACCACCTTCCCCGATACCAACCCTCTGATGGCGTGTCACCTCCACGTCACCATGACGTCACGTCACCGATCCCCGCCCCACGCCTCGTAGCCCTCCACGTAACCTTGCCACCCCGCACCACCCACCACCGTGTCCTGCCACGCTGGCCTCCAGCTCAGCGCCCATGTCACCCTCCGTACCCCGGGCCCGCCATGACGTCATGCTGACGTCATCGGCGGAAAAGCGCCAATGACCCATTTTGTCCAAATTTGTCGTTAAAAGCGCCCAAACAAGCCGTTTTATGTCATTTTCACGCGAAAAAGACAAGAGCCGTTGTGAGCTTGTTCACTGCGACATTGCCTCCGAAACCACCAAATTCAAAGTTGCAGACGCCGCAACTTATTAATTTAGCTACATTGTGCACCCGCTGTTCAACCCGAAGGTCTTCCGCACTGTTCATCCAGGTATTCACCGCAATTCTCTTGTTTTGCCCCTGTGCATGGCGTTTCTCTGCAAATTCTCCATTAAGCACCTGGTAATTCTCAAATTAAAGAAGATCTCTTAGTGAACTCTGGACTAAGCAACCTGCATTGCCCTCTGCTCCAAAAATTTGATATTGAAATGATAATTCACGGTCTAAAATTTAAAAATTCATCCTCGAGCTGCCCGGCATTGTTCCCTTTTGCCGAGTGCATGCCCAAAGCTACATTTCATCAATTTGAATCCTGCACACCCTCTGCAATTCATCGTCATCAATTCACAATCCCCGTGAATTTGCCCAAGCAAAGCAGAGACAATCCTGCATAGCCTGCCTATTCCATTTGAAGAAAATTTCTAGCATTATCTACAGTAAGTCTGTCACTAGAGCTTTGAGGAACCTTGCAAGCTATTACACTTACCTTGTTCAATTCAGAAACTACATAATGGCTGCTCCTTCACCCACAGCTCTCAGTGTTGCCCCCATAAATGCACCAAATAAAGACCTGGAGTCCTTACCTCTTACTGACAGAGATTTTCTCATCCAAGACTTTGTAGGTGATAGGAATCACTTGCAGACTTTCAGAGAATTGAGAGATGACTACCTAAAAAACAATGATACATATGGGATATGGGAATCCAATCTCCCTTACTACTTCCCCCCATCTATCAATATCTTTCAAGAGATTATTTGCCTATGTGCTGAGAATTATGATGCCAGTCAAAGAGTTGTCAAGTCTCCATCTGGGAGCATCCTCTTTCACATTAATGTTGAGTCCATCAACCAGATGCTCAGCTTCAAACAAACTCAGTTGTTGTTCCCTTTCTCCACAAAATATCTACTGGATACAAGTGCCAAGATGTCCATTTTTGACATTTAGAAAATCACCCAGACATTTATGAGGCCTGACCGCCAGCCCACAGGGCCACCTCCCTATTTGTATGTTCACTTTACTGAGGTAAGCAAGCTACTGTTGGACATGATTGCTTATGTGATGGGGTCTAAAACCAGCGAGTTTGTTGATGAGACAGTGCTAGTGTTACTAGCTGCCTATAGCCCAGGCCAACCTCCTGCCTACAAATACAATTTTGCCAGGTTCATAGACAACAGGATACATGAGCAACTTTTTAAAGTAGACAGGGAGGGCTTCTTCAAGTATTCATCTTATATCTACCACCTGTTCATGTACTATCAGTCTGAGGCTTTTCCATGCCACATCAAAAGCTGGATTCTAAAGGAGAAAGAAGATTTGTTATCTTCTGGACATCTATCTTCCATCAAGTGCAAAATTCACCCTATTCATATTGTGAATTCATTGATCAATTTGTTTACCTAGTCTCTTGTTTGTTGATGAGGTCCCCTCCTCCCAGAGTGTCATTTGAAATACAGAAAATCTTGCAGCTCTCCAAGAATTTTAAAATAGGTGATTGGTACCTATACCAGGATCATACAGTCATCAGAATCTATGGCTATGAGCTCTGTCCATACAGGCTCCCAAAATATGTGCCCATGAGACTGTTCGCCTTGGATTATTATAGGCAGCTCATTCACTCTGACCTCACTCACTTTCACAGCTCCAAAAAGAAAGCCCATCTCAAGTTCAAGCACCACCTGGGCCCCTTCATTATGAATAAGAAAGAGGGATGGCAAGATGTTGAACTAATCCTCAAAGACAAGTACAAGCTCTCAAAAAGCTTCCGCTGGGTCCCTTATGACCCTGAAGGCTTCATCACTGCTAGAAGAGTCAAGTACAGGCTGCTAGGCTATGAGCATTGCAAATATCCACACATTGAAAAGTATACCAATCAGCAAGAATGGAAACCAGATACATTAATTGAAAAATTGACTGAAGAAGAGATAATGCAAAAGAATGTCAAGGATTTGGAAAAGAATCTTGACTTAGATTTTTTGCAGCAGGTACCCTTCAAACGACCGCAGCCAGTAGGAGAGGGGACCTCGGCCACAACAACTGCACCAGCCACACAGGCACCTTCTACAGCAGCACCAGGTACAGATAAAGGTAAAGGAATAATGGGTGCTGAAGAGGAAGCACTAAAAGAACAGCCTGCCCCTCAAGTGGACAGCAACAAGAGCAGAGCCCCCCTCCACAAACTGAGCCACCAGCAACGCCAATCTTGCAGACTCCAGCACATGAGGAGAGGGGTAAGAAAAGAGACAGAGAAGAGTCCACTCCTGCAAGTGGATCCTCCCAACAACCGGAGACCAAAAGGCAAAGGGTTGACTCCCCAGAGGTAGAAGAAATCAGTGAATAAGTCCTTGAAACCCAAGGAAATATGGGGAAGGCAGCCAGCAAACAGGTACAAGCTCCTATCAGCAGGAGTAGGGGGTGCAGCTTGGCTTGGAGGTGTCATCCTCCACTCAGCAGAGCAAGAAGCCTACAAGCACTAAGGCTTCTTTCAAACAGATAAAGGCACAAAATTACTTGCTGAGAGTAGAAGTGTATAAACAGTTTCTACATGCAACACCAGCCCAGCAAGAAAGGCTAATGTCTGTATATGAAATTCAAGAGGAGAACATGATCCTCAGTCACTTTAAGCCTAAGGTGACGCAGCCTAAATCAGCTGTAGATTTTGTAAGGACAAGGGTGGAGGTCATGGCAAAGAACATTCACCCCATGGACCAAATAGAACTCCACAAGCAAACTGGAGAAATGGTCTACACCACCTTGGTGGACAGGGCAACCATGGCCCATGAGTTAAAAGAATCACTGAAAAATACCAACATTCAGTTGGATTTTGAAAGAAAGTCCTCCATGGCCAAGGACAACAGAGTAAAATCGCTGGAGGACATCATCATCGACCTAGGACATGATCCTAAGGATCCAAAGGGCGTAAGAGCCCTCCTGAAGAAAAAGGAAGATGACCTTAATGCACTGAAGAAAAGGTTAAAGTTGCTGCCCACAGAGCACCCTCAAACAGCAGAATTACAGAAGGAAAAGGAGGTCGATGAGCAACTGGATCTTATAATGCAGCTCAACCAGAAGGTCCTTGATTTGGAGAACGAACTTGAAGGAGCACTACAAGATAAGCAGGGAGAATCCACATCCCAGGCTCCTCTAGCTACTTCAACCACTGCAACCACAACAGAGGTAGCAGTAGCCCCTGTGACAACCACAGCCACAACAGAAGCAACATCAACAACAACAACTCCAAACTCCAGTACAAGCATGGAAGAATTGACTAAGGCCATTAAAGAAATGGAGCTCCAGGCCACTGAGATAAAACAAGCCAAGGAAAAGTTGGCAGAGCTAGAGACTAAATATGATAAATCAAAGATGACTGTGGTGGAGCAAGGAAGAGAAATAAAGGCCCTCAAAGAAAAGATAAAGGCCTTGGAGAAAGAGCTTAAAATAGAAAGTGCTATGGCTGACATAAAAAGAATTATGTGGGCCAGAATTGACCAATCCATCACTAGACAATGGAAGTCAATTAAAACTGTGCATGAACAAATGGACTTAATTGGCCAAGCACAGATAGAAATTCAGAAGGCCAAAACAGTGCTGGGAAACAGGCCTGAGCAGGCCAATAGAATGATAGATTTTTTGAATAACCAGACTAAAGAAGAACTGGAAGCCATCGGCATTGTCAACAGAACAGAGGCTGTCCTTACAGCTGAAAGGGTGCTAACTCTCAGGAATTTTGTACAAACCGTGGAGAGAAAATGCTATGAAATACAGGCTGAGGTATATGAGTACAAACTCAAGATGGAGCACTACAACAAAAGGGACTGCCCAGCCTACTATACGGTGCAGGAAGACTGATTCCCTGAGAGCAATATGCCACCAGAAGGTCGAATTATATTGAAAATCAAATCACTGCATCTGGCAGTACTTCTGAGGAAACAGGGCCTCCAACAGGGCAGAGCCTATATAATAAACTTGAAGGTCTATTTTTCATTGAAAATGAGGTAAATCACCTTTTTGAGATTCCTCCAAATTTTTACAGATATACAGAGGCAGATGAAACTTTAGTGAAGATTCGAAGACACCAAATGCCTAAGGAATATTGGTGGCAGGCAATGCTTCAAATTTTGCCACAATAGCCTCAGTTGCTCGGTCATTGCCAGCTCCAACTCAGCAAAAGTAAAACAGTAGAATAAAGACAGCGTTTAAGGCAGCCGAAAGGTGACTCGGCATATAGACAATGACAGCAAGCCAAGAGATAAATACGCATTTTTTGGACAACGTATCCTCAGCCGACTCCAACAGCCACAAAGTCAACAGTTTCTGACTGTTTTGGAGAGCTAAGGCACTGAAGAGATACTACAACATTTACTTTCTCAGCTACCATGCTCCAGGAGTTGGCCCGATATTAATGGAACATTTACTCATCAGCCAGATATTTTCTTATGTAAATTATGTATATATACCTCCCCTGGCAACGTATAAGGGGTTGGTAATTTTCATTCTGAGGCAAATGTATTGTATACTTTCAGATTATCTAATGAAAAGGGCTAGAAAAGCTCAGTGCTTGAATGTTTGATGTCCTGCTGTTGCTATGTGTGCTGTTGCTATGTGTGCTGTTGTAGAATTCCTGTGATGTCTGATGGAACAATAAGTTTTCTCAATCTATGTTTTGTCTTCTTATGTTTATTTAAATCATATACATGTTTCACTAATCTAGCAATAGAGAAAAGGAATAGTACAAGAAATGTTTCGTTACACCTTGTGTTCAATCTCTATTGCTGAAAATGTTTTCTTCAGAATTGATCATGAACATGAATTCTTAATTGCTCATGTTTTCATTAATTCTATGAATATGAATGTTATGTATAAATTCTTCACTGCTTCTAAATAATATTCTCACTGTTTCTCCATACCAGTTTGTTGAAAGATCCTTAATTGCCTTTCATACCCTGGTTACATCACACTTAAATCACAGATTTAAAGAATTGTTTCTCAGACACCTATCTGGCTCTGCAGCATCACTATGGTAACAACACAGACATATCAAGCAGATCAAGCACCGCTGACCCCATGCCCAATGGCCTAGAACACCCTGGTAAGCACATATATATCTTGACTGAAGTCACCATCCAGCAAATTCCTAAACAAAACCTTGAGCATCATAACTAGCCTAAAATCTTATACAAACAAAGTTAAATCATAAAGAGAGAGCCCTCTCTAGTCACAGGAAGGCTAGAACCTGTGACCAAAAGATTGGTTAGTGGTTACCTCGGCCGTATTCCCTTGGGAGTCAAAGGGAACAACCTGAGTGATAACATAATTGGCGACTCCGCTGGGGACCAGAGCATATTTTTCAGCTGCTATCTATTTTTAGACAGTGGTTCCAAAAGCTTAAGCAGTCCCTTAAAATGGTTCTAAAAATAGCCCCAAAAAATACCAAAAACAAGTTCAAAAGCTGGCTCCTAAGAAGAGAACTAGGCACACCAGGTCAAACCCTGACCCAAATCCCCCACCTGTTTTCGATAATCCAAATCTGATCCCTAAAACTCTTAGGAACTAGAAGGAACCAGAACAATCTCCTGAAGCTAGCCCTGAGGCAGGTCAACAGAGTTTTATTCCAACCCCTGCTAAACCATCTGTTCACCCTCATACAACTCATTCTTCCCCCTCTTCATCATCCACTTCACAGAACATATTGTCCACACCCAACAGACATATTGCTGTTGTTATCCCTGTTGTCCCACTTATTCCCCAAAATATGGCTAACCGTTATGCACCACTTCAGTTACCCAGCAATCCTGGGGCTATGCCTCAGGACTACCAAAGCAAGGTCACTTATTTTGATGGGACTAGTACATACACTGCCTTACATAATACTAAGAAAATGCAAGATTACTTTGAAAACTATGAGATAGATGATGATGATGTAAGGATGAAAATTTTTGTCCAAAGTTTGACAGTTGAAGTAAGAACCTGGTTCAAGGCCCTGACCCCAAATTCAATAGCTGATTCGGGTGCCCTTTATCAGTCTTTTTTAAACCGATGGGAAAAGAAAAAGGACCCTCTACACATTCTATCTGAATATGATACCATAATAAGAGGCCCACAAGAAACTGTCCTAGACTATTGCACTAGATTCAACACTGTTTATAATGCTATTCCTCAAAACCTTAGACCTCCACCTGATTTAGCATTGATTAAATTCCCTGATGGATTTGATGCTAATATGGCATATCAACTAAGAGAAAGAGCCCCTGCAACTCTAGCAGACATGCAAAATATAGCTTTTAGTGTAGAGGCAAATCTAATTGCCAAAAGAAACCGGGCCAGAACTGAACGGAGAACTACTTTCAAAGAAGAACCCTCATCATTTGAGCAAAAGCTAGATGCAATCATCAAAGGGATGGATAGACTTGGAGACAGGGTAGAAACCATAGAAAGAAAATCATCATGGGAAGGCTAAACAAGCAATATTAGAAACCCAAACTTCAGAAAGAATCAAAATCCTAATGTTGGTAGGACTGATCCCGACCAGCATGTCAGACCTCCTTTTCAAGAGAATTATGCTGAGGCTTCAACATCTAGTGAACCTAGTGAGGACCCTCACATCAACTTAATGGGTTTGGACAGTGAAAATCAAGTCTTTTTGACACAAGAAGACCAAGAGGTTTACAATGACAATCAATTCCACACTAAATCAGGAGAATCTTTCGACTTTAAAGAAGGATATGATGTAGCTGTGTATGAGGTGCACAAACAGTACAAACTAAGGAGTAGAACAATAGATGTACCTACACCCCTCAAACCAAAGGATAATAAACAACCAAAAAAGATCAATGAAAATACTACTCTCCCCAAATCAGCTAACAGCTCAAACTTACCACCCACAGAAGTAACTGTGGAGGACATTTCAGAGCAACAGTCCTCTCAAAATTAGCCAGCTTTGCCCCATCAATAAAAAACAAAGGCAGATACTCCCCTAGGAAACAAACATGGCACCAATTTTACTCAAAATGAACCTAACTATGAGCAGAAGACACCTGATAGCTCAGCTTAAAAGGAAAAATCTGTTGCACTAAATGCCAAAATTCAAATGGAAAAACCTTTCAATTTGGAAACAGAAATAAGTAAGCTAAAAATATCAGTGCCTCTTTCAGAACTAGCCAAACATGACATATACAGACAGCAGATCAACAAATCACTCCAAGTATCAGACAACAAAGATGCTATAAATGTCTTAGATGACCAACCAGAGTTGCTGTTCGGACCTGAGGTTAATGGAAAAACAGAGAATGGAGGGGTGCCACCCTTTTATGTTAGTCTAAACATTCATGATAAGATCCTACATAATGCAATGTTTGATTTTGGGGCCTCACACAACTTAATGCCCAAATCTGTGATGGAAAAACTTGACTTGGACATCACAAGACCCTACAAGGATCTATTCTCATTTGATTCAAGTCAAGTCAGGTGTTTAGGCCTAATTAAAGACTTATGTGTCTCCCTAGTTCAATACCCAACCAAAACTATCTTGATGGATGTAGTGGTAGCTGACATACCCCCTAAGTATGGCATGCTCTTGTCCAGATCTTGGGGGCCAAACTTCAAGGATCTCTGCAATTAGATATGTCCTATGCAACTATCTCAGTCTTTGGGCAACCAAAGAGATTATACCAGGAGACTTTGATGAAATATGTGGTAAGCAGTCAAGACAAGCCTCAAAACTTCCCAATCTACTCAATACACTCTGACATGGATTCATTTATTCTATACAATGCCGACATTTGTCACAAGGCTTATTCTGAACTATTAATGAGAGTAGAGACCGAGGGGTCAGATGAGCAATGTGTTTGCAAAGACCAAGGGACCATGGGCATAGCTGATAAAAAGAGTGAAGAACTTGATGTTCCAAGAAACTTGCAAGAAACCAACCTACCGATGATCCAACTTGCTAGTGATCCCAATCTAAATCTTGATCATGAAACCTTATGGTATCTAGAATTTGATGGCTCTGTAAACAAGCTAGGAGCTGGGGCAGGAGTCTGGATCCATAATATGCACAATGACCAAGCTGAGGGCCATGCATACAGACTAAACTTTCGATGCACCAACAACATGGCTGAATATGAGGCCCTTCTGTTAGGTCTGAAACTTATAAAAAATTTAGGTGCAACTAAAGTTTCAATTTTAGGAGATTCAGACTTGGTCATACAACAAATGAAGGGGAATTTCACCACAAATGATCTGAGGTTGAAAGCATACAAGGGGGCAGCTATCCAAGTACTTGAGAGCTTCTCACAATCACAATTAACCAAAATTTCCAGAGAACTCAATCTACATGGTCACAGTTTGGCAACTTTTGCTAGCACTTGTAAGTTGCCTTTCAAAACAAATCATACATTCATTGCTGAAATCAAACACAGACCTTCAGTTCCAGATAACATCAAGAATTGGCAAGTCTTTGAGAATAATACACAAATAAATAACTTTCTCACTTTAAAGGAAGAATTTTCTGGTATGAATATTGACACTAGCACTAAAGATGACCAACCATAGTTATGCACAATTACACAGAAAATATCAGCTGAAACAACTGATTTAGTTTTGCATCCTACCACCTTTGACAAAGAAACTATACAGGAGCTGAAACAATCAGATGAAGAAGAAATGGTTGAAGAAGAAGATGAGGTAATCGACCTAAAGGACAATTTTTTGCCCATAGGTCTTACCCCTTTGGAAAATCTGTTTGATTCAAATGATATCTCAAGAAAACCAAAAATGCAACCACTGAATGCCGAAATAGAAGATTGTAATATTGGGACCCCTGAAAATCCTAAAATGTTCAAATTATCCAAAGCATTACCACCTGAGCAGAAACTGAAATACATTGAGTTATTTAGAGAGTTTCAAGATGTCTTTGCCTGGAGCTATGAGGACCTTAAATCCTATGATACATCAGTTATCCAACACACTATCCCTCTAAAATAAAATCAAAAGAATTTCAAACAGAAGCTTAGGAGAGTTAATCCAGTCCTACTCCCTCTTATTGAAAAGGAGGTTAAACGTATGTATGAAGCTGGAATCATTGCCCCAATCAGATTCTCAGAGTGGATTTCAAACCTAGTGCCTACTAGGAAAAAGACAGGGGAAATCCGGCTGTGTGTTGACTTAAGAAATTTGAACAAAGTATCTCTCAAAGACCATTACCCCTTACCAAAAATGGATCATATCTTGCAAAGGGTAGTGGGAGCTGCTAGGATCTCTTTACTAGATGGTTTCTCAGGATTCAATCAGATTTTAGTACATCCGGATGATCAAGACAAAACTGCCTTTACAACACCTTGGGGAACATTTAAATATGTCAAAATGTCTTTTGGACTTAAAAATGCAGGGGCCATATTCCAAAGAGCAATGGATATTGCCTTTTCCAAAGAAATTCATGACTTCCTAGTGGCCTATCTTGATGATCTAACTGCCTTTTCAAAATCAGATCAAGAACACTTAGAACACTTAAGACAAGTTTTCACAATTTGTAGAAAGTATGGCATATCACTGAACCCAAAGAAGTCACTATTTGGGCTGGAAGAAGGCAAAATCCTGGGCCATATAATCTCCAAAGATGGTATTAGGATTGACCCAGACAGAATTCAAGCTATCCTACACGTACCTCATCCAAGAAACATCAAAGAACTAAAAAGCTTTTTAGGAAAGATCAACTTCTTGAGGAGATTCATTCCTAATTTGGCTGAACTCATTAGACTGCTAAACAATATGCTGAGAAAGGATTCCAAGGTCAAATGGACTATGGAAGCTAAGCAAGCCATTGAGGATATCAAAAGAGCATTGACAAACACACCGGTCCTCACAAACCCTAGATTTGATCAAGATTTCCTTATTTTTTCTTTTGCTTCTGAGCATACTATTGCTGCTGTGCTGTTACAAAAGGATGACCAAGGCTGTGAAAAACCCTTTGCATTTTTTAGTAGAGCTCTTAGGGATGCTCCTTTGAAATATCAAATCATGGAAAAACAAGCCTATGCATTGGTAAAAGGCATCAAGGAATTCAGAATCTATATCCTTTACTCTCACATAATTACTTATGTTCCTAATGCAGTGGTCAAAGATATTCTAACCCAAGATGGAATTGAAGGAAAGAGGGGCAAATGGATTGCCAATATCTTAGAATATGAGATTGAAATTAAACCTACCAAACTGATAAAAGGACAAGGCTTAGCTAAACTAATGACTGAAACCAATTTTCAAGCCCTTGACATTAATGAACTGGACAACGAATAGGAGATGGCGACTCCACAGATCAACCAAGACTTTATGCAATCTCCCTGGTATACTGATATATGTTTTGTATTATTGAACCTGCAAGCTCCTCCAGGGTTTTCCAGGACCAAGAAAAGATTCTTGAAGATGAAAGCATCAAAGTTTTGTATTATTGACAATGTTTTGTTTTGGAGAAATCATGAAGGAATCTTACTTAATTGTTTAACAATAGAAGAAACTGACAATGTCCTCAAAGAATTTCATGCAGGTGACTGCAGAGGACACTTATACTGGAAACCTACAGCTGATAAAATCCTAAGGGCTGGATTTTATTGGCCTTCCTTGTTTTCTGATGTGAAGAAATTTGTAATGTCTTGCCACAAATGCCAAATTTTTGAGGGCAAGAGGAAACTGCTGCCTTTACCACTCAAACCAGTTTCAACTGAGAGACCTTTCCAGCAATGGGGTTTAGACTTCATTGGTGAAATTCATCTCCCATCCTCTGGCCAGCATAGGTGGATTCTCACTGCCATAGATTATTTCACCAAATGGATAGAAGCCATCCCTTGCAGGCAAGCCAATGACTCCACTATCATACAATTCCTAGAAACCAACATCGTGTCTAGGTTTGGCTGTCCAGACAAAATCATTACAGACAATGTTGCAGCTTTCAAGTCCAAGAAAATGATCAATTTTTGTCACAAATATCACATGACCCTAGGTCATTCCACTACCTATTATCCTCAAGGTAATGGCCTAGCTGAATCTTCCAATAAAAGTCTCATCAACATCATCAAGAAAGTTTTGGAAGAAAACAAAAAGAATTGGCATAAAAAGTTGATAAATGCACTATGGGCTGATAGACTGACCACCAAGAGATCAATTGGCATGACTCCATATGAACTGGTCTATGGGCTAGAAGCAAAGTTTCCTACATCTCTAGGAATTCCTGTGATCAAGTTGCTGCAAGAAATACAAGCTGAGCCCAATGACATCCAAAGAAGAATCAATCAAACAATTCATTTACAACAAACAAGAGAAGAAGTCTATCAAAGAACTCAAGTTCTACAAGAAAAGCTTAAAAGAATATTTGACAAAAGAACCAAAGCTGAAGATTTCTATATAGGAAATAAAGTGTTAAGATGGGATTCCAGAAGGGAAGACAAAGGCAAACATGGTAAGTTTGATTTTTTATGGAAGGGACCCTATGTTATCTATGCTATACAAGGAAACAACACCTATTTTTTAAGAAGTTTGGATGGCTCAAACACTGAGGAAGGCCTAGTTAATGGGAGAATGCTCAAGCATTATTTTGACTCCCTTTGATCAAACACTAAACAGGCATGTATTGTACATAAATATTTGTATTTCCAGTATTTTCAATTACAACAGATAAATAAAGCAGCAAGTGCATCATACTTTTGAGAAGACCAGGATGATATACTATGATATTTTTGGGAAATATGGATCCTGGCATTTGGACAGCAAGGAAAGCACAGGGTAACTATCAAATCAGGAAGAGAAAGTTTGAGAAACAGGTAAAAAACAGATCTGCAAATTCACAGCAAATCAGCTTACTGGGTGCTGCTTGCAACTATTTAGGGTCCTAACCATTGGTCTCCAACAACACAGAAATTCAGCCAGCAGCAGGGGAGCAGAAACTCAGGCAATCTGACCTGCTGTTCTTGGCTTTTCATCTGGAAAAGCCATCCCCAAGTGGAGCCACTGTTAGCCTCCTATACCAATAGGTTTTCATCTTTCATGATTGACAGTGGAAGTGCCAAAAATGCTCATCTTCCAGGCCACTAAGGTTCCATTTTTGTGAAGAAAGCAGACAATTAAAAAATGTAAAGAGGGTATGCCTTAAAATAAAAATCAAAGGGCAAGAAAATGAATTGGTTAGAGAAAAAATAAAAGAAATGAACCCCAAACAAAGACCATGAAAGTGGCTAGTCCAAATTGCCACTACTACTTTGATGGGTGGCCCAACAGCTCAAGCTGGGCCTCAGCATGTTTTAAATTGCATGTTGTAGACTAGAGAGGAAGTACCTGTTCAAACAGTTCAAGCTTGACAGATGACTAGGTGGATAGAGAAAGAAAGGAGCCCAACTGCTTAATCTGGGCCCTTGGAAGTCATAAGGGTAGACTTAGATAGGAGGGCAGCAAAAAGAAAAGAGAATTATCAGGGTTTGCAAGGCTAAGTGCACCCATACAAAGGAAGAAAAAAATGTTAGGCATAATACGTAGTGTAAGCAGTTGAAGGTTGCAGAAAGCAAGATCCAAGCATGTCACTTGGAAAAAATCACAAGATGTCACCAACAGGAGAAAGGCAAGAGCAATGGCCTATTTGGCAAACTATTAAATCATCACTAACTTCCCTCATCCCCTTCAAAGTCTTTTACTAACCTCCCCATGAGCACTGCAGGATCTTCCTGATCAGTTCTCCCTATACTCCTCATTTATGAAAATTTCATGTCATAAATGACTTCTTTCTTTGAAAGAGAAGCCACATTTCTTGTGTAAAAATTCTTTTCATTTTGATCTACTTCCTAACTAAGTTTGATTCCTGAAAAGCTTAGTAGCTATCACTTCGCATTCTCATTCCCCTCCAATTACTAACTACTAACTCTATCTACACTAAATCCCCTATGTTCCCCTTTCCCCTACTACTATAACACCATGGTGTATAAACCCCTAAACAATGTATAGATATCCCCCCTTTTAGCCTTATAGCTAAATAATATTTCTATGGGAGACATTAGTCCACCAGGGACTATAGTCAACCCTTGTTTTGGGAATTACTCTAACCCCTGGTTAGACTAATAGCCCACTCTTAACCCTCATCTGTACCCCTTTTTCTGAAAAAAATCATCAAAACCCCTCTCCCCCTCTCAAACCTAAGTCTAACCATTTGTTCCCCCCCGACAGATTAATCCATACTCTAGAAAACCCACAGAAACCCCTTAACCAAAGTCTGATACCCTAATATTAAATTGAATATTTTAATCCGCCGGCGGGTCCCCCCCAAACTTGCACGACGGGTCGGGCGCCCACCAGCCATCCATCATCTGCTGCCCCTGATCCAACAGTGGGCGATCTTTCTTGAATTTGGACGTGCCTCCCTTTAACGTCTGAGGAGAGGGCGGTTTTGGCCCCCGTACACGGGACGCGTGGCAGCCGGCGGGGTTGTTCGGAGCCCCCCTCCCCGATACCGCCTTCTCCCAAAAGCGGTGCGGGGAGACCGCTTACCACCTTCCCCGATACCGCTCCTCTGATGGCGCGTCACCCCCACGTCACCATGACGTCACGTCACCGATCCACGCCCCCGCGCCTCGTAGCCCTCCACGTAACCTTGCCACCCCGCACCACTCACCACCGTGTCCTGCCACGCTGGCCTCCAGCTCAGCGCCCACGTCACCCTCCGTACCCTGGGCCCGCCATGACGTCATGCTAACGTCATCGGCAGAAAAGCGCCAATGACCCATTTTGTCCAAATTTATCGTTAAAAGCGCCTAAACAAGCCGTTTTATGTCATTTTCACGCGAGAAAGACAAGAGCCGTTGTGAGCTTGTTCACTGCGAAATTGCCTCCGAAACCGCCAAATTCAAAGTTGCAGACGCCGCAACTTATCAATTTAGCTACATTGTGCACCTGTTGTTCAACCCGAAGGTCTTTCGCACTGTTCATCGAGGTATTCACCGCAATTCTCTTGTTTTTCCCCTGTGCATGTTGTTTCTCTGCAAATTCTCCATTAAGCACCTGGTAATTCTCAAATTAAAGAAGCTCTCTTAGTGAACTCTGGACTAAGCAACCTGCATTGCCCTCTGCTCCAAAAATTTGATATTGAAACGATAATTCACGGTCTAAAATTTACAAATTCATCCTCGAGCTGCCCGGCATTGTTCCCTTTTGCCGAGTGCATGCCCAAAGCTGCATTTCACCAATTCGAATCATGCACACCCTCTGCGATTGATCCTCATCAATTCACAATCCCTGTGAATTTGCCCAAGCAAAGCAGAGACAGTCCTGCATAGCCTGCCTATTCCATTTGAAGAAAATTTCTAGCATTATCTACATTGAGTCTGTCACTTGAGCTTTGAGGAACCTTGCAAGCTATTACACTTACCTTGTTCAATTCAGAAACTACATAATGGCTGCTCCTGCACCCACAGCTCTCAGTGTTGCCCCCATAAATGCACCAAATAAAGACCTGGAGTCCTTACCTCTTGCTGACAGAGATTTTCTCATCCAAGACTTTGTAGGTGATAAGAATCACTTGCAAACTTTCAGAGAATTGAGAGATGACTACCTAGACAACAATGATACATATGGGATATGGGAATCCAATCTCCCTTACTACTTCCTCAAATCTGTCAATATCTTTCCAGAGATTATTTGCCTATGTTCTGAGAATTATGATGCCAGTCAAAGAGCTGTCAAGTCTCCATCTGGGAGCATCCTCTTTCACATTAATGCTTAGTCCATCAACTAGACGCTCAGCTTCAAACAAACTCAGCTGATGTTCCCTTTCTCCATGAACTATCTACTGGATACAGGTGCCAAGATGTCCACTACTGACATTCAGAAAATCACCCAGACATTTATGAGGCCTGACCGCCAGCCCACAGGGCCACCTCCCTATTTGTATGTTCACTTTACTGAGGTAGGCAAGCTACTGTTGGACATGATTGCTTATGTGATGGGGTCTAAAACCAGTGAGTTTGTTGATGAGACAGCGCTGGTGTTACTAGCTACTTATAAATACAATTTTGCCAAGTTCATAGCCAACAGGATACATGAGCAGCTTTTTAAAGTAGACAGGGAGGGCATCTTCAAGTATTCATCTTATATCTACCACCTGTTCATGTACTATCAGTCCGAGGCTTTTGCATGCCACATCAAAAAGCTGGATTCTAAAGGAGAAAGAAGATCTGTTATCTTCTGGACATCTGTCTTCCATCAAGTGCAAAATTCACCCTATTCATATTGTGAATTCATTGATCAATTTGTTTACCCAGTCTCTTGTTTCTTGATGAGGTCCCCTCCTCCCAGAGTGTCATTTGAAATACAAAAAATCCTGCAGCTCTCCAAGAATTTTAAAATAGGTGGTTGGTACCTATACCAGGATCATACAGTCATCAGAATCTATGGCTGTGAGCTCTATCCATACAGGCTCCCAAAATATGTGCCCATGAGACTGTTTGCCTTGGAGTATTATAGGCAGCTCATTCACTCTGACCTCACTCACTTTCACAGCTCTAAAAAGAAAGCCCATCTCAAGTTCAAGGACCACCTGGGCCCTTTCATTATGAATAAGAAAGAGGGATGGAAAGATGCTGAACTAATCCTCCACGACAAGTACAAGCTCTCAAAAAGCTTCCGGTGGGTCCCTTGTGACCCTGAAGGCTTCATCACTACTAGAAGAGTCAAGTACAGGCTGCTAGGCTATGAGAATTGCAAATATCCACACATTGAAAAGTATGCCAATCAGCAAGAATGGAAACCAGATACATTAATTGAAAAATTGACTGAAGAAGAGATAATGCAAAAGAATGTCAAGGATTTGTAAAAGACTCTTGACTTAGATTCTGTGCAGTAGGTACCCTTCAAACGACCGCACCCAGTAGGAAAGGGGACCTCGGCCACAACAACTGCACCAGCCACATAGGCACCTTCTACAGCAGCACCCGGTACAGATAAAGGTAAAGGAATAATGGGTGCTGAAGAGGAAGCACTAAAAGAACAGCCTGCCCCCTCAAGTGGACAGCAACAAGAGCAGACCCCCCCTCCACAAACTGAGCCACCAGCAATGCCAATCTTGTAGACTCTAGCACATGAGGAGAGGGGTAAGAAAAGAGACAGAGAAGAGTCCACTCCTGCAAGTGGATCCTCCCAACAACCGGAGACGAAAAGGCAAAGGGTTGACTCCCCAGAGGTAGAAGAAATCAGTGAAGAAGTCCTTGACAGCCCAAGGAAAGATGGGGAAGGCAGCCAGCAAACAGGTACAAGCTCCTTTCAGCAGGAGCAGGGAGTGTAGCTTGGCTTGGAGGTGTCATCCTCCACTCAGCAGAGCAAGAAGCCTACAAGCACTAAGGCTTCTTTCAAACAGATAAAGGCACAAAATGACTTGCTTAGAGTAGAAGTGTATAAACAATTTCTACATGCAACACCAGCCCAACAAGAAAGGCTAATGTCTGTATATGACATTCAAGAGGAGAAAATGATCCTCAGTCACTTTAAGCCTAAGGTGCCACAGCCTAAATCAGCTGCAGATTTTGTAAGGACAAGGGTGGAGGCCATGGCAAAGAACATTCAACCCATGGACCAAATAGAACTCCACAAGCAAACTGGAGAAATGGTCTATGCCACCTTGGTGGACAGGGAAACCATGGCCCATGAGGTAAAAGAATCACTGAAAAATACCAACATCCAGTTGGATTTTGAAAGAATGTCCTCCATGGCCAAGGACAACAGAATAAAATCGCTGGAGGACATCATCATCGACCTAGGACATGATCCTAAGGATCCAAAGGGTGTATGAGTCGTCCTGAAGAAAAAGGAAGATGACCTTAATGCACTGAAGAAAAGGTTAAAGCTGCTGCCCACAGAGCACCCTCAAACAACAGAATTACAGAAGGAAAAGGAGGCCGATGAGCAACTGGATCTTATAATGCAGCTCAACCAGAAGGTCCTTGATTTGGAGAAGGAACTTGAAGGAGCACTACAAGATAAGCACGGAGAATCCACATCCTAGGCTCCCCCAACTACTTCAACCACTGCAACCACAACAGAGGGAGCAATAGCCCCTGTGACAACCATAGCCACAATAGAAGCAACAGCATCAACAACAGCTCCAGACTCCAGTACAAGAATGGAAGAATTGACTAAGGCCATTAAAGAAATGGAGCTCCAGGCCATTGAGATAAAACAAGCCAAGGAAACGTTGGCAGAGCTAGAGACTAAATATGATAAATCAAAGATGACTGTGGCAGAGAAAGGAAGAGAAATAAAGGCTAGAACCTGTGACCAAAAGATTGGTTAGTGGTTACCTCGGCCGTATTCCGTTGGGAGTTAAAGGGAACAACCTGAGTGATAACATATTGAATAGCCTAATTCTTTCCATTCCAATGGGTGGTGTTGATGTTGTACTAGGAGTCCAATGGCTACAATCCTTGGGTGCAATAGCTTTTAATTTTCAAGAAATTTTCATGAAATTTTCTTCGAAAGGAAATGAAGTTGTATTAAGGGGTATCACGGGGAAATGGGGAAATATAATCATCTATAACGGCATGACAAAGCTTTCAAAGAAAGAACAAAGAGGGTAATTGCACAATTATCTTCGGTAGAGATTCCCACATCGAAATCATCTATTTCTCCAGATCTCCAAAAAGTTGTCGACAATCATTCCAAGGTATTTGAGACTCCCAAAGGCCTCCCACCTATTCGTGATCATGATCATGCTATTCATTTGATTCCAGAAAGTGTTCCTCCAAACATCAGGACTTACAGATATCCATATGGCCAAAGGAGTGAAATTGAATGCATGGTTGTCGAAATGCTAGAGTTTGGTATAATTATCTAACCAAATTCAATAAATGAAGCAAGGGATGAATTGAGGAATGACGAAGCAGGGTGGGAACTCATTCAAAAGTTGTTTAAGGTCCCAGTTCAAATAGTATTGTGAGAACTTCACAAGGAAGGAAAATTCATATTGCAACATAAAGCAGTCGCAAAACCGAGAAATCGAAAACTACGAAATAAATCAATTTGAGAGTATCTAATCAAGTGGAAGAACTTACCTGCTGAAGATTCCACATGGGAGGATGATAATTTTATATAGAAGCATCCAGAACTACTCAAGCATTGAGGACAACACTTTTTGAAGGAGAGGGGCATGTTAGGTCCCTATACTACTAGTTTAACCCCTTATTGTTATTAGTACAACTCCCTTATTATATTGTTGTACACATGTAGTCCCCATATTGTTATTATTGTCCCCTATAAAATCCCACTATTGTTATTATTGTGCCCTTACATTCTTATTATTATGTCAGCTCTGATTATAATATGTCCCCTTAGACTCCTATATATAAAGGAGGTTTGGTCATTTGTATCATCCAAGAATTATTCATTTGTGTAATGTAAAGGAGGTTTCCGCATCGAAGAGGCTGAATTCTAAGGCATTTATCTCTCTTTTCTATCTTTTTGTGAGCTGGTTTCATAACAATTAATATGGGCTAGTAAAAAAAAATTCTTATCCCTCCACGGCTTGACATTAAAAAAACTTTCTTCTAGGCAAGTAATGTCTCCACATTTTTAATGCATGTGTTATTTCTACAAGCTCCAATTCATGAGTGACATAACTACTCTCATGCTCATTTATTTTTCTTGTTTCATAATAAGTCACATGTCATTCTTGCATGAGAAGTTAGGAATCCACCTAGAATTTCCTTGCAAGCATCTGTTCAAATCACTAAATCATTTTATGAATCAACTATTCTCAAAATAGGTTCATGCGTGAGTAGTTGTTTCAATTTTTCAAAGCTAGTTCTGAACTCTGATGTCCATTATAATTTAAATCATTTCCTATATAGTGTTGTGATTGGATGCCCAATCTTTGAAAAATCTTAAATGAACCTTTAGTAATATCCTAACAATCCCATGAAAGATCTAACTTTTGTAACATTTCAAGGATAGTCTACTCCATGATGGCCTTGATCTTCTCATGATCCATTACCACTCCTTCCTTGTAAACAATATGTCCCAAGTACTAAGCTTGTGATTAGAAGAAAAAGAATTTTCTAAGCTTGGCATAAAGCTTGTTCTCTCTCAACAATTGCAATAAAAATTTCAAATGCTCTTCATGATCTTCTCTGGTTTTTTAGTATACGAAGATATCATCTATGAATACCAACAGAGACTTGGTTAAATATGGGTTGAGTACATTGTTGATTATACACATAAATGGTGTTGGAGCATTTGCGAGCCCAAATGTCACCACCACAAACTCATAGTTTCCATACGTATTTATGAAGGTTGTCTTCTGGATGTCTTCATATTCAATCCAAAATTGATGGTAATGAGACCCCAAATCTATTTTTTAGAATATTACAACCCCTCTACACTAATAAAAAAATTCCTCAATTCTAGGAAGATGGTACTTGCTCTTTACTATGGCTTTATTTTACTGCCTGTAGTTAATGTAAAATGTCTCATCCTTCTTCAAAAATAACATTGGGGCTCCCTAGGATGACATAGTGGGTCTGATATACCCTTTTTTCAACATTTCATTTAGTTGTAGCTTTAGCTCCACTAGATCTAGTGTACTCATGTGATATGGGGATTTGGAAACTAATACTAATCCCAAAGGTAAATAAATTCTCTCCTTGGTGGTAATCCTAGTATTTCCTTTGGAAATACAACACTAAATTGTCTTAACATTTGGTGCCCTTCCATTCTGTCCCTATTATTTTATGATTTGTTGGTTACTTTGACAACATACAAGGCACACCCTTTCCTACAACAAATTTTAACTCGTAGCAATGATATTTTCCTGATGTTGACAGACTTCTTTATTGCTACAATGTAAATTTCTCTCCATCATGGTTGAGACATTCTAGCAACTTGATTTAGAAACTATTTCTTTTATGGTATACTAACCAGTCCATGTTGACTAGTCCATCATATGAGCCCAAAATTAACTGATTGAGATTAGAAAATGAGGATATGCCACTTAATATGGCTATGCAAGATTTGAACATGCAGTATTACACTCACCTTTTGCTTCCCATGTTGAATTGAACCAACCACGATTTCTCATGTGTTTTTTTCTACAGAGCACAGTTCTCTATGACCTTCAAGCTGATATAGCTAAAATTAGAACCTCAGTCAATCAAAATTGAAATAGGTTGGTTAACGACCATAAACTCCATCTCAAACATTGAAGCTTGATGTTTGACTTTCCCATTATCTGGTGCTGCATAGATTCATGGCACATTTTGAGCCACATCATTCACCATCATTACTTCAACCATTGTTGAGGACAATCTTTCCACAAGTGGTTTTCTCCACATGTCCAAAATTGTATGGGCCCTTTCCTAAATCTCTCAGATTCTTCGTGTTAGGTGGAAATTATTCTTTGTATCTTGTTCCAAGGAAATTTGTGTTGTCCAACATTATTCCTTGTTGACATACCCCTAGCCCCCTAGATCTCTAGATTAATTAGTTATTTTGTCGAAAATATGGCTTAGCAGACATCCAAGGCTCCACAATTATGTGCACCTCTTACCACCCCAAATATTAGATTCCATAGATCACACACAAACTTTATGGAAAATCTAGTCCTAGTCCTATTTAAGAATTTTGTGCATATGTATTAAACTTTTCCACCACCAAATGCTCCAGATTATAAATGAAACATTTGCTTGTGGAGAAATATGGTCATACGCATAAGTTCCACCCAATTAAATCCCACCTTATATCTTTGGTCATAAAATATGTTTCTCGAGGAAATATCGCTTCATCTATATATGGTTCATTTCAGAAGTGTACATGGCCTATCCTGCTAGATGCTCCAAACTACCAAATGCATACATGATGTTAAGCTAGAATCTACCTCTCATGTATCAATATGCAACTACTCTTGGGAGATGGAAAAATATATCTTATCTAAATACACGTCTAAGAAGAGACCATCCTGTCTGGGATACAAAGTCAAAGTTTCAACCAAAACTTGTAAGAAGGATAATTCAAGGAATTGCATTAGAATTCCTTACAACAAAATATCTTCCCAAAACACCAAATTTCATGGGTAAGATCAAAGTTGTAAAAATTGACCTTCAAAGGTATTATTCCATAACCATAACGATTTAATGGAACCAATGAACCTTACTTACATCAAATCTTGAGAAAAGGGAGAAATAGCTCCAAAGGCTATATTTATCATGGAAAACCACAAACCATGCCTGCTCTGTGAAGCTCAAGGCATTACAATAATGTACAAGTCTACATAGCCTTGTAATCCTCACATTTCTCTTAAAGTAAGTGACTATCATTTCAAACATAATCTTTATTTAGCATACAACACATGGATTATCTCCTTATTATGTGAGGTAGTCTATAGTATTAATCAATGTAAAGAGACCAATTAAATTCACAAAACATTAGATAAATAAAAAACACTTGAAATAATAGTCTAACTAAGGGACTTATTAACACCATTCATAGTCATGTAGATAACTCAGCAATTTTGAAGAAAATAACATTCAGATAGTTTAATAAATTCGTCATAATTGTAAAGCCATATAAGGAAATTCATTCACCGTGAAAATTCAGTAATATTACCAACCTTCCTTGGGTAGTGATGAACCATAATTTCAAAAATCACAATTAGAAAATTTCATCATCCATAATTCAAATGGCTTAGCTCACCTACCTAATGATTTCTCAAGCTTCCAACATGCACACAAGTGGTTTGTCAACCCATTTAACAAGCACTAAGTGGTATTTTAGCTTTTCCAAGGAGAATTTCACGGTTTATCAAATTACTCAATAAGTACTAAGTGATTAAAATCTAATAAGCCTCACACTGGCCTATCAAACACATGCACACGACCCAAGCCTCAACACATTCCTAGTGGACACTTTTCCCAATCAAAATGCATTGGCTCAAGGATATGTCTTCTTCCTCTATAATTGCTTGATCACTTTCTCTCATGCATGTTTCTTCTTTTTATGTATCTTCTCTTCACGTCCCACTTACATTATTTTCTTGAATTTTTCATAATATAGTATTCCTTCTCTTATTTTACATGTTTAGTTCCTCTCTTCTAGATGATAATCCTCTTTCCATCACACCCCACAAGGAATGGAATAGTATGGGCACCATCCTCCACTCAGGTTTCCCACACCAAAACTTTACTGGTTGTTTGTAAAAGACATTTAATTTGTTTGGGTGATAGGTAATATAATTTAATGACATGGGTGTTTCATAGGTCTAGCACATCACAAGAATCCTCTTCTCAGATCTCTGAGTTTGTGACCTCTCCTTCTTCTTAGTCACCAATTGAATTTTTACATAAATTTCATAAAAAATCATATAATGAAATTTACATGTGGTGCAACGAAAAGGGCCATTACATTTGCTTTGAACCAATTGCTTCACCCTATTCACTAGATAGACCCCTTTTCATATCTTACATGTGAAACTATCAATTGTTTTCCTTCTTAACCAGAACACCTCCCTTGCACTACATAACACTCCCAATTTAATAGTGCATGTCATATTTATGCTAGTGCTACCTTTGGTTTTCTTTGATATCTAGAATAGTGGTTTTGGAGTCGACATATATGTTATAATCTATATAGTTCTTTTAAATATATATATCCCTTTCGTCCAACCTTATTTAACATAGTACTCAAGCACCTTACGTATACCATACATGTGATTTGGCCCCTTTTCATATGTCCATATGTTGTATCATAATGGGACCTTAGAACCTTAGGCTACTGAAACTATTTAACACCAAAATTTCAGCTTCACCTTGGAAAATTTGTGCTTTTTTATGTAATGACAATAATTGGAGACTTCAACATTTCAAAGGAACTCATCTATTGAGAAGTGTAGCAAGAAAGTCTCAATTTGACTTTTCCTTGGTCAAATTGAAAAAATCTGAATTTCCTTGTAAAATAGATGTAAAATTTCCTTGTAAAATGTTTTAATTTCATAGTCATTTTTCTCCCTATAAGGCAACCCCTCGCTATATATGAGGGAATTGTATTGCATCTATGTAGATTTGTATTCTGAATGAGAAAGAGAGAGGAGATTGTGTGAGAGCGAAGAGGAAATTACAACGGATCTGTTGTAGGTTGTATCTCTTCATTATGTTGGATAAAATAAAAGGAAGGACATGTTGTTTCTCCATGGATGTAGTCCAAATTGGCTGAACCATGTATATCTGTGTCTCTCTTGTTTTATGAGTTCTCTGTGTTTACATTTTTGAAATATATTTTATGTGTTCCATTTCTTTGTAATATATAATTTTCGAACACAATGGAGGTTAGTATGTTTCAAACGCCTTCAAGGATTTTTTTGCCAAAGAAGGCATTCAAAGAGAGATGACAAGACTAGATAAACCACAACAGAATGGGGTTACAACTGAGAGAAAGAACTAGATCATTGTTGGAGCTTCTAGAGCTATGCTACGTGACCAAGGCCTACCACTGCATTTGTGGGAAGAGGCATGTAACATAGTATTCTACTTACAGAATCATTGTCGTCATTGGATTATTAGTATGATTACACATGAGGAGGATTTCTCGGGGAGAAATTCATGTGTTTCATTTCAGGATTTTTGTAGTCTCTATTTACTATAATGTCTTCAAAGATTCAAGGAATAAACTTTAGCTGACAACAGAGTTGTGTTCTTTTGTGGGTTACATTGCAACTCCACAAAATTATTGTGTGTATTTACCTTCCCTCATAATGACAGTTGTACAAAGGGATATAAATTTTGATGAGGAGAAAGTGGTGCGGTGCTCTCTTCAGAGGGATCTTTAGATCCCACCAGAAGAGGATCTCTTAGGTCCAAAGGAGGAGCCTCAAAACGTTTTGGAGTAGCCACAAATGGAGGAACATAGAGGAGGTAGAGTGGAGACATACACTAAAGCATAAACATCCAAATAAGGTATAAAAATAGCCAGGTTAGTTGATATATTAGTGTAGGATGTGAGGGAGAATGTGGGAGCTCCAAATTTTCACAGGAAAAGGAGGTCACTAAGAAGTACAATGGCTACATGACTCTACCGACCAAGCTTGTAGAGACTGATCCATCCTTTTTCGAGGAAGAGCTTGAGAAACCAATTTGGGTTGATGAAACTGTAGAAGAATATGAATTCATCATGAAAAAAAATGTTTGGGAAGTGGTCCCAATATTAGCAAATAAATTAGTTGTGGGTTTGAGATGGATCTTAAAGGTTAAGGATGCAACAGACAAAATCATAGAGAAGTATACGACCATATTTGTGACCAAAAGATTCTCTTAAGTTGAGGGAATTGACAAAGAGGAAACATTTACTCCCATAGCAAGGTATTCTTCTATTAGATCAATTCTTGTATTGGTTGCAAAGATGGGGTGGAAGATCCACTAAGTGGATGTAAAAACATTATTTCTCAATGGTGTTATTGAGGAGGAAGTGTAAATAGAGTAACCAAAATGTTTTGAGACATTTACTCGTGAGTCTCATGTGTGCAAACTCAAGTGAGTATTGTACAATCTAAAGCAATCACCCCTTGCTTGGTACACCAGGCTTGAAAGCGATCTCACTTTCCTAACCTACATGAAAAGTGAAGCGGCTGTGAACCTATATCATATTTTGGTAGAATATAATTTACTTATCATTATTTTTAATGTTGATGATTTAATATTGACAAGTAATGAGCAGTTGATCAGCTCTTGCAAGGATGATCTTGCAAGGGAATTTGAGATGAAAGACATGGGTCTCATGCACTACATCCTTGGGCCAGAAGTATAGCAAGATGATGGGGAATTAATTTTGTCTCAAGGAAAGTATGCCACTGATATACTGCATATATTTCTAATGGAGAGTTGTAAGCCCATGGAGACACCTTTATTGACCAACTTGAGGAAGGGGAATGCCACTTGAGGTAAATAGGTTGTTACTACCATTTACCTGAAGCTAGTGGGTTCAATGATGTCTCTTGTCCATACATGACTAGATATGTGTTACAAAATCAACTAGCTAAGCCAAGCTATGGTTTGGCCAACCAAATATAATTGAGGGTAGCTAAGCATGTTTTACGGTACCTCAGGGCACTACTCAGTATCGATTATGGTATCGATGGACAAAGGGAGTGAAGTTGTGCGGCTTCATAGATGCATATTGGGTGAGGAGTCCATCCAACTGAAAGAGTACATCTAGTGGAATTCTCATTGTTGGGTCTGCAATGGTTTCCTGGCACAACAAGAAGCAGAGGTTTGTGGTGCTCATCTTAGTATAAGTTGAATACGTGGTTGCAAGTTAAGCAACATGTGAGGTGATATGGATGAGAAAGATACTTTTGGGATTGTTTGGTCAAGAGATGTATCCAACAGTGATCTATTGTGATAATCATAGTTGCATTAAGCTCTATGAGAATATGATATTTCATGATCGATCCAAGCATATATATATCTATTATCACCATTTACAAGACTAAGTGCAGATGTAGATAATGTTTGTACAATACATTCTGCCAGAAAAATAAGATGCTGACATATCGACAAAGGCCTTGTCAAGAGGGATGTTTGAATTCCTCAATTGCAAGATAGCGGTGGTTGAAAATGACTTTCTTGCTAAGACGGAAGTGTAGCAAGATAGTCTCAATTTTAATTTTCCTTGGTCAAACTGAGAAAATTCAAATTTCCACATCAACAGACAACTTGGATGTAGTTAAATGAGCTGACATGGCTCTTTTCACTCAGTTAGCTCATTAAATTCAGGTTAGAGGGCTTGGATTTCAATTAATCATGTGTGATTTCTAAAGTTTAATAATATAGTTTAGTTATTTCCAGTTTTATTCAGTTAAACTAGTTCCAACTGTTGATAGAACTAGTGGAAGGTCAGTTGTGCAGTGGGACAATAGTATAACGCGGTGATCATCTAGTTAATTGGTCAATTAGCCTAAAATCACTAGTGTATGCAGTGATTTCAAGTTCTTGAGTTGTGGTGGAGATCCCAAGGCATTGTAACAAGCAGTTATAAACTAGTTTGATTGTATAGGTGTTGCATGCAATTAAATGATCAATCCTTGGGAATTGCACAATCAATTGGAGGAAAATTCCTAAAAAAAATAGGGGTTAATTCTTCAGGAATTATGCAAGGAAATAAGAGCTGAGGTGGAGGCATAAATTGACTAAGTCTAGGTCAGAGCTTCTCATTGAGCAGAGAGGAAGGTTATTCACTTTCATGTTCAGCTCAGAGCAAGCAAGAAATTGTAATGCATTCTCTATTCATCTGATTAATGCAAAGAGGCTTGAGGTTTTTTCCCAGTTGGGTTCCCCTGGAAAAATATTGTGCATGTGTGGCTTTTATTATTGGATTTTTCTGATTATTGTTCTGAATTGTGAATCAAATTCCATAGATCATTAGAGTAGAATTATGTCTCTTGATTTTGGATTAAATTTCTTGAGAAATTGCAATTATGTCACCATATTTCTACGTCATCCTACTAATGATATTCTAACACATAGAACTGATATCCAATGATATTCTAACATGTGGCCAGTGTTGAAGTGTCCTCTACCATATATATCGACCCAGCTATATATCGACCCATTGGGTAAAGGTGCTCTAGGAGTCATATCAAATGAATTCTTGACCTAATAGTGCAATGGTGTCCCTGTGGGTGAGGAGAAGATGTTCTTATCTTCTTTCATGACCATATCCATCTGTTGTTGCTGCTGCATGTAGGATCCCTTCGTGGGGGTCATGGATGTGGCAATGATCTTCCCCTTACTTTGGGAGTGAACCAGACAGAAAATGAATTTCCTAGTATAGGAGATGACCTTGCAAAATTTCTTAGTAGTGATCAAAGAGGTGGCAGTAGGCGGGGCTACCTTCGGTATCTTGTACAATGAATTACCCAAAGAAATAATAACAATGCGAGACCTTGACTCATACACAACATGTTGCCTCCATAAGTATGGTTGGCCTAATAGTACATCAAAAACATCAAGAGGTGCAACATCACACAATACCTCATCTTTGAAGGGCTTGATGTTGTGGGGAAGGCGACACTGCTGGCAGACTCAGAGATCTCGTTGTTGGTGAAGCCACACGATACTATACGGCTGCAAGTGTGGTGTGGTCAGTAGACCTAGCTGCTTCATGACCTCTGATACCATTGATCCAGATTTATATAGGAACACAACAAATTACAAAAATAACCATAAATATGGAGATGCAATAGAAATAATACTTCATTTCATTAATGTAAAATACTGAAATATGCTTACAAATAGAAATGGAAATAAACCAGCTAGGGTGATGGTAGCTTATCTCTGAGAAGAGATGTGGTGGATACATGCCTTTGAATTATGTTACAATGGGGCTTGAAGGCCTATTTATTATTGAGAAATAATGTAAAACCCTAAACATCCAAAAACCTAATCCTAGGAGATGAAGCACCAAGCTATGGGCCCTGTTTTGGGTAAATTGGTACATCAACTTCCCGACATCGTAACTTTGGCATATGATCTCCATTTGATGTGCACAATACTTCGTTAAAAAGATCTATCCAAGGGCTACAACTTTGGAAAGAGCAACATCTGTCCATGGACCGATGTTTCTCTTAGTTTTCTCGAAAAATGTTGTTTAGGACCTCAAAATGGCTTCGGAAGTTCAAGACCCGAAAAACTGGTCAAAATAGTAAATTGTGCTACATTTAAGGAAACTGGAAAACTAAAAGAGACGATTGTGGGGGTCTAAGTGGGATAGGTGGGTGGCCACCAACATCCACCTAGATCACATATGTATTAAACATTTGCTTGTGGAGAAATATGGTCTTATGCATAAGTTCTGCCCAATTAAATCCCACCTTAGATATTTGGTCATAAAATATGTTTCTCGAGGAAATATGGCTTGATCCATATATGGTTCATTTCAGAAGTGTACATGGCCTGTCCTGCTAGATGCTCGAAACTACCAAATGCACCCATGATGTTAATCTAAAATCTACCTCTCATGTATCGATATGCAACTACTCTTGGGAGATGGAAAAATATATCTTATCTAGATACATGTCTACGAAGAGACCATCTTGTCCGCGATACAAGTTTCAACCAAAACTTGTAAGAAGGGTAATTCAAGGAATTTTATCAGAATTCCTTACAACAAAACATCTTCCCAAAACACCAAATTTCATGGGTAAGATCAAAGTTGTAAAAATTGACATTCAAATGTATTATTCCATGACCATAATGATTTATTGGAACCAATGAACTTGAATTACATCAGATCTTGAGAAAAGGGAGAAATAGCTCCAAAGGCTAGATTTCTTAGGGAAACCCACAAACCATGCTTACTCTGTGAAGCTTAAGGCATTACAACAATGTACAAGTGTACATAGCCTTGCAATTCTCACATTTCTCTTAAAATAAGTCACTGTCATTTCTAACATAATCTTTATTTATCATACAACACATGGATTATCTCCTTATTATGTGAAGTAGTCTATAGTATTAATCAATGTAAGGAGACTGATTAAATTCATAAACATATTAGATAAATTAAAAACACGTGAAATAATAGGCTAACCGAGGGACTTATGGACACCAATCATAGTCATGTATATAACTCAACAATTCTGAAGATAATAACATTCACATAGTCTTGTAAATTCATCATAATCATAAATCCATATAAGGAAATTCATTCACCATGAACATTTAGTAATATTAGCAACCTTCCTTGGGCAGTGATGAACCATAATTTCAAAAATTACAAATTAGAAATTTTCATCATCCATAGTTCAAATGGCCTAGCTTACCTACCTAGTGATTGCTCAGCCTTCCAACAAGCACACAATTGGTTTATCAACCCATTCAACAAGCACTAAGTGGTCTTTTAGTTTGTCCAATAAGAATGTCATGTTTTATCAAATTACTCAATAAGTACTAAGAGATTAAAATCTCCACTAAGCCTCATACTATCCTATCAAACACATGCACACAACCCAAGCCACAACATAGTTAGTGGATACTTTCCTCAGTCAAAATGCACTGGCTCAAGGATATGTCTTCTTCCTCTATAGTTGTTTGATAACTTTGTCTCATGCAATACTTTCTTGGGCTAGAAGTATGGCAAGATGATGGGGAACTATTTTTGTCTCAAGGAAAGTATGCCACCGATATACTGCATATATTTCACATGGAGAGTTGTAAGCACATGGAGACACCTCTATTGACCAACTAGAGGAAGGAGAATGCCACTTCAGGTAAATAGGTTGTTACTACCATTTACCTGTAGCTAGTGGGTTAAATGATGTCCCTTGTGAGCACATGACCATATATGTGTTACACAATCAACCAGCTAAGCCAAGCTATGGTTTGGCCAGCCAAATTGTATTGGAAGGCAGCTAAGCATGTTTTACGGTACCTTAGAGGCACTACTCAGCATGGATTATGGTACAGATGGACAAAGGGAGTGAAATTGTGTGGCTTCATAGATATATATTTTGTATGGAGTCCATCCAACCAAAAAAGTACATCAAGTGGAATTCTCAGTGTTGGGTTTGCAACGGTTTCCTAGCATAATAGGAAGGAGAGGTTTGTGGTGCTCATCTCAGTAGAAGTTGAACACATGGTTGCAAGTCAAGGAACATTGTGAGCTAATCTGGATGAGAAAGATACTTGTGAGGTTGTTTGGTTAGGAGATGGATCCAACTTGATCTATTGTGATAATAATAGTTGCATTAAGCTCTATGAGAATATGATATTTCACGATCGATCCAAGCATATAGATATCTGGTATCATCATTGACAGGACTAAGTGGAGATGTAGATAATGTTTCTACAATACATTATGATAGAAGAACAAGATTATGACATATTAACAAAGGACTTATCAAGAGGGAAGTTCAAATTCCATAGGTGTAAGATAGTGGTGGTTGAAAATGCCTTTCTTGCTAATACAGGGTGTTTAGAAGTGTAGCAAGATAGTCTCAATTTGGCGTTTTCTTGGTCAAACTGAGAAAATTCAAATTTCCACATCAACAAACAACTTGGATGTAGTTAAATGAGGTGACATGGATCTTTTTACTCAATTAGCTCATTAAATTCAAGTTAGAGGGTTTAGATTTCAGTTAAGCATGTGTGATTTTTAAAGTTTAATAATCTAGTTCAGTTATTTCCAGTTGTATTTAGTTAAACTAATTCCAACTATTGATATAACTAGTGGAAGATTAGTTGTGTAGTGTGACAACAGTCTAACTCAGTGATCATCTAGTTAATTGGTCAATTAACCTAAAATAACTAGCGGATGTAGAGATTTCAAGTTCCTGAGTTGTGGTGGAGATTAGAAGGCAGTGTAACAAGTAGTTGTAAACTAGTTTGAGAGTATAGGTGTTGCATGTAGTCAAATGATCAATTCTTGGGAATTGCACAATCAATTGGAGGAAGATTCATAAAAAAATAGGGGTTAATTATATAGGAATTATGCAAGGAAATAAGAGCTCAGGTGGAGGCATAAATTGACTTGCAGGTTGAGCTCAGAGCCAACAAGCAATTGTAATGCATTCTCTATTCATCTGATTAATGCAAAGAGGCTTGATGGTTTTTCCTAGTTGGGCTCCCCTAGAAAAATATTGTGCATGTGTGGCTTTTATTATTGGATGTTTGTGACTCTTGTTTTGAATTTTGAATCAAATTCTAGAGATCATTAGAGTAGAATTATGTCTCTTGATTTTAGATTAAATTTCATGACCAATTGCAATTATATCACCATATTTCTACGTCATCCTACTAATGATATTCTAACACATAGAACTGATATCCAATGACATTTTGACATGTTGCCAATGTTGAAGTGTCCTCTACCACAGGGCACTAATGACATATGCTAGGTGTCACTAACCTTTACAAGGATGGAAAGCCAAAACTACAAACCTAGTTGGCGTGTTTCCTTCACTTGATACTACCAAATCACCTACTCTAATAGTTATCCTCCACCTGTAATTCCACATAATTACTTTTCTATCGATCTAGAGTCCCAAGCATCGAGATGTTGATTATTCCTATGAGATTATTCATTGATAAATTGCCGACAAACCCAATTTTCTAGGGTCCTAATGGGTGTAACCCTATAGTGGAACTTTGACTGTTGACACCATTAACTACCATAGAAAAGTTTGTTCATTAATTGATTGTTGGATCATAAAATGTTCGATTCTTGGGCTAGTCCATGTGGTACAAAATTTGGTGTTTTCACCAAATTGTAGGGTTTTCCTAAATTTCTCCATTTCATTCCTTAGCTAAGGATTTCCCCATTTTCCTCTACTTCTCTACTTGATTACCTTGCCCCATTTTCTCTATTTATTTGCTTACTTTCCTCTGATATGATTACTATCAGGGGGGTTGAATGTACTTATTGCAATTTCCAATAAATCTACTAAATGCTTCTAAGTCATGTTTTCAAACATTAAATGCTTGGAAGAAATTTGCAATAAGATCCCACACTTCATAACAATAAACCATTAGCCTAGGGTGCTTCTTATTTAATTTACAGCTAACTAAAGATATTCAAAATTTCTTGCTTGCCTCTATTAGGAATCAATGGCCTATAATAAAATTCAATTTCATATATGAGATGTTTAGTATTATGGGGGTTGAATGTACTTATTGTAGTTTCCAATAAATCCACTAAATGCTAAGATAACTTATCAAACATTAAACGCATGGAAGATATTTTTGCCATTTCCAAGCTTATGATTGGTGCTTCACATCCGGTTACATTATCTTTTGTATCAAACTCCAATTTTAAGGATAATGGAATCTTTTGGTTTTATGAGATATATGCACCATACCTACTCTAGACCCCTCCTTTAAAGAAGCTCCATGAAAACACATCATCAAAATTGAATCCTCTACAGTAGCTACCTTAGGGGGTAATTTATGAAATACAGTATTATCTTCAACACTACTATATAAACTAATATATAATAACCATAATCATAATCTACAATGTATAGAGGTGAATTAGTAAGAGATCTACTCTCACTGATAACTAGAGAAAATTCATTTACCTTTATAGTCTCCTTAGCTCCCCAATAAGAATAGGCATTGTAACATAATACATGTCCGAGTGGAGTGTGCCTTCCAACTTCATACCCAGTGATCCACATAGTAGCATGTTAAATATTGCAAGGACATCAACCAATACTATATCCATCACATGGATTTTCATAATATAGATTCAAGGTATCCAAATGTTCATTTATACAATATAATAAAAATCATGATCACAAACAAATATAGGACCAAGAAAATACAATTCCAAGAGCCCTATATACCCCTCTTGAGACTATAATAATAAAGAAATTGTTAACCAAAGTACGTCCACCTTAGTTGTTAATTTTCACCTAAGAAAATTATTCAAAATATGCTTAATATAGGTCGGGATATCTAGGATAAAGAAAAAATTAAAAATTCATGCACTTAAAGATTCTTACAATAATCCTAAATGAGCTAGGGAATACTTATATTTAGTGGTAATTGCAACAACGATTAGCTTCACTCCACATGTTATTACTAACAAGTAAGATGTTTTTTAAAAAATAATGTCATCTTCACAACCAAGGCATCATGCAATATACATCACTTCAAAAAAAATGTTATTTTTAATGTAATGCTTTGTTATATTACTATATAATACTTCAACATATTAATAGCACTTTAAAAATCTATCCATAATGTTCATTTATGCTCAGAACATAAATAATACAACTCATAGTAAAACTAATAATTAAGTGTGTCTTGATTAAACCCTGTACTTTTCTTACTAACAAAATGATCACTAAACTTTTCTTACTAACAAAAAGATCACTAAAACGCTAATAAATATAGATATTATAATCAAATGCATGTATTAAGTTTTATTATATTATTATTGTTAATAATATCAAACATATGACTTAAACAACAAAATAGTAATAGAAATTGACATCCAAAAATTTAATTAGTGAATCAAAATATATAAAAATGCACTAACTTACAAGTCAATTTTGAGAACTGAAATATCCACACCATTTTCTAAAGCAAAATCCTCGCAACCATAATTTTTAACACCGTCATCCTTATTGAATGCCCACGAGGCACATCTTGCCCCCTTATGCTTTGGCAATTCGAAAGTTTGTATTACAACCAAGAGTATATCGTGCTCATTTATTTGCCATATATTTTGATCCAAGCCTTAGATCGAGGAGAATTTTAAATAATTGGAAAGGTCTCAACGAGAAAAACACAATGATGTTATCCATTTTAAGTTTTGAGGAAGTTGAAAATAAAAATAAAATTATACCCCATTTCTGTAACTAGACTTTGGAGGTTAGGTCATCATAGTAACTACCTCCTTTTACCGTTAGTATGGGCAACGGATAGTAGGGGTTATGTTATAGAGTGGTATCATAGCTTTCATGTTCAACACTTGGACTAGATAGGCTCTATCGCAAAAAAAATGTAGACAAAGCTTCAACTCTAAACCTTTGGGAATAAATTGGTACCCTCTTTCAAAATTAACAAAATAGCATGTCCAAGCATTGGACATAAAATGGATATTTGGAGCTAGGGTGGAACACTAGCTCTTATTGGTGTAGTTGAGTGTTCATGTCAATTTCCATGTGATATGAGGGATGTAGGGAAATATATATGTTGCTTGTATCCTACAAAGCATGGCTTGTTTCAATATTGAATGTAAATATATGTATATTATGACTAATTGGGTATAAGAATCCATTTGTCTGATTGGAATAAATAAAGGAGTCTCAATGGAGGTTAACTATTACTATTCTCTTATTTTGGTTACTATATTTTCCTTATGGGTTCTTCTCAATAGTGGTTAACACCTTTCTTGTACAATAAATGGGGCATACCGTATGGGAATAACTGTCTTTATTGAAATATTGCATGCATATTTATGATGTGTTTCATAAAATTGATTGAGATATATATAACATATAACTAACCTTATGAGACTATAGATGTCATGAAATTTGGCCTTGGAAAAGAGAATGAGATTAATGTATATTGTTGGCCTTAGCAAGAAAGATAAAATTTAAAATTAATGATGATGACTGACTTTAATTATTGTTGATAGTCTCTATCAAATATTGATTTATCAAATTTTTGAATCTGTTGATAGGAATATGTATGTAATTCCAAATCTTGAAATCAAGAAGAGGTATATTCTAATTGTGTCATGTTTGAGACATGTGACTAGTGAAAATTTTGAGGATGTGTGAACAACTGCATGGTAATGTGCTTGGCTTCGCATGACAAGGCGATAGCTAGTGTGTGTGTGTGTGTGTGTGTGTATTATTAATGCACTAACAACTGATCTTGTGTAATAACACATAGGAAGGCTCAATGAAAAAGAAAGGAAGCATGGATAGGGGCATGGAGCAATATGATATGGACCAATTCCATTCCTCTCCTCAAGCATGTATCATGGTATTCTCCTCCCAATACAACAAATCAGTGACAGATTTGTTGTATTGGGAGGAGAATACCATGATACATGCTTGAGGAGAGGATCTAATTTGTTGGTAGAATATATTTTGTATCAATTTCCTTTTATGAATAATAGAAGTTAGTCTCCCCTCCTATCAGGTCTGAATGTATAATTTATTTTTCATGTTTATGTTCATTTGTTTATGTTGATGGTCCTTTCTGGAAGGCCATTTATGCTCCTTGTTTGGTGGTTCTCGTGTGTAGGTTTTAGATCTATTGCGGAGGATGAGATCTCCTAGTTGGAATAACGAACCTATGCATCGAACGCAACATCCATCACCTATGTATCAAGTCAAGGAACATTATGAGGTGATTTGGATGAGAAAGATACTTGTGAGATTGTTTGGTCAAGAGATGGATCCAACTATGATCTATTGTGATAATAATAGTTGCATTAAGCTCTATGATAATATGATATTTCACGATCGATCCAAGCATATAGATATCTGGTATCATCATTGACAGGACTAAGTGCAGATGTAGATAATGTTTCTACAATACATTATGACATAAGAACAAGATTATGACATATTAACAAAGGACTTCTCAAGAGGGAAGTTCGAATTCCATAGGTGTAAGATAGTGGTGGTTGAAAATTCCTTTCTTGCTAAGACTGGGTGTTTAGAAGTGTAGCAAGATAGTCTCAATTTGGCGTTTTCTTGGTCAAACTGAGAAAATTCAAATTTCCACATCAACAAACAACTTGGATGTAGTTAAATGAGGTGACATGGCTCTTTTCACTCAGTTAGCTCATTAAATTCAAGTTAGAGGGTTTGGATTTCAGTTAAGCATGTGTGATTTCTAAAGTTTAATAATTTAGTTCAGTTATTTCCAGCTGTATTCAGTTAAACTAATTCGAACTATTGATATAACTAGTGTAAGATTAGTTGTGCAGTGGGACAACAATCTAACTCGGTGATCCGAAGGCAGTGTAACAAGTAGTTGTAAACTAGTTTGAGAGTATAGGTGTTGCATGTAGTCAAATGATCAATTCTTGGGAATTGCACAATCAATTGGAGGAAGATTCCTAAAAATAGGGGATAAATATATAGGAATTATGCAAGGAAATAAGAGCTCAGGTGGAGGCATAAATTGACTTGCAAGTTGAGCTCAGAGACAACAAGCAATTGTAATTCATTCTCTATTCATCTGATTAATGCAAAGAGGCTTGATGGCTTTTCCCAGTTGGGTTCCTCTAGAAAAATATTGTGCATGTGTGGTTTTTATTATTGGATGTTTTTGACTCTTGTTTTTAATTTTGAATCAAATTATAGAGATCATTAGAGTAGAATTATGTCTCTTGATTTTAGATTAAATTTCTTGACCAATTGCAATTCTATCACCATATTTCTATGTCATCCTACTAATGATATTCTAACACATAGAACTGATATCCAATTATATTCTGACATGTTGCCAATGTTGAAGTGTCCTCTACCACAGGGCACTAATGACATATGTCAGGTGTCACTAACCTTTACAAGGATGGAAAGCCAAAAACTACAAATCACCTACTCTAATAGTTATCATCCACTTGTAATTCCACATCATTACTTTTCTATCGATCTAGAGTCCCAAGCATCGAGATGTTGATTGTTCCCATGAGATTTGTCATTGATAAACTGTCGACAAACCCAATTTTCTAGGGTCCTAATGGGTGTAACCCTATAGTGGAAATTTGACTGTTGACACCATCAACTACCATAGAAAAGTTTGTTCATTAATTGATTGTTGGATTTTTGGGCTAGTCCATGTGGTACAAAATTTGGTGTTTTCACCAGATTGTGGGGTTTTCCTAAATTTCTCCATTTCGTTACTTAGCTAAGGATTTCCCCCTTTTCCTCTACTTCTCTACTTGATTACCTTGCCCCGTTCTCTCTATTTATTTGCTTGCTTTCCTCTGATATGATTACTATCAGGGGGGTTGAATGTACTTATTGCAATTTCCAATAAATCCACTAAATTCTTCTAAGTCGCGTTTTCAAAAACTAAATGCTTGGAAGAAATTTGCAATAAGATCCCACACTTCATAACAATTAACCGTTAGCCTAGGGTTCTTTTTATGAAACAAGCTTCTTATTTAATTTATAACTAACTAAAGATATTCAAAATTTATTGCTTGCCTCTATTAGGAATCAATGGCCTATAATAAAATTCAATTTCATAAATGAGATGTTTACTATTACGGGGGTTGAATGTACTTATTTCAGTTTCCAATAAATCCACTAAATGCTTCTAAGATAACTTATCAAACATTAAATGCTTGGAAGATATTTTTCAAGAAGGTCTCACACTTCATTACAATAAGTCCTTAACTTGGGGTTATTTGTTTGAAACAAGCTTCTTTTTTAATTTACAAACTCTAAATATTCCAATAAAAAGATATTCAAAAGCTCATATTTTTTGCCATTTCCAAGCTTATGATTGGTGCTCCACATTCTGTTACATCATCTTTTGTATCAAACTCCAATTAAGGATAATGGAATCTTCTGATTTTATGAGATATATGCACCATACCTACTCTAGACCCCTCCTTTAAAGAAGCTCCATGAAAACACATCATCAAAATTGAATCCTCTACAGTAGCTACCTTAGGGGGTAATTTATGAAATACAGTATTATCTCCAACACTACTATATAAAACTAATATATAATAACCATAATCATAATCTACAATGTATAGAGGTGAATTAGTGGGATATTTACTCTCACCGATAACTAGAGCAAACTTCATTTACCTTTATAGTCTCCTTAGCTCCCCAACAAAAATAAGCATTGTAACATAATACATGTCCAAGTGGAGTGTGCCTTCCAACTTCATACCCAGTGATCTAGATAGTAGCATGTTAAATATTGCAAGGACATAACCAATATTATATCCATAACCAAACATCTTACAGCAATCTATGATAAAGAAACTACCAAATCTTTAATCATCCCAATGCACTTGACTCTTGTGGAATCAAAGAAGTACAAATCATGATAAGGTATTAGTAATCTATAGACCCAACTCCTCCATTACAACCTTTGGCATTAGGTTGTATGAAGCTCTGAAAGCAAACATACAAGTGTATAACATGACATCACGAATATTAAAAGTTACATAGAATGGAGGCACAAAATCACTCCTCTCCTCCATATGTAGCCCAAACATCATAGGGATTTTCATAATATAGATTCATGATCACAAACAAATATAGGACCAAGAAAATACAATTCCAAGAGCCCTATGTACCCCTCTTGAGACTATAATAATAAAGAAATTGTTAACCAAAGTACATCCACCTTAGTAGTTAATTTGAACCTAAACAAATTATTCAAAATATGCTTGATATAGGTGGGGATAACTAGGATAAAGAAAAATTAAAAATTCATGCAATTAAAGATTCTTAAAATAATCCTAAATGAGCTAGGGAGTACTTATATTTAGTGGTAATTGCAACAACGATTAGTCTCACTCCACATGTTATTACTAACAAGTAAGATGTTGTTAAAAAATAATGTCATCTTCACAACCAAGGCATCATGCAATATACATCACTTAAAAAAATTGTTATTTTTAATGTAATGCTTGGTTATCTTACTATATAATACTTCAACATATTAATAGCACTTTTAAAATCTATCCATAAGTTCATTTATGGTCAAAAAATAAATAATATAACTCATAGTAAAACTAATAATTAAGTGTGTCTTGATTAAACCCTCTACTTTTCTTACTAACAAAATGATCATTAAACTTTTCTTACTAACAAAAAGATCACTAAAACGCTAATAAATATAAATATTATAATCAATGCATATATTAAATTTTATTATATTATTGTTATTAATATTAAATATATGACTTAAACAACAAAATAGTAATAGAAATTGACATCTGCAAATTTGATTAGTGAATCAAAATATATAAAAATGCACTAACTTAACAATCAATTTTGAGAACTGAAATATCCACACCATTTTCTAAAGCAAACTCCTCCCAACCATAATTTTTAACACCGTCATCCTTATTGAATGTCCACAGGCACATCTTGCTTTCTTATGCTTTGGCAATTTGAAAGTTTGTATTACAACTAAGAGTATATCGTGCTCATTTATTTCCCAACAGTTGATTTTATTATGTATACCATTATGTGGTGGGAGGTTAGGGAGTTTAAACGGATCTACTTGGCCAGTGTGCTCACTTTTCCGGGTCTGGATTAGCGTCCATCCTTTTGCTAAGTCATCCATAGCGCAAATATTCCCAATGGGATACTCATCAATGGGATAATCGTCAAAATATATCATGGAATGAGATATGGCATAAAGTATTCCTGACTTAGAAGTTATTATACATCTCCCTGAATCACTATTAACCAGAAATTGACGGGCAGAATGACAATATCTAGAAAACCTCATCAAACTCCGGGCAAACATTGTGTTCTCCTCTTCCCCCACGACCCACACGTTGCTCTGAAAGTCAAAATGCATGGGAACGACTTTGGTAGGATCATTGGTGCCTCTAAATACCCAGCTATTAATATCCACTAAATAAAGCTTTCCTTTCGAAGGGATAAGTGTATAATATTCATAGAAGGGGCCAGGGCAAGGACACTCTGGAAGGACTGACCACCTTTCAGTGTTTACGTCTTAGGACAACATCGGTGCTCCATCCCTATTGATATCCAACAACAACACTATCAGCCGATCCCCAACAACTGCGTTCAAAGTCATACCAAAAGGCTCTACTTGGAGTTCTCGAGCTATTGACGAAGTATCCAAAGCACGGAAAATCCGACCGGAGTTATGCTCTGCATTCATTATGTAACAAAAAGGTTGCCGCAGATCAAATTCATTCCGGAAAATAACTTTATTTCCGATCGCTTCCACGAAGGATTTTCCGACGGAGAATTCTGGTTCTATGGGCGATATGTGCGGCACAGTCGACACCGTGAATTCATGATGAGTGAAGGGTGACAACCTCTTGTCTCGGATGGCACACTCGATAAATTTCATTTCAGTTGCGTGGTAGCTGAAGTCTATCACACGGAACAGAAGGCTGCATTTTCCTAACGACGGCGGCGCTGAATCAACCAAATGTCGAAGTCTGTTCGCAATAAGCCCGGACTTGGCGTTGGGAATCAAGGAACGTAGACGACTGTGAAGAGATGGAATAATTCGATGGCTTATAAGATCGTCGTTCGTAAAATTGAAACTTTCCATGGCTGTTGAACTGCCACTGATTTCTCTAAATCTCAGAGGCAGCAGATCAAAAATCTCTTCCGATTCCTGGTCATCATCTTTCACGTTGTCGACATGAAAAGGTTCCATGTGATCACAATTTTGTTTCAGAAAGAATCTCCTAGATGAAATAAATCAAGAATCTCACGGAAGATTATTATCGAGTCTTATTAAATATATCTTCAATTTATAGATTCTTGAAATATAGTATCGAGTCTCATGAAATATGCTTAATATATATGTATATTAAGCATGCATGAAGAAGGCCAATGTCAGTTCCGTTGAGGACATACCGGCTCACGTCGGCTTACGTGTTTCAACTAACTGAAATATGGTTTTGTTTTCAATGATTTAGTTTTGGTGTTGGTTTTTTGGATTTGATATTATTCTCAGTCATCTGATAAATTTGAAGAGGGTTGATGTGGTGTAAATGAGAAACTCAAATCCCTTTCTGCGCATTAGAGGTATTACCAATTCCTCATCATTGAGGTCATATTGTGCTTCTTGGTTAACGTTTCTGTTCATTTATGTTAATTCTAAACAGACCTTATTATGGAAAGGGCTCCTCTTGGTCATTTCAACTAGAGGCTGATTTTCTCTTCAATAAAAATTTATTTTCAGAGACAACCTTGGAAGAGGGGAGGTTGCTAATCTTTCAAACTCAATGGAGCCCATGGTAAGTTTGGTGGACGTTAGAGATATAAGCGAAGAGGCTGAAATTGAAATGGTTTGTTTCAATATAATCACTATTGTGCATATCATCTCTGATAATTTCTCTATACAGTGAATCAAATTTGGGGGTTTGATCCTGGTTTCAAGCCACTTAAATTAACTACCTAACCTATCATGTTTCCTTTACCATTCCGTGCCTCACCATACTTTCTTATTAGACACGCTTGCTTGGGTTAGCACTTAGATCCTTAACTATTAACCCGCCTACTGCCTGCTTATCTTTACTTTTACTATCAACCTCTAGTTACTCCTTAGTCCCCACACTTACTCGTTCGACTACGGGGCGGGGCTTCCCATAGAACCTTTTGGTAGGACCGCCTTTATGACCCAACCTCAGGAAGTGGTAAAATTCCTCGTTATGTAGGGGAGCTTCCTCTTAATGGTTGATTTGGATACTAACAAGATCCATCTTTGGAAAATATGGAATTCTAACACCATATAGAGTTTAGTGCAACAAATAATTTTCCTAATTGAAATCTATTTTCCCATATAGATTTCTTAGTGGTCACAATACAAAAGTGGAGAACCTTAGGGAAGTTGGTAGACTATCTAGTCTCTCATTACAATCTGGATGGGAATTGTTTACTAAGAGACTTTCCTTAAAAAAATTGTGAGTACATTAGTCTCACCACTCTTGATTTGGGAAATGATGTCTCAATGTGGACCAATTCTCGAGACCTTGACCAATTGTAGTGTTTGGTTCTCTCTCACAATTCGCTATTAGGCTTTATCTCCACTAAAATATCTTCATATTTCTAGTAGATTTCCATCCCAAAATTGAGATTTGTGTGTCATCATGGTGCCTTTGATAGGTCCCAGAATAAGTTTGAAGACACATTCTAGAAGAAATTGGCAATTGCGTTATTGTTATAGAGGGCTTATAAGGAGAGAGCCTGCATACTTATCATGGTTTAAAATTTTTCATACATTAGACCTCTCCCATGACTACCTCTGAGATTTGGATAGGGCTCCTTCAAGGTTTCTCCTTGGAATTCAATCAATTTATAGGCATAATTCTTACCTATTGGTATTAGTAGCCCTAGGTGGAGCTAAACATTATTGGCAATAAACTTACTGGTGTAATTCCTATATCTCCTAGAAATTTAAATGATGGAGTCTTTATGTGATAACAATGAGCTTTCATATAAATTTTCACCCTTTTAGTCAAACATGGTAGATATTATTGGCCTTTATGTGCAAAAAAATAAGCTTTCTAGCAGCATTGATGGTTCGTTTTGAGAGGGCTCTCCATGAAGAGTTCAAATGCTAAATTTGAGCTCAAACCTTTTCAATGTAGGAATTTCAACATCCCTCGGGAATATTTCATAGTTGAACTACTTGGACTTGCATAAAAATAAATTGGGCCCACAAGATACCTTCAAAGTTGGGTAGGCTTGTGAAATTCATGTATTTGGATACCTCTAGAAATGAAATTATTGAAAGCCATATGAACTATGTGATCTACTAAACCAAACCTTCTTAAACCTTTCACATAATTCACTAGAATGATCAATTCCCATAATGTGGATTATGTGATAATATCATGAGGTTGTATTTACCTGGAAACAAGGGTCTATGAGTAGGGACAAGGGGTCTAAAATGCCAATTTAGCATTATAGAAAAATAAAAAGTCTTATTTATTGAACACTTGGGACATTTGGATGGTTATAAGAATTTAAATTGGAAGCATTTTTCTCTATTAGCTAAATGGAAGAAAAATCAATGCTACCATGGAACCAAATCTATCATTTCTTAGCAACAAAACCAAGGAAGCTCCCAACATAAGTGTGGCCATGTTTGAGGACTCTCTCTTTTGATTGACTTTAGTTGACATTTTTTAGGTCACAACTAATTTTTGCAAGAACAATATGCACATGTTTTCTATATGATCATGTAGATCATATACAAAGTATGAGGATCTTAAAAATATGGCTTTCTAAAGAGGCTTGGATAGTAGAAAAAATGTGGCAGTTTATATTGTGAAAAAAATTAAAATCCAAAGTAATTATATAAAAGAAAATGGAATAGAAATAAATGTTGATGTTAAGGACTATTATGACAAAAAAAGTCACTGTATTAAATTCATATTTGTAGGCAAACTATGAATTACCATAAAAAAAATTTAATCTTTCAAATTGGATTATGGATTCCTCATTTTAATATGGGACCAATAAAATGCAAGGAAAATATAAAATATTATTTAGATGTTGTAGTATTTTGTTATTTTGATTTTGAGCAAGGATAATTCCTTAACATAAAGTATTTTCTTAATTAGACTATTACAATTGTATTTATCCGAGTGGAAAATGATTTTTCATTTGCAATGTGACTGTTTTTATTTTTTCAAACAAGAAATCATAATAAGTTATACCTCACAACTCCATGTATAAGTGAAAATGCTATCCTATGTTATCCAATCATTGTCATAAAGTGTCCATTGTTAACACATTCAAACACATTTAGGTTAGATATCAATTCAGATCTCTATTGACAATTTTATGTTAGTTGATGTCTCCTTGAAATTGACATATTTCTCACTTTTTATATTAATTATTTGTTTACAACTGTTGTTGATGTGGAAATGATAAACATGAGAGGCTTACCTGGCTCTCCAATAGTGTGTTTTGTTGCTTTTGTTACTCAACTAGATATCAAAATGGATAATAAATTTTGGGTGTATTATGTCCCAAGTAACTATCAAAGATATACATCACTACTGCCCCAAATTTTCTATTTGATTGAACATATAGTTTAGATTTTCAATAAAGAAACTCACATCACTAGATGCAAAGTACAACACATATATTATTTGATGACATCTATGGATTTCATAATTCTTCTTTCTATTTTTTTTTATGATATTTATAGATATTATTGTGATGGTTGAATGCACATCCATCATAGACATATCAAAAACATCCCATCAATTGTGCTAATAAAAAAACTATGGAAGGGGAAGGAGAGTGAATGTTTAGCAAGTCATGATAGAGTATTAGAAAAAGTTCAATATTTATAAATTTTTTAAGGTTTCGGTAGGGTGCCTTTGTCCAACATTTTCCCATAAAAAGTAGTTTGTTGTCCATTACAATAGGTAAACATTTTTTATTTTTCAACATAGGTTTCTTTGTGTGATGAGTTCCCTCGCTAAATATTTCACATTATAGATTTGTTTTGTTTCTGATGGTTTTGGTTATTTCATACATTATTTTATCATGCTTCAAGTTGTTTTATGATTCACCCACTCTTCATGTATGACTTCCCCACCCTCTTATAACAAATTTAAATCTTGACATTTCCTAATCTTGAGTCTACAGGTTATAAGTTAAATAACATAGTAATAGTTTACATATGCAAGTAATATTATTGGACTAGTAATATAAGAAAAAATATTGATGCTAGAGAAAATCAAGAGTTCCTATTCTATATATCAAATCTACAATTTATGCCTATAGTATTGAACCAATTCATATTCCCCAATTGCTAAAAAGTGAAACAGATAAGTTCCTTCTAGTGCGCACACATATATGTTCTTTAAATATATCAATAATCTCCAAGATAGTTATGATCCAGTGTTTCGAAAAATTCTTAATATATATTTACATTAAGCATGCATGAACAAGGCCAATGTCTTCTCACGTCTTCTTAAATTTTGTTTTCTACGTTGAGGACATGTTGGTTCAAGTGTTTCAACTAATTGAAATAGAGTTTTGTTTTCCATGAAATCTAAAGCTCTCATACTAAACGTTATGAACCAGCTCAAAAAACAGATAGAAAATATAGATCAACGACTTCAAAATTAGCCTCTTCGATGGGGGAAACTCCTTTACATAACACAAATGAATAATTCTTGTATGATGCAAACGACAAGACCTCCTTTCTATATATAGGAGTCTAACGGGTCATAATATAATCAGAGTCGACATAACGATAATATTGTAAGGGCACAACAATAACAATAGTGGGCTTCTATGGAACACAATAATAACAATGTGGGGACTACATGGGCACAACAATATAATAAGGGTGTTTCACTAATAAAAATAAGGGGATACACTAGTATTATAGGGACCTAACACATTGGGCCCTAGGTTTATTTTTATTGAACCTCGCATGGAGGGGTAGGTCATTCCCTACCATTTTTGTTGCATCATTAACTGTTATTACAATATTCATTGTGAATTAGGTATGATCTCCTCAAGTTTCAACATTTACCACTTTATATTTACACATCATAACTTGTGTGGTATACCCTTCCTTCATATGGATACCCTAATTTAACACCCTTTTGTCGTGTTGGTGTCCATGCTACATCTTTTTATCATTCCATAATCCCTCCTTTTAACTTGCCATGAATTTGAACCTGAGCCTCATTCCATCATTTTTATCATCATTTGGTTATACCCTCGAAGGATTCCATCATTACTTTCTACCTTGTGATGACTCTTATGCATGTTAATTTTCCTTGGTCACATTTTCATCATTGCAAACACATCACCCTTAGCATGATCGTTGACCTTTTCTAGGTGTGTTTATCCTTACTAGAGGGACCTTTGTGATGAGTGGTTGTGACAACCACTGGTCAATAACCCCTTATTGTAAATAGTGTAACTAGCCTAGTACGATGAGCCTTTCTCAATTATTGGGATACATATTCAAGAGTTTGGGTAAGGATATTTTCTTAAGGAAGTCTAGTTACTATTAATTCTAGTATGGTGAACCGACTTTGTACTTTAAATCAACCAGCTACACATTAAATATGAAAAAGAAAGGAATTGATGCAAACAATACTACTCTTTAGAAAACAAATATGCAATAGAGAGAAAAAAAATTAATTGAAAAGTATGAAAGAACCGATAGAATGGCATAGTAGGTTGAGAAGTAACGAAGGGAACTTCCATAGCACTATTCACATGATGAAATGAAAATAGATCCACTATGACTGAGATGGAAAGGGCAAATATGAAGAGTGTATGCCATGCAACTCAGAGGCGGTGACAACGACATTAGTGGGAGGAGTAGGGAAGGAAGATGACTCTTTGTGTGTGTGTGTGAGGGTATGTGTGTGAGTGTGTGTGTGTGTGTGTGAGTGAGTGAGTGTGTGTGTGTGTGTGTGTGTGTGTGTGTGTGTGTGTGTGTGTGTGTAGAGAGAGAGAGAGAGAGCAAGAGAGAGAGAGAAGGAAGTATCTATGGGGGTTGGCATTGTTAGAGGGAGCAAGAAGAAAACACAGAGATTCATCTTGTGATAAAACGAGACCCTCTACAGATAAAAGAAAAAGGTTGGAGTCAAAAACCCTAGACAAAAGGAGGAGGAGGAATCCAATCATAGGAGATTGATGAGAGGAAGCATTGCAATGCTAGAAGAAACAAAGAGTAGGGGAAAATATTGCAAATCACTCCTCCTCAAGCTATAGAATGTGGCTTATGGGTGACTACTACAAGTAAGGCTTAGCTACAGTGTGTCTAAGGTTGGGTGGAGAGTTAGAGTCCCAATCTCAATTTCCAAATTCTCATTGCTAGATAAGTGTTCTGTTTCTCGTGATCAAAAGCAGTTGATTTCGATGAGTATTCCTAAATAATATTTTAATGCATGTTTTAAATGTTGGATTTCCTGTAAGAGAATGGGCTTGTTGTTTTCTTTGTATGTAAATATGAAGCATTAGTTGATTTTTCATTCCTTTCCTGATCCCAAACTTGGGTTTGGATCACTTAAATGAATACTGCTAAGTAGCTTGGTCAATACTCTCTTATTATCTATGATGGATTTATACTTATTTATCTGCTAGTCAACAATGATTTGTTAATTCTGAAAATGGATCTTTATAATAGAGTTGACATATTAATACTCATTTATACCCCTCTAAAGTGAATATTATCAACAATAGCCACAACTTTGATAAGTTTTTTATTTATTGTATGAAAGTGAGATGTGAGTTCCCTGAATACTACTTTATGAAAGAATATATTCTTGTTTCTTTTTAATTTTTCATTTGATCTAAGATGCCAAATTCCTATTATAAGATTAGTGTTACTCAAGCTCTTAGACTTTGAATTCTATGCATATGTTTAGTGTGTTGGTTTTAATGCTTGTGTCGACACTAGTTCAATGTACCAGTTTCATGCTTGTGAAATGTTGAGGAATATAATTTTTTGTGTAATGTTAACTATGTTATGGTATAGGAATGATTAATTCCTAAAAAAATTATATATCTACATTTGTGTATGTTTTCATGTATTCATTATTATATGTTGGCATGGAGCTATTAATTTCCTTAAATTAGTGTCTAGGGTTTTGAATCTGACATGGATATGTATTATAGGTGTTTGGGTCATCTTTCTAGGGGTCTATATATTCTTGTGTGCATTATGGGTTTGAAATTTGGCTTAAGGGATTGTTCATGGATAGAGGGCACCTTTCTATTAATTAATTGAATGCATAAATTAGAAATGAATTAACTATTTAGCCCTGGTTTTAGAACCTATAAGTTTGGGAGGGATAACTTGTTCCCTTATAAGTATGTATGTATTTTTTTAGGGCCGACAGAAGACAGAGTTCAGTGATAAGCTCCGGTGAGATAGTGGGATACATATAAAGGCTTATTCACCCACAAATAACACACATATGGATCGTAGGTTGACTTAGACCGAGACAGTGCCAAATTTACAAACGATAAATCGAAGAGCTCATATACATCTTTAGATAAGTTCTATGTGGGAGGCCTTGGTAAGGGTCTGAACCATATGCTTTGTTCAACTTGTAAAGCATGGGAGGGGTTAGAAAATCCTTGAAACCTTAGTAGAGTGATGGTGAGACAAGTTAAGTCATGTCAACATGCATGATGACCGGGAACTTAAGAGGGGATGATCTATGTGGTTGATGGCTACAATGCATTTTTTCCATCAGATAACCCTAAGGATTTATCATGGATCTTTTAAATGGAGGCCTATTTGGGACTCCCAATATTTAATCCTAGGGATGATGTAGCACCATGGGAGTTGATAAGCAAGTGCATTACTTTGACAAGGTGTAAAATCCGAAATCCCTTTTTAACATGAAAATTTCAGATTACACAAGGCAGTAACCTTTTTGGACCCAAGATGACTTGGCTTACGACATGGATGGTATGATGTCTTCTAACCCAACATTTTATTTTTATGGTGTCACCCTAGTGTCCCAGACATTGAAGGTTATGAGGAGAGGAATTGTAGATTTCTTTTGAGATTTCATTCCTGCGGTGAGGTGGCGTGGTGAGGCTAGCTACAATGCATTAAGAGTAATATGATGGAGGACCTTGAAACTAATTATAATGTGAAAATTAAAGTTTAGCAAGGAGTGGAAGACTAGTGGGACCCATAGATAATGCGTCAGAAAATGTGGCCACAGATCCATGTGGAAACTAGGGTGTGGGAAACATGTCATTTAGATTCAAAGTTTTTATGTGGCCAAGTGGCTTATAAACGAGTGACACATGGCATGCTCGAGTGGAGCCACATGGAAGGGTGACATCACCCCAAAAAAATAGGTGTTGATATCATCTTGACACCTTTTCCACGATGATTTCTTATGCTTCCTGGTGCAATGTTGCTAATATTTTAATCCCAGGGTGATGTGGTAGCAATCGAGCCTACATGCGCGGTAGTGATAAAATGTGATATAATGTGAGTGAAAGGAGGGTTCCATGGAGTAGTCATGGCCCCATATGATTGGTTAAGTGTTTCCTAAGTAGATTTACATGTTGGTATGGAAGGTGGCAGTTCCATGTATCCCTAACAATTCTTTCCCCAATAGTTTCGATAGGGGACTGCGATGGGAATTTACAGGATTATGTCCCTGTGGTGAGGTGGAATAGGGGGGGACACAAGGTATGCAAGTTCCAATATGTATTCACTTATGGTTGTGACACCAGTTATCAGAGGGTTGGAAATTACTATGTGGGGTGATGTGGCACATGATTTGGACAACCATGTGGGCACCACATGGGTACCATGTGGCAAGATAGATGATGTGGCAGGAACTGATAGTCTAATCTTTGAAGAACCATATATTTTGATCCAAGACTTAGGTCGAGGAGAATTTTAAATCTTTGGAAAGGTCTCAACGAGAAAAACACAATGATGTTATCAATTTTAAGTTTTGAGGAAGTTGAAAATAAAAACAAAATTATACCCCATTTCTGTAATTGAACTTTGGAGCTTAGGTCATCATAGTAACTACCTCCTTTTACCCTTAGTATGGGAAACGGATAGTTGGGGTTATGTTATAGAGTGGTATCATAGCTTTCATGTTCAACACTTGGACTGGATAGGCTCTATCGCAAAAAAAATGTAGACAAAGGTTCAACCCTAAACCTTTGGGAATAAATTGGTACCCTCTTTCAGAATTAACATAATAGCAAGTCCAAGCATTGGACATAAATTGGATATTTGGAGTTGGGGTGGAACTCTAGCTCTTATTGTTGTAGTTTAGTGTTCATGTCAATTTCCATGTGATATGAGGGATGTAAGGAAATATCTATGTTGCTTGTATCCGAGTACTACCACTTTGGGAGGCAACATCGGTCCATGGACCCATGTTGCCCCAGATTCCCAAAAAAACATCGTTTAGGTCCTCAAAACGGCTCCGGAAGTTCATGACCCAAAAAACTGCTAAAAATAGTAAACTGTGCTACAATTTAGGAAACTGAAAAAGCTAAAAGAGACAGTTTTAGGGGTCCAAATGGGATAGGTAGGTGGCCACCAACATCCACCTGGATCATTCCTCCCCCTTAGGAAGCAATGGTCCCCATTGCGTTGAGTTCATCCCTGAGATGAGGAAGCTTCTGCTGATCTGGGTCTCTGGTGAGTTGTTTTGCAATTTATGATGTGTCTAGAAATGGTGGGAAGCATGGTCGACGACGGTCCACATTGAACAGTCGGTGCAAGCAAAGGAATGGGGGAATGTTGTGCTTCAAAGCATTGTTGCCCATAGGCTTGGTATTGGTGTAAGTACCATGTAGGAGTGGTATGAATTTCTGATGGGTTATGGTAAGGCGTTCTCTCTACAGATGTAACTGAACTTTGTCGCTCACCTGAAACTTGTGTGGTACCCCTGTGGGTGAGGAGAAGTTGTTCCTGTGTTCTATGACTGTATCCATTTGTTGCTACTGCTGCGTGGAGGAACCCTTCGCGGGGGTCATGGATGTGATGGCAATCTCCCCCTTTGGGAGTGAACCAGCCAGATGAATTTCCTAGTCTGGGAGATGAGCTTGGTGCCTTTCTTAGCGGTGATCAAAGATGTGGCGGTAGGTGGGGATACCTCCGGTATCCTGTATAATGAATTATTCAAAGAAATAATAACAGCACAAGGCCTTGACTCATACACATCATGTCGCCTCCACAAGTATGGTTGGCCTAATAATACATCAGAAACATCCATAGGTGTAACATCACACAATACCTCGTCTATGAAGGGTTTGATGCTGTAGGGAAGGCGGCACTGCTGGCGAACTTTCAGATCTCGTCCTTCGTGAAGCCACCCAATACTGTATGGCTACGGGTGCGATGTAGTCGGTAGGCTGAACCGCTTCACGACCTCTGTTGAAATGAGGTTCTTTTGGCTGCCACTGTCGACAATGAATTGTAGCGGCGAACCCTTCACCCACATATGTTAGTGGAAAAGACGCTGCCCCTCTTCTGGATCTGTAGGTTCATTCTTCTGGATCCTGGCAGTCGCAATAGTGGCGCTGGGATCCACATCAATGATTTTCCTCCCTTTGCCATTCCCCTTGTCAAGTTCTGGCTCAGGGTTAGAACATGCATCTGATTCAGAAGCCTTCAACTCGGCGACCAGTGACTGCTTGATCTGACACTCACTTGTGTTATGAGTGGGATTCTTGTGGAACTCACACCACTTTCCTGTGTCCTTCTTCGGCTTCGTGGTGTTGTTCTTTTCTTGCGGCTTCGACGGGTTGTCTTGGGTCACCCCGCCTTGGCTTTGTCCTTTGGGGTTCGGATTTGTAGATCCAAACTCTCGCTTCTTCTGTTTGAACTTTTGCTCGATTTTGATAGCGTATCGGTACGTCGTGCCGAGTGAGGAGATGTTCAAGAACACCATCTCTTCCTGGATGTATCTGTGCAAGCAGCCACGATATTTGAGTACCAGATGCAGCTCAGAATCTTTGATACTCAACTTGTTAGGATATTCCGACACATAGGATATAGTTAAGTTCAACTTGGTCTAGTATAGAGTTAGGTAAAGTGTGTTTCTTTACCGTTGTACATTTTGTAACTTACAATCCGACGGTCACGATATGTAGTGATCCGACGGTTCACTCTCACCTCGGTATTACCGACACTTGATCCGTGGCTTGACACCCGATTGGTCCATGAGTTCTATTTAAAGCGCATGGAGGGTCATTGTTCGGGTAATCTGTGCATGAGAGAAGCTTATGTAAATTTTCATTCTTTGATTAATAAATTGCCTGTAGTACCCACGTTGGGACAGGCCGTGGACTGTTTCCCTCCTTGCACTCTGAGGGTTTTAACCACGTCAAAAATACTGGTGTATTGATTTGAGATCTGGTTGTGAGCGGTGTCCTTTTGGTATTCTTTCTGTGGAACTTACCCTGTAAATTCCTACATGGTATCAGAGCTATTTGAGGGCCGCGTCCGTTGGTGATCCAAATCTGAAGCCGGTAGAACTGCATGCGGCTGTCGTTTCCTAGATCTGTTGTTTCTGACTGCTTTCGGGCCGAGAGGACTGCTCTGTTGCGTTCGGAGCATCTGTTCCAGTGAGGAACCCCTTTCGTTTCACGCGAAAAGGTTTTCGGTAGCCCTAGCTGCGTCATTTTTCAGATCGGGAGGTATACAGTGTTTTTTTTGCAGTTTACTGTTATTTTCTCTCTGCTTATTTCGGTCTCAGTTTATTTAGCCTTTTTTTTAACCGGATCTATACCTTTCATTTCTGCGTATGCTCTTTGCCCTGCGACTCTGTGCGATCTGGGCAAATCAGAAACAGAAAGGAAGGATTTTTCTCATGCGTATGCTCTTTTCCCTGCACCTTAGTGTGATCTCGGAAAATCAGAAACATTGAGAAAAATATTTAGTTTTCGGCTAAAGCTAACTTTGATTTTTTTTTTTAAATTTCTAGTTTTTTGGCTAAAGCTAACTTCGAGCCGTAAGGTTCGTTTTTCTTTGCATATTCGTGTTGGGTTTTGTGTTTTGTGTTTTGTAGGGAAAAATAACTTTCTCAAGGCAAGCACGCAAACCAAGCCCCCCCCCCCCTCTCTCTCTCTCTCTCTCTCTCTCTCTCTCTCTCGAATTTTTTGTATAGATCAATTGGTTCGAAGCTATTTTAAGAGAGTAGAGGTCTTGGGTTCAAGTCTCCATTTTGTGGGGGCGGATTTTTTCATTCCCGCACATTCGCGCACTTTGCCGGCAACGTCAACAATTTTTTTTCAAAAAGCCATAACTTCTTCATCCGGAAGCCTTTTTCAGAGCTGTTTTTTTTAAAACCCCCTATTTTTTCGAGATCTATCCATTGTGACACTTACTTTCAGCATCTTTAGCTTCATTTTTTTTTTAAAATGGAAAGTCCATGCCAAGTCATTCTTGACAGCACTAACTACTTCCAATGGGTAGCCTACATGGGAGATTTACTTAGAAGTAAAGGTCTCTACAGAATAGCCACAGACCAAGAGAAGAAACCAAAAGATGAAGACAAGGCAGCAAAATGGGAAAATAGACAAGATCAAGCACGTGGTTTGATAGGGATGTCTGTTTCTCCTGATCTTAGATTCCACATTGCAGAACTTGAGACTCCTCATGAAGCATTAGAAAAACTTGCTAAAGTTTTTGGAATTAAAAATGAAATTAGAGCCCATCAACTTGAAAATGAGTTGCTTACTTTGGATCCTAATAATTTTTCTTGCATTGAAGATTTCTTGTCCAAATTCAAGACCCTTAGATATCTCTTGGAAGGTGTTAAAGTTAAGAAAGAAGATGGTAACCTTATTTATTCCATCCTTACTAAGTTGGGACCAGCCTACTCTGTATTTGTTTCCACTTTCCATTCTACAAGGGAAGCTTTCATTTGTCAAGGACAAGAATACAAGGCCCCTTCCTTTGACTCCTTTTGTGATTCCTTAATAAGAGAACAAGAAAAACTCTTACACCTTGGTCTTCTTAATCTTGGAAACTCTTCCACGAAAGCGTTAGCCGCCCAGCAGCAACCAAATTCAAAGAATCCTAAGAAGTCATATCCTCCAAAGAATGGTCCTAAACCATCTCAGCCTCAAAATGAAAGATCATTTCAGCAAAATGATAAGACCAATAAAAACAAATGGAAGAAGTCTGATAGACATTGTAACTTTTGTAATCGAGATGGCCACTTAGAATCTAAATGCTTTAAGAAGATGGAAGCCTTGGAAGCCGCAATGAAGAAACATAACATCCATGTGGAGCCTACTTCATCTTCAACTTCCGGAATGACACTTTCTGCATGTCATTATCAATCATCCCAGTCTGGTTATGCATTAAATGTATCTTCTTCTTCTTCTCATTCTCATGAGTGGCTCATTGATTCTGGAGCCTCTTGTCACATGGCCAAAAATCAAGCCATGTTTTCTTCTTTAAATGATTGTAACACCAAAAATATATATATTGGTGATGATAGATCTCTTAATGTTGTAGGGACTGGAACTGTTCATCTAGACAATGGTCAGTTTAATGATGTATTATGTGTTCCAACCTTATCCTGCAACCTTCTATCTGTCTATCAGATAACTCATTCAGGTGAAGGTAAAATTGTTGAATTTTCACCTCATGATGTTGTAATCAAGGATCTAAAAGATCCTAAACAGATTCTAGCTACTGGTCTTGCTCATGATTCCAAAAGGTTGTATAAGTTTCACAACTTTGGGTCATCAAATCTTCCCTCAGTATTTGTTGCTCATAATGATGAAGTGAGCAAACTTTGGCATGAGCGATTTGGTCACTTAAACTATCGCTCCCTTCAGCATCTATGTAAAGAAAATATGGTGACAGGTCTTCCTATGGTATCTTGCAGAGATGGTGTTTGTTCCGGATGTGTACTCGGAAAACATCATCGGGACAGTTTTGACAAACGTGCCTCTTGGCACGCCTCAGCCCCTTTACAGCTTGTGCACAGTGATTTATGTGGTCCTCTTCCTGTTGCTTCATTCTCTGGCTGCAAGTACTTCTTAACTTTCATTGATGATTTCTCCAGATGCACTTGGGTATACTTCTTAAAACTCAAGAGTGAAGTATTTAACACTTTTTTGGCCTTCAAAGCCTTTGTTGAAAAACAATCTGGACATCAAATTCTTAAGCTAAGAACTGATAATGGTGGAGAATATGTTAAAAACACATTCATCAACTTTTGCACCGAAAATGGAATTCAAATGCAACATACTGTTCCATACACTCCACAACAAAATGGTGTAGCTGAAAGGAAAAATCGCACCTTAAAGGAAATGGCTAATTGTATGCTGCAATCTAAAGGACTCAGTCTTAGTTTTTGGGCCGAAGCAATTAATTGTGCAAACTATATAATCAATCGCACTCCTACTAAGGTTCTAGAGAATATCACTCCAGAAGAAGCTTGGAGTTCCATTAAACCAGATGTAAGTCACTTTCGTGTGTTTGGAAGTGAAGCATGGGCCCATATTCCAGATGAAAAGCATAAAGCTTTAGAACCTAAGAGTGAGAAATGTACTTTTGTTGGATATTCTGAAGATGTAAAAGGTTATAGACTTATTCCATTTAAGTCCAAAAATGTTATCATTAGAAGGGATGTAAAATTTGATGAAACTAAATCGGCCTGCGAGCCTAGTCCGGCGGATGTGCCACCTCTTCCTATCTCTTCTACTTTTGAAAACATTTCTTCTTCAGATGATGAAAGCGAGGATGATAATCCTCCCCCACCTTCTCAGGATCCTCAACTTCCAAGATGGGTCCGTGCTACTCGGGATGCAGCAGGTGATCTTGCCGGTGATCCTACAGATCAGCGACGTACACATTCTCAGTTTGAAAGAGCCTCTTCTTTACAGGCTCAAGCTCCAGTAAATCATGATCCTGACACTTTTGCAGAAGCTTCAGGCCATCCACATTGGGAAGCAGCTATGAATGAAGAATATCATTCATTGATGACAAATGATACATGGGATCTTGTTCCTCTACCAAAGGGACGCAAACTTGTTAGATGTAAATGGGTTTACAGAACCAAGTATGGACCAGATGGGAAAGTTGATAAACATAAAGCTCATCTCGTTGCTGAGGGCTTTTCACAGGTTGAAGGCATTGACTACACTGAAACCTTCTCCCCTATTGCCAAAATGAACTCTATCCGCCTTGTTCTTTCCCTTGCTGCCTCTTTAAAATGGGAAGTCCATCAGATGGATGTTAAATCTGCCTTCTTGCATGGGGACTTGCAGGAAGAAATCTATATGGAACAACCCATTGGCTTCATACAAACAGACTCCAGCCTTGTTTGTCGACTTAAGAAATCCCTTTATGGCCTCAAGCAATCTCCTCAGGCTTGGTATGCCAAAATGGATAGCTTTCTTTTAGAATCTGGCTTTTCGAGGTGTCATTCTGACAATACTGTCTACACCAAGAAAGTGGGCAACTCTCTTATCATCCTTGTTCTTTATGTTGATGATCTTATTCTTACTGGTAGTGATCCCAACCTTATAAACCATGTGAAGTCCAGCCTTAAAAAGAAATTTGAAATGACAGACTTAGGACACTTACACTATTTTCTTGGTCTTCAAGTCTTGCAATCCCAAGAGGGTATTTTCCTTTCCCAGTCCAAGTATGCTTGTGATATTCTTCGTCATTTTCACATGGAAGACTGTAAGCCAGCCCCTTCTCCCTTTCAGTCTGGAGTCAATCTTTCAGTCTCTTGTACTTCTCCTGAAGTTGATGCTACCTTATACCGTCAACTTGTCGGAAAACTCTTGTATTTAACCCATACTCGTCCTGATCTTTCCTTTGCGGTTGGCCTTGTTGCTCGTTTTATGCAAAACCCCCGTGAAAGTCATTGGAAAGCAGCTAAAAGAATACTTCGTTATGTTCGAGGTACAGTACAGTTTGGGATTCATTACAGTGCCAAAGCAGCTCCTCTGTTAGTTGGTTTCACTGATTCTGATTGGGCTGGTGACCATGATGATCGGAAGTCTACTGCCGGTTATGTCTTCACTCTTGGTTCAGGACCTATTACATGGGCTTGTAAGAAACAGGTTGTCATTTCTCTTTCGTCAGCAGAAGCAGAGTATCGTGGTGCCGTGGAAGCTAGTAAGGAAGCCTTGTGGCTTCGTCAGATCCTATCAGAGTTTGGCTTTGAGCAGCAGCATCCAACCACACCTTGGTGTGATAATCAAAGTGCCATTCAGCTATGCAAAGATCCAGTCCAGCATCAGCGTAGCAAACAAATTGAACTACACATGCACTTCATCAGAAAGCTCATTCATGACCATGTTCTTCAAGTGCAATATTGTCCAACAGATGATCAGGTTGCAGACATCTTCACAAAGGCTCTCACAGAGGCGAAGTTCACTAAACTTCGATATATGCTTGGAGTTCAGGAAGTTGTCACTAAGGGGGGATAGGCTCTAGTGCCTCCTTCCTTCTCCTATTGTGTCATATTTGTAAATCCTTCAATCCTATCCCAAGTTGTTCTTAAGGGGGGATGTTAGGATATTCCGACACATAGGATATAGTTAAGTTCAACTTGGTCTAGTATAGAGTTAGGTTAGAGTTAGGTAAAGTGTGTTTCTTTACCGTTGTACATTTTGTAACTTACAATCCGACGGTCACGATATGTAGTGATCCGACGGTTCACTCTCACCTCGGTATTACCGACACTTGATCCGTGGCTTGACACCCGATTGGTCCATGAGTTCTATTTAAAGCGCATGGAGGGTCATTGTTCGGGTAATCCGTGCATGAGAGAAGCTTATGTAAATTTTCATTCTTTGATTAATAAATTGCCTGTAGTACCCACGTTGGGACAGGGCGTGGACTGTTTCCCTCCTTGCACTCTGAGGGTTTTAACCACGTCAAAAATACTGGTGTATTGATTTGAGATCTGGTTGTGAGCGGTGTCCTTTTGGTATTCTTTCTGTGGAACTTACCCTGTAAATTCCTACACAACTGTGTGCGAAGGGTATGAAAAATGTTTGAGAACTCCGACACATCTTGGTCTCGTCCCTGCCAGAGTGTGGTCCATTTGATGTATTTGTCCTCATAGCTTCCGACAGGGTAGTACTGCTCCTTGATGGCATCCCGAAAGTCATTCCAAGTGGGTGCGGCTGAAAATAGTGAGCCTGTACTTTCATCCTTCTGCTCGAAGTAGGTTTCCCACTAGTCCTTGACGTGGGGGGGGCTGCTTTGAGAAGAGCGAAAACAATCTTTTCCCAACTTGAAAATTCATGAACAGAAAAATACCCATCTAGCAGATTTAACCATTTATCTACAACATCTGTGTCTATTTGACCCTCGAAGATGAGGATTTCAAAATTAACTTGTACCTTAAACGGTGTGGCGTTTCCAGAGTAGCTATTGGAAGCCGATGCGTCGCCTCTGGGTAGCCGCTAAAGGATCTGCACAAAGCTATCCATCATCGCGTTCCTTTGCCGCTCGAGCACTTCTTCGAGCAAGATTTTGATAGGATCTCCTGCCCCCTCGTCTTTCTCCTCATCCACCATGGGAGGCCGTCAAGATTTGCGAGGCTGGTCTTGCAAAGGTTCTACCAGTTCAAGCCCTAACTCCTTATATCCCGACCTCGTTGGAGACATGCAAAGAAAAACAGAGAAAAAGCATACCGCTTTGATACCACTGATCCGGATTTAAACAAGAATGCAATAAAATACAGAGATAACCATAAACACAAAGATGCAGTGGAAATAATACTTCATTTCATTATTGTAAAATACTAAAATATGCTTACAACCAGAAATGGAAATAAACCAACTAGGGCGATGGTAGCTTATCTCTTAGAAGAGATGTGCGGCTACATCCCTCTGAACTGCCTTACAATGAGGCTCGAAGGCCTATTTATTTTTGAGAAACAGTGGAAAACCCCTAACATTCCGAAATCTAACCCTAGAAGATGAAACGCCAAATTGTGGGCCCCGTTTGGGTAAATTGGTACATCAATTTCCCGAGGTCGTAACTTTGGCATACGATCTTCGTTTGACGCGTACAATAGCTCGTTAGAAAGATCTATTCGAGTACTACCACTTTGGGAGGCAACATCGGTCCATGGACTCATGTTGCCCCAGATTCCCAGAAAAACGTCGTTTAGGGCCTCAAAACGGCTCCGGAAGTTCAGGACCCGAAAAACTGCTAAAAATAGTAAACTGTGCTACAATTTAGGAAACTGAAAAAGCTGAAAGAGACAGTTGTAGGGGTCCAAATGGGATAGGTGGGTGGCCACCAACATCCACCTGGATCATTCCTCCCCCATTAGGAAGCAATGGTCCCCATTGCGTTGAGTTCATCCCTGAGATGAGGAAGCTTCTGCTGATTTGGGTCTCTGGTGAGTTGTTCTGCAATCTCTGATGTGTCCAGAAATGGTGGGAAGCATGGACGACGATGGTCCACATTGAACACTCAGTGCAAGCAAAGGAATGGGGGAATGTTGTGCTCCAAAGCATTGTTGCCCATAGGCTTGGTATTGGTGTAAGGACCATGTCAGAGTGGTCTGAATTTCTGATGGGTTCTTGTAAGGCTTTCTCTCTGCAGATGTAACCGAACTTTGTCGCTCACCTGAAACTTGTGTGGTACCCCTATGGGTGAGGAGAAGTTTTTCCTGTGTTCTATGACCATATCCATTTGCTGCTACTGCTGCATGGAGGAACCCTTCGCGGGGGTCATGGATGTGATGGCAATCTTCCCCTTACTTTGGGAGTGAACCAGACAGATGAATTTCCTGGTCTCGGAGATGAGCTTGTTGCCTTTCTTAGCGGTGATCAAAGATGTGGCGGTAGGTGGGGCTACCTCTGGTATCCTGTATAATGAATTATTCAAAGAAATAATGACAGCACGAGGCCTTGACTCATACACAGCATGTCGCCTCCACAAGTATGGTTGGCCTAATAATACATCTCAAACATCCAGAGGTGTAACATCACACAATACCTCGCCTGTGAAGGGTTTGATGCTGTAGGGAAGGCGGAACTGCTAGCGAACTTTTAGATCTCGTCCTTCATGAAGCCACCCGATATTGTACGACTACGGGTGCGGTGTAGTCGGTAGGCCCAACCGCTTCACGACCTCTACTGAAATGAGGTTCATTTGGCTGCCACTGTCGACAATGAATTGTAGCGCGCACCCTTCACCCACATCTGTGAGCGGAAAAGATGCTCCCCCTCTTCTGGATCTGTAGGTTCATTCTTCTAGATCTTGGCAGTGGCAACAGTGGCGTTAGGATCCGCATCAATGATCTGCTTCCCTTTGCCATTCCCCTTGTCAAGTTCTGGCTGAGGGTCAGAACATGCATCTGATTCAGAAGCCTTCAACTCGGCCACTAGCGACTGCTTGGTCCGACACTCACTTGTGTTATGAGTGGGACTCTTGTGGAACTCACACCATTTTCCTGTGTCCTTCTTCAGCTTCGTGGTGTTCTTCTTTTCTTGCGGCTTCGACGGGTTGTCTTGGGTCACCCCGCCTTGGCTTTGTCCTTTGGGCTTCGGATTTGCAGATCCAAAGTCTCGCTTCTTCTGTTTGAACTTTTGCTCGATCTTGACAGCGTATCGGTATGCTGTGCCGAGTGAGGGGATGTTCAAGAACACCATCTCTTCCTGGATGTATCTGTGCAAGCAACCACGGTATTTGAGTACCAGATGCAGCTCAGAATCTTTGATACCCAACTGTGTGCGAAGGGTATGAAAAATGTTTGTGAACTCCGACACATCTTGGTCTCGTCCCTGCCATAGTGTGGTCCATTTGATGTATTTGTCCTCATAGCTTCCGACAGGGTAGTACTGCTCTTTGATGGCATCCCGAAAGTCATTCCAAGTGGGTGTGGCTGAAAATAGTGAGCCTGTACTTTCATCCTTCTGCTCGCAGTAGGTTTCCCACCAGTCCTTGACGTGGGGGGCTGCTTTGAGAAGAGCGAAAACAATCTTTTCCCGACTTGAAAATTCATGAACAGAAAAATACCCATCTAGCATATTTAACCATTTATCTATAGCATCTGCATCTATTTGACCCTCAAAGATGGGGATTTCAAATTAACTTGTACTTTAAACAGTGTGGCGTTTCCAGAGTAGCTGTTGGAAGCCGATGCGTTGCCTCTGGGTAGCCGCTGAAGGATCTGCGCAAAGCTATCCATCATCACGTTCCTTTGCTGCTCGAGTGCTTCTTCGAGCAAGATTTTGATAGGATCTCCTGCCCCCTCGTCTTTCTTCTCATCCGCCATGGGAGGTCGTTGAGATTTGCGAGGCTGGTCTTGCAAAGGTTCGACCAGCTCAGGCCCTAACTCCTTATATCCCGACCTCGTTGGGGACATGCAAAGAAAAATAGAGAAAAAGCAGACCACTCTGATACCACTGATCCAGATTTAAACACGAATGCAATAAAATACAGAGATAACCATAAACACAAAGATGCAGCGGAAATAATACTTCATTTCATTACTGTAAAATACTGAAATATGCTTACAACCAGAAATGGAAATAAACCAGCTAAGGCGATGGTAGCTTATCTCTGAGAAGAGATGTGTGGCTACATGCCTCTGAACTATCTTACAATGAGGCTCGAAGGCCTATTTATTGTTGATAAATAGTGGAAAACCCTTAACATTCCGAAATCTAACCCTAGAAGATGAAACGCCAAATTGTGGGCCCCGTTTGGGTAAATTGGTACATCAATTTCCCGGGGTCGTAACTTTGGCATACGATCTCCGTTTGACGCATACAATAGCTAGTTAGAAAAATCTATCCGAGTACTACCACTTGGGGAGGCAACATCGGTCCATAGACCGATGTTGCCCCATATTCCCAAAAAAATGTCATTTAGGGCCTCAAAACAGCTCCGGAAGTTCAGGACCCGAAAAACTGCTAAAAATAGTAAACTGTGCTACAATTTAGGAAACTGAAAAAGCTGAAAGAGACAGTTGTAGGGGTCCAATTGGGATAGGTGGGTGGCCACCAACATCCACCTGGATCATTCCTCCCCCCTTAGGAAGCAATGGTCCCCATTGCGTTGAGTTCATCCCTGAGATGAGGAAGCTTCTACTGATCTGGGTCTCTGGTGAGTTGTTCTGCAATCTCTGATGTTTCCAGAAATGGTGGGAAGCATGGTCGAGGACACTCGGTGCAAGTAAAGGAATCGTGGAATGTTGTGCTTCAAAGCATTGTTGCCCATAGCCTTAGTATTGGTGTAAGGACGATGTCGGAGTGGTTTGAATTTCTGATGGGTTCTGGTAAGGCGTTCTCTCTGCAGATGTAACCGAACTTTGTCGCTCACTTGAAACTTGTGTGGTACCCCTATGGGTGAGGAGAAGTTGTTCCTGTGTTCTGTGACTGTATCCATTTGTTGTTGCTGCTGCGTGGAGGAACCCTTCGTGGGGGTCATGGATGTGATGGCAATCTTCCCCTTACTTTGGGAGTGAACCAGACAGATGAATTTCCTGGTCTGGGAGATGAGCTTGCTGCCTTTCTTAGTGGTGATCAAAGATGTGGCGGTAGGTGGTGATACCTCCGGTATCCTGTATAATGAATTATTCAAAGAAATAATGACAGCACGAGACCTTGACTCATACACAACATGTCGCCTCCACAAGTATGGTTGGCCTAATAATACATCACAAACATCCAGAGGTGTAGCATCACACAATACCTCGTCTGTGAAGGGTTTGATGCTGTAGGGAAGGCAGTGTTGTTGGCGAACTTTCAGATCTCGTCCTTCGTGAAGCCACCCGATACTATACGGCTGCGGGTGTGGTGTAGTCGGTAGGCCCAACCGCTTCACGACCTCTGTTGAAATGAGGTTCTTTTGGCTGCCACTGTCGACAATGAATTGTAGTGGCGAACCCTTCACCCACATCTGTGAGTGGAAAAAGTGCTCCCCCACTTCTGGATCTGTAGGTTCATTCTTCTGGATCTTGGCAGTGGCAACAGTGGCGCTGGGATCCGCATCAATAATCTGCTTCCCTTTGCCATTCCCCTTGTCAAGTTCTGGCTGACGGTTAGAACATGCATCTGATTCAGAATCCTTCAACACTCACTTGTGTTATGAGTGGGACTCTTATGGAACTCACACCACTTTCCTGTGTCCTTCTTCGGCTTCATGGTGTTTTTCTTTTCTTGTGGCTTTGACGGGTTGTCTTGGGTCACCCCGCCTTGGCTTTGTCCTTTGGGCTTCGGATTTCCAGATCCAAAGTCTCACTTCTTCTATTTGAACTTTTGCTCGATTTTGACAGCATATCGGTACGTCGTGCCGAGCGAGGAGATGTTCAAGAACACCATCTCTTCCTGGATGTATCTATGTAAGCAACCACGGTATTTGAGTACCCATGGAAAATTTTAGGGGCTAATGTTCGCCCAGTGGGCTAATTTTCCATGATTTTTCCACAAAAAAGATTCGCCAATTTCCAATTTTATAAAAGACGATTCGCCCAAATTTTAGAATATAAAATTATTTTACCTTAAAAATCGCCAACATTGTATAGAGGCTATATATAAAATCATTATAAATTTGAATAATTTTACAAATATATCAATAAACATTTTATAGTTTGCATATTAGGGATTAGTGAGATTCGCCAATGTTTTTAAACTTCAAGAAATTTTTCCATCCTTAAAATTTTCCTTGTGAGTACCAGATGCAGCTTAGAATCTTTGATACCCAACTGTGTGCGAAGGGTATGTAAAATGTTTGTGAACTCCGGCACATCTTGGTCTCATCCGTGCCGCAATGTGGTCCATTTGATGTATTTGTCCTCATAGCTTCCGACAGGGTAGTACTGCTCCTTGATGGCATCCCGAAAGTCATTCCAAGTGGGTGCGGCTAAAAATAGTGAGCCTATACTTTCATCCTTCTGCTCGCAATAGGTTTCCCACCAGTCCTTGATGTGGGGGGCTGCTTTGAGAAGAGCGAAAACAATCTTTTCCCAACTTGAAAATTCATGAACAGAAAAATACCCATCTAGTAGATTTAACCATTTATCTACAGCATCTGTGTCTATTTGACCCTCAAAGATGGGGATTTCAAAATTAACTTGTACCTTAAATGGTGTGGCATTTCCAGAGTAGCTGTTGCAAGCCGATGTGTCGCCTCTGGGTAGTCGCTGAAGGATCTGCGCAAAGCTATCCATCATCATATTCCTTTGTTGCTCGAGCACTTCTTCGAGCAAGATTTTGATAGGATCTCCTGCCCCCTCGTCTTTCTTCTCATCCGCCATGGTAGGCCGTCGAGATTTGCGAGGCTGGTCTTGCAAAGGTTCGACCAATTCAAGCCCTAACTCCTTATATCCCGACCTCGTTGGGGACATGCAAAGAAAAACAGAGAGAAAGCAGACCGCTCTGATACCACTGATCCAGATTTAAACAGGAATGAAATAAAATACAGAGATAACCATAAACACAAAGATGCAGCGGAAATAATACTTCATTTCATTACTCTAAAAGACTAAAATATGCTTACAACCAGAAATGGAAATAAACCAGCTAAGGCGATGGTAGCTTATCTTTGGGAAGAGATGTGCGGCTACATGCCTCTGAACTGTCTTACAATGAGGCTCGAAGGCATATTTATTATTGAGAAACAGTGGAAAACCCTTAACATTCTGAAATCTAACCCTAGAGGATGAAACGCCAAATTGTGGGCCCCGTTTGGGTAAATTGGTACATAAATTTCCCGGGGTCGTAACTTTGGCATACGATCTCCGTTTGACGCGTATAATAGCTCGTTAGAAAGATCTATTCAAGTACTACCACTTTGGGAAGCAACATCGGTCCTTGGACCGATGTTGCACCAGATTCGCAAAAAAATGTCATTTAAGGCCTCAAAATGGCTCGTGAAGTTCAGGACCCGAAAAACTGCTAAAAATAGTAAACTGTGCTACAATTTAGGAAACTGAAAAAGCTGAAAGGGATAGTTGTAGGGGTCCAAATGGGATAGGTGGGTGGCCACCAACATCCACCTGGATCATGGAGATCCCAAGGTAGTGTAACAAGTAGTTATAAACTAGTTTGAGCGTATATGTGTTGCATGTAGTCAAATGATCAATCATTGGGAATTGCACAATCAATTGGAGGAAAATTCCTAAAAAATAGGGGTTAATTCTTCAGGAATTATGCAAGGAAATAAGAGCTCATGTGGAGGCATAAATTGACTCAGTCTAGGTCAGAGCTTCTCATTGAGCAGAGAGAAAGGTTATTCACTTGCAGGTTGAGCTCAGAGCAAGCAAGCAATTGTAATGCATTCTCTATTCATCTAATTAATGCAAAGAGGATTGAGGGTTTTTCCCAGTTGTGTTCCGCTAGAAAAATATTGTGCATGTGTGGTTTTTATTATTGGATGTTTGTGATTGTCATTCTAAATTGTGAATCAAATTCCATAGATCATTAGAGTAGAATTATGTCTCTTGATTTTAGATTAAATTTCTTGAGCAATTGCAATTCTATCACCATATTTCTACATCATCCTACTAATGATATCCTAACACATAGAACTGATACCAATGATATTCTAACATGTGGCCAATGTTGAAGTGTCCTCTACCACAAGGCACTAATGACATATGCCATGTGCCACTAACCTTTACAAGGATGGAAAGATGAAAACTCCAAACCTAGTTGGCATGTTTCCTTCACTTGATACTACCAAATCAGCTACTCTAATAGTTATTCTCCACCTGTAATTCCACATCATTACTTTTCTATCAATCTAGAGTCCCAAGCATCGAGATTTTGAGTATTCCCATGAGATTTTTCATTAATAAACTGCCGACAAACCCAATTTTCTAGCGTCCTAATGGGTGTAACCCTATAGTGGAACTTTTATTTTTGATACCATCAACTACCATAGAAACGTTTGTTCATTAATTGATTGTTGGATCATAAAATGTTGGATTTTTGGGATACTCCATGTGGTAAAAAATTTGGTGTTTTCACCAAATTGTGGGGTTTTACTAAATTTCTCCATTTCATTCCTTAGCTAAGGATTTCCCCCTTTTCCTCTACTTCTCTCCTTAATTACCTTGCACCATTTTCCCTAATTATTTTCTTGCTTTCATATGATATGATTACTATCGGGGGGTTGATTGTACTTATTGCAATTTCCAATAAATCCACTAAATGCTTCTAAGGAACCTTGTCAAACATTAAATGTTTGTTAGCAATTTGCATTGAGATCCCACACTTCATAACAATTAACCTTTAGCCTAAGGTTCTTTTCATGAAACAGGCTTCTCATTTAATTTACAGCTAACTAAAGATATTCAAAATTTCTTGCTCGCCTCTGTTAGAAATCGATGTCCTATAATAAACTTCACTTTCATATCTGAGATGTTTACTATCACGGGGGTTGAATGTACTTATTGTAGTTTCCAATAAATCCACTAAATGCTTCTAAGGTAACTTATCAAACATTAAAGGCCAAGAAGATATTTTCAATAAGGTCTCACACTTCATTACAATAAGCCCTTAACTTGGGGTTCTTTGTCTAAAACAATCTTATTTTTTTAATTTACAACAAACTCTCAATATCCCAATACAAAGATATTCAAAATTTCATAATTTTTGCCATTTCCAAGCTTATGATTGGTGCTTGACATTCGGTTACATTATCTTTTGTATTGAACTCCACTTTTAGGGATAATGGAATCTTTTGATTTTATGAGATATATGCACCATACCTACTCTACACCCTTCCTTTAAAGAAGCTCCATCAAAACACATCATCAAACTTGAATCCTCTACAGTAACTACCTTAGGGGGTAATTTATGAAATAAAATATTATCTTCAACACTACTATCTAAAACTAATATATAACAACAGGAATCATAATCTACAATATACAAAGGTGAATTACTAGGAGATTTACTCTTACTAATAACTAGAGACAGTCATTTCCCTTTACAGTCTCCTTAGCTCCCCAACAAAAATAGGCATTGTAACACAATACATGTCCAAGTGGAGTGTGCCTTCCAACTTTATACCCAGTGATCTGGATAGTAGCATGTTAAATATTGCAAGGACATGAACCAATACTATATCCATCACTAAACATCTTACATCGATCTATGATAAACATACTACCAAATCTTTAATTAGCCTAATGGACTTGACCATCGTGGAACCAAAGAAGTACAAATCATGATAAGGTATTAGTAATCTATAGACCCAACTCCTCCATTACAACCTTTGGCATTAGGTTGTATGAAGCTCTAAAAGCAAACATACAAGTGTATAACATGACATCATGAATATTAAAATTTAAATAGAATGGACGTAGAAAATCACTCCTTTTGTCCACATGTAGCCCAAACATCACAAGGATTTTCATAATATAGATTCAAGGTATCCAAATGTTCATTTATACAATATAAGAAAAATCATGATCACAAACAAATATAAGACCAAGAAAATACAATTCCAAGAGCCCTATGTACCCCTCTTGAGACTATAATAATAAAGGAATTGTTAACCAAAGTACGTCCACCTTATTTGTTAATTAACCTAAACAAATTATTCAAAATATGCTTGATATAGGTAGGGATAACTAGGATAAAGAAAAAATTAAAAATTCATGCACTTAAAGATTCTTACAATAACCCTAAATGAGCTAGGGAGTACTTATATTTAATGGTAATTGCAACAACGATTAGCCTCACTCCACATGTTATTACTAACAAGTAAGATGTTGTTTAAAAAATAATGTCATCTTCACAACGAAAGCATCATGCAATATACATCACTTCAAAAAAAAATTCTATTTTTAATGTAATGCTTTATTATCTTACTATATAATACTTCAACATATTAATAGCAATTTAAAAATCTATCCATAAAGTTCATTTATGCTCAAAACATAAATAATATAACTCATAGTAAAACTAATAATTAAGTGTGTCTCGATTAAACCTTTTACGTTTTTTACTAACAAAATGATCACTAAACTTTTCTTACTAACAAAAAGATCACTAAAACGCTAATAAACATAGATATTTATTAGATATTGTAGTCAATGCATATATTAAATTTTATTATATATTATTGTTATTAATATTAAATATATGACTTAAACAACAAAATAGTAATAGAAATTGACATCTAAAAATTTAATTAGTGAATCAAAATATATAAAAGTCCACTAACTTAACAATCAATTTTGAGAACTGAAATATCCACACCATTTTCTAAAGCAAACTCCTCCCAACCATAATTTTTAACACCGTCATCCTTATTGAATGTCCACCAGGCACATCTTGCTTCCTTATGCTTTGGAAATTTGAAAGTTTGTATTACAACTAAGAGTATATCGTGCTCATTTATTTCCCAACAGTTGATTCTATTATGTACACCATTATGTGGTGGGAGCTTAGGGAGTTTAAACGGATCTACTTGGCGAGTGTGCTCACTTTTCCGGGTTTGGATTAGCATCCATCCATAGCGCAAATATTCCCAATGGGATACTCATCAAAATACATCATGGAATGAGATATGGCATAGAGTATTCCTGACTTAGAAGATATTATACATCTCCCTGAATCACTATTAACCAGAAATTGACGGGCAGTGACAATATCTAGAAAACCTCATCAAACTCCGGGAAAACATTGTGTTCTATTCTTCCCCCACGACCCACACGTTGCTCTGAAAGTCAAAATGCATGGGAACAACTTTGGTAGGATCATTGGTGCCTCTAAATACCCAGCTATTAATATCCACTAAATAAAGCTTTCCTTTCCAAAGGATAAGTGTATAATATTCATAGAAGGGGCCAGGACACTATGGAAGGACTGACCACCTTTGAGTGTTTACGTCTAGGGACAACATCGGTGCTACATCCCTATTGATATCCAACAACAATACTATCAGCCGATCCCCAACAACTGCGTTCAAAGTCATACCAAAAGGCTCTACTTGGAGTTCTCGAGCTATTGACGAAGTATCCAAAGCATGGAAAATCCGACCGGAGTTATGCTCTGCATTCATTATGTAACAAAAAGGTTGTTGCAGATCGAATTCATTCCAGAAAATAACTTTATTTTCGATCGCTTCCACAAAGGATTGTCCGACGGAGAATTCTGGTTCTATGGGCGATATGTGCGGAACAGTCAACACCGTGAATTCATGATGAGGGAAGGGTGACAACCTCTTGTCTCGGATAGCACACTCGATAAATTTCATTTCAGTTGCGTGGTAGCTGAAGTCATTTCAATGTTGAACTGACCAATCAAGGCAAGCCACCTAGATTGCCATTCACTTAATGTTAGGTCCCTATACTACTAGTTTAACCCCTTATTGTTATTAGTACAACACCCTTATTATATTGTTGTGCCCATGTAGTCCCCATATTGTTATTATTGTGCCCCATAGAAACCCACTATTGTTATTATTGTGCCCTTACATTATTATTATTATGTCGGCTCTAATTATATTATGTCCCATTAGACTCCTATATATAGGAAGGAGGTCTTGTCATTTGTATCATGCAAAAATTTTTCATTTGTCTAATGTAAAGTAGGTTTCCCCTCAAAGAGGCTGATTTCTAAGGTGTTTATCTCTCTTTTTATATCATTTTGTGAGCTAGTTTCATAACATTTGGTATCGAGCTTTGGATTCTAGGGTTTTGCTGCTCCAAACAGGCCATCGTGGAATTTTCGCTATAATTTATTTTACGTGATGTTTCATAAGCTAAAACAAAAACACATATGAGATGAAATCATGTTGAACCTCGGGTTTGAATTTCAGATCTTGTATCTCTATATTTGCGAATATCTGATCTGAGGAAGTTAGGATTTTTGCAAGCTCCATAATTCCATCTCAAACAAGTCATCGTGGAAGTTTCGCTATAATTGTTTTTATATGAAGTTTCAGACTCTGAAATTAAAAAAAAAATTGAGATGAGAACATGGTGAATCTCGGTCCCGAATTTTAGATCTTGTTTTGCTATATTTTGGTAGATACAATCCAAGACATTTAGGGTTTCAAAATGCTCCCGAATTACATCCCAAACAAGTGACCTTGTAAACATAGTCATAAATGTTCTCTCTATGTATCAGATTGAAATTTCATAAAAAGTGATAGAACACCGATAGACTGTAGTTTGTTGGGTATCATTTTCATAACCTAAGGTCAAAACAGTGACAAGTGGCACCTCGTACAAGTTCGCTCTACTGAACCATTCTATAATTGGGTCATCGCAAGAGATTGAGAATAATTCTTTCTTTGGGAACCCAATTGTGATCCAACACATTGAGTTAGAAAGAGGACTTAGAGGGCTATAACAAGCCAAAATTTCAAAACTTAAAGATTTGAAATTACAGAGTTATAGTCGTTTCAAGATCGAGATCCTAAAATCAAGAAAAATCGATATGAGGAAGTTTGATGGCAAGGATCCAATAAATTGGATACTACACATGGAGCAATATTTTGATCTACATGAGGTGCAACTGTTACAAAAGGTACATATTGTAGAATTTCCCACTATAGATCACCGGATTATGCAATGTACTAAAGCAAAATACTTAATCTACTTATACAATCAAACTTGTGGAAGCTTAAGCGATTTTGAGCAAGATAAAACAGAACACATATAACAGATAAGAAGATTCAATCACACATGAAACATAGAAGAATACTCTAGGGAACGTCTCAGCTAAAAACCTCACTATCTGTATTATCATACAAGTGGAAATATCTCAGGATTACACAAAGCTTTAGCTCTCAAGCTATCCAGCTCCGAGTACAATCCCTCATTGTTGCTCATAGATAAAACAAACAACAGTGGTGCCTTACTTCAGTCCTCCAAGCCTCCTATTTCCTTGTGTAGTTTCTCGTGGGTCCTCCAGCTACACCCTGTTTGATTTTCACCTCACACACAACACTGACCTCAGAATTAACTGCGTAATCCTGAAGGAGTTAACTCCTTCTGCATAGATGAGTTTCCTTTATAGGAAAAATCCTCCAACTGATAGTACAATGTCCTTGTCTTTAATCTCAACTAAGTCTTTCTTTTAACTGACATGCATGATTTATTTATGAGAGAATATTTAGTTATCTTGAGAACACTAGTTGCATGCATCCATGCATTAACTGACTGAAATCACAATTAGTTCCTCCAACTATTTGGAACTAATTTAACTGGACTTAACTCAGTTAGCTGAGCTAACTAATTACAAATCAAACACAACTCATCCTTATCTCCTTAATTAAGCGATAAATTCCTCAATCAAAGGGATAACTATTGCATGTCTTCACAAAGACTTCATGTTTGATTTTCTCCAACTAATTAACTCAAGATGAATTAATTAATTATTTTTCAAATAGCTAGTGAGACTAAATTCAAATTTTAATTCCTTAATTTTGATTCAAGGACAAATCAAAATTGGAATATATCTCGAAATGCTATTTATAGAAACACTATTTCTAGAATTTCTATTTTTTGCTATTTCTCTTGAAATGTTATTTTTATCATTTATATTTTTAGCAATTCTTGCTATTTTCAACACTCCCTCTCAACAAGAAAGTCACTCAACTCGAACCTAATCCTGAACCTTTGGAATGTTCTACATGCAACACTTCTCTCAAGTGTTGTTGCTCCAGCAACTCCAGAAACAAAAAATATCGAACCTGAATCAGAATGATGCCTTTGTCATCAAAGCCTCTGACTGCTATTGCCTCTGTCGACTGAAAACCCTACACCTCTGTGCTCTTCAGTATCTAACTACTCAAGCCTCTATCACTTTGATCTTTGACTGCATCAATCACACTAATTCTTGTTGCTGCGTCTGTGTTGCTGCTGGTCTTATCTCCCAGCACTACATCCGCACTGTACCTCCTCTCATCGTGTTGCTTCGTGATACCCACTACTGCACTGTAACTGAGTCACTGAGAAGTAAGTAACCGATCTCCCAACTGACCTCCCTGTTGGGCTAGAAACACCCTCTGCCACTGACAAGTGCTCCTTCTTTGACCTTTGCATTGCTGCAACAACTCCTTGCATCTCACACTGTTGCACACCTCTCTGTCCCATCCTGCATCGGTGCAAGACTCTTGTGCCTCTCGAGCTGGTGCAGCCTTGCGCAATCTCAGGACTCTTTCATTGTAGCTCTCTCTGCCACTCCATCCACATTCATCTCTACCCACTCAGCCAATACTGCTACTCCTCGTCGAGGTTCCCGTAGCAAGGTCTAATCAAAGAGGTTGGGTACCTCAAATGCCCTGCCCCTATTTCAGCCTTCTTGGGACTATCACATCACATTGCCCCACCTCCCACCTAGAGGTATGGATGCATGTGATCCCTCTGCCCACTTGGCTTGAAATTCCCCCTACTGGAGATCTCTGCATGAGTGAATGCCTCCACTCAGTCTCCTCTCTGCTTCTCCAGTTGTGGCTACTCCATAACCTCCTGAAGTTGCTTCACCAATTGTGGCTCCTCCATAATTGTCTGAGACTTCTTCTAGCTCTCCATGTTGAGAGGTAATGTACCCTCCCTCTCAACAACCAAATCTCCAATAGTTTCCTTGCTCCTTAAGGCTTTGCATGCATCTTGAACCTCAAGAGCATACAAATTCTTGACTTGTGAATCGATCTGCTTCACCTATCTTGTGGTTATGTGTCAAAGGAAAACCTTCCCCTTACTGAATACTACATCATAGCCTTTGCCTTCTAGCATTGCGATCGACACCAAATTTTTCCTTAGTCCTGGTACATACTTGACATCAGTCAAGGTAATGCGAGCTCCATGCTCCCTCTAAAAAACAACTATGCCTACACTTGAGACACTATAATTTTCATCATTACCCACTGCTATGAGTATCTGGAGATCTTTCTCCTCTAAGGTACTGAACAAACTCTTGTCGCTGGTCATGTGAAAAGAAGCTCCATTGTCAAGAAACCAACCACATCCCACCGTGGATGAAACCATGCATGCAATGAGTGTGAAATCAACCTTGAATTGTGGGGCTAATGCCTCACCTTCAGATCCTTCCTTGGATTTCTTCAGTGGACAATTTGTAGCAAAATGGGCCACCTCATGTCAATGAAGCATCACACTTTAGAATTTTCAAACTTCTTCCCACCATGGGAAGAACTCGATTTGGGATGAGAATCCTTCTCCTTCCCTTTCTTTGCCTTACTCGCTAAGGCACAATTTTCTTCATCCTCCTTGCATGAAGAACCATCTCTGGTGCTTCTCCTTGTCTCCACATGCATCATATCCAACCAAAGTCATTCCCAATCTGGCAGTTTCTCTCTTCCATTTACCTAGTCTTGGTAGCGATGCCACCTCTTAGGAAGAGTGAGGAGAGAAACACTCACAATGTCATCATCGGCTGTCATGATCCCTACACTTCCAAGCTCATCCTTGCAGGTGGTGAGCTTTTTCAGATATGTAGAGATCGTGTTGCCGTTTTCCCACTTGATTTTTCGAAGCTTGTCTTTCAGGGCCAGCTTCCTGTGATCTCTGATATTCTAATATATACCTTTCAATGTTTTTCACATCAAAAACGGTGTCTCCTTCCCATGGAGGCTCGAGACAATGTGGTCTCAAAATCCCTCCAGGAGGATTCTCCTTGCTCTAGCCACACATTTCTTCCATTCCACCAATTTTGTAGCATTAGTTGTTGCCAGCTTGGGGACTTCTTGATCAATGAAATCCTTTAGACTGTTATCCTCTGATACTGCTTCCATGCAATCCTTCCAAGCTATATAATTCGAGCTGCCATCAAGGGCATACTGGAGTCTTAAACCTTTGAACACCATTGGTTAAATTGAGATGTGATAAGAACTCGATTTTTATATTCAAGAACCTCAAACTTCAAACTTCTACCTTGTTTTATATTGTTCTTCGCTTTGATCACCTTTGCTCAGATATCGTGTAGAATTTCCCACTGTAGATCACGTGATTATGAAATGTACTAAAGAAAAATACTTAATCTACTTCTACAATCAAACTTGTGAAATCTTAATCGATTTTGAGCAAGATCAAATAGAACACACATAACAGAGAAGAAGATTCATTCACACATGAAACATAGAAGAACACTCTAGGGGAAGCCTCAACTAAAAACCCTGTTATATGTATTATGAAACAAGTGGAAATATCTCAGGATTACACTAAGCTTTAGCTCTCAAGCTATCCAGCTCTCAGTACAATCCCTCACTGCTACTCATAGACAAAATAGACAACACCTGTGCCTTCCTTCAGTCCTCCAAGCCTCCTATTTCCTTGTATATTTTCTCCTGGGTCCTCCAGCTGCAACTTGTGTGATTCTCACCTCACACACAACACTGACTTCTGAATTACCTCTGCAATCCTGAAAGAGTTAATTCCTTCTGCATGAATGAGTTTCCTTTATAGAAAAATTCCTCCAACTGATAGTACAATGTCCCTATCTTTAGTCTCAACTCAATCTTTCTTTGAACTAACATGCATGAGTTATTTATGAGAGAATAATCAGTTATCTGGAGAACACTAGTTGCATGCATGCATGCATTAACTGACTGAACTCACAATTATTTCCTCCAACTGTTTGGAACTAATTTAACTGGACTTAACTCAGTTAACTGAGCTAACTAATTACAACTCAAATACAACTCATCCTTATCTCCTTAATTAATGGATAACATCCTCAATCAAAGGGGTAACTGTTGCATGTCTTCACAAAGACTTCATGTTTGATTTTCTCCAACTAATTAATTCAAGATGAATTAATTATTTATTTTTCAAACAACTAGTGAGACTAAATTTGAATTTTAATTCTCAATTTTGATTCAAGGAAAAATCAAAATTGGAATATATCCTAAAATGCTATTTATAACAATGCTATTTTTAGAATTTCTATTTTTTTCTATTTCCAACAGAGTTGGAGTATATCTTGAAATGCTATTTATAGCAATGCTATTTTTAGCATTTCTTGTTGCTATTTTCAACACATATTGTATCTTTATATTTAGAACTGAATCAATTTTTATGGTATAAAGGGCTTTGTTCTTGTAAAGCACTTGTCACTTGGTTAGTTTTCATGGAAGATATGATAGTACATTATGTGGATACAAAGAGTAACACCTTCTTTAGCCAATTAATAAATCTCAAACAAAAGCGTTCAATGGAGGAACACATTGAGGACTTCCAAAAATTGAATATAAGGGTAAATGATATTCCATAGAATAAAATTATTGATGTCTTCATAGGGACTTTAAAGGATAACATTCAACATGAGGTCTGTCTTTGGGAACCTGATTCATTCGAGAAGGCATTCAGGTTGGCAAGAAAAACTGAAAGCAGAATTATGGAAATAAGGAATCCCAACACTCAAAACTATAAATATGGAAGTGTTTCTTCTCCTAGCCTTCCACAACCCACGAGGTTTACATGACAACAATTGGAAGAAAAAAGATAAAAAGGGCTTTGTTACAGTTGTGATAGCAAATACACTAAAGATCATAAGTGTGCTGAGAAGAAAATATTTTACATATATTGTGAAGAGTAGGAAGAAAAGGATCAAGAAACATAAGAATAAGAGGATATACACCAGGAACCAACCCCAAAAAATAAAAAATGCATGAGACCATATCTTGTAAAGCATTGGCAAGAATCACCACTCCTCAAACTCTCAAGATAGAAGGACATATCAAGAAGAAAAAGGTTCAAGGAGCGAAAGATCACATCGAGCATCAAGAAATGAATCCAAAAATATCTTGTAATGCATTGGCCGGAATTACCACTTTCCAAACTATCAAGATGGAAGGACATATCAAGAAGAAAAAGGTAATAGTGTTGATTGATTTGAGCAGTACCCATAATTTTATTCATTATAAGGTAGTCAAGGAATTGAATTTCTTCCTATATCCATCACCAGAGTGTCAAGTGATGGTTGCAAGTGGAGGAACCATAAATTGCTCTGGAAAGTGTCATAATATCAAGCCATCCATGGGAGAATATGTATTGAATAGCCCAATTCTTTCCATTCCAATGGGTGGTGCTGATGTTGTACTAGGAGTCCAATGGCTACAATCCTTGTGTATAATAACTTTTAATTTTCAAGAAATTTTCATGAAATTTTCTTTCGAAGGAAATAAAGTTGAATTAATGGGTATTACAGGGAAATCGGGAAATATAATCATCTCTAACGGCATGACCAATCTTCTAAAGAAACACAAAGAGGTGTAATTGCAAAATTATGTTCGCTAGAGTTTCCCACACCGAAATCATATATTTCTCCAGATCTCCAAAAAGTCTTGGACAATCATTCCAAGGTATTTGAGACTCCCAAAGGCCTCCTACCTATTCTTGATCATGATCATGCTATTAATTTGATACCAAGAAGTGTTCCTCCAAACATCAGGCTTATAGATATCCATATGCCCAAAGGAGTGAAATTGAACGTATGGTTGCCGAAATGCTAGAGGTTGGTATAATTATCAAACCAAATTCGATAAATGAAGCAAGGTATGAATGGAAGAATGATGAAGAAGGGTGGGAACTCATTCAAAACTTGCATAAGGTCCCAGTTCAAACAATATTGCGAGAACTTGACAAAGAAGGAAAAATCATATTGGAACCTGAAGCAGTCAGAGAATCGACAAATCGACAACTATGAAATAGATCAATTTTATAGTATCTCATCAAGTGGAAGAACTTACCTGCTGAAGATTCCACATGGGAGGATGATAATTTTATACAAAATCATCCAGAACTACTCAAGCATTGAGGACAACACTTTTTGAAGGAGAGGGGCATGTTAGGTCCCTATACTACTAGTTTAACCCCTTCTTGTTATTAGTACAACCCCATTATTATAGTGTTGTACCCATGTAGTCCCCATATTGTTATTATTGTGCCCCATAGAAACCCACTATTGTTATTATTGTTCCCTTACATTATTATTATTATGTCAGCTCTGATTATATTATGTCCCCTTAGACTCATATATATAGAAAGGAGGCCTTGTCATTTGTATCATCCAAGAATTGTTCATTTGTGTAATGTAAAGGAGGTTGCCCCTTTGAAGAGGCTGAATTCTAAGGCGTTTATCTCTCTTTTCTATCTTTTTGTGAGTTGGTTTCATACCACTTAACATGGGCTATTCAAACAAATTTCTTATCCCTCCATGGCTTGACATTAAAAAAACTTTCTTCTAAGCAAGTAATGTCTCCACATTTTTAATGCATGTGCTATTTCTACAAGCTCCAATTCATGACTGACATACCTACTCTCATTCCCATTTAATTTTCTTGTTTCATAACAAGTCACATGTCATTCTTGCATGGGGATTCAACACCCCACCTAGCATTTCCTTGCAAGCATATGTTCAAAGCACAAAATCATTTTCTGAATCAACTATTCTCAAAATAGCTTCATCTGTGAGTAGTTGTTTAAGTTGTTCAAAGCTAGTTGTGAACTCTGATGTCCATTATAATTTAAATCCTTTCCTATATAGTGTCATGATTGGATGCCCAATCTTCAAAAAATATCAAATGAACGTTTAGTAATATCCTAACAATGCCATGAAAGATCTAACTTTTGTATCATTTCAAGGAATATTCTACTCCATGATGGCCTTGATCTTCTCGTGATCCATTACCACTCCTTTCTTGTAAATAATATGTCCCAAGTACTAAACTTGTGATTAGAAGAAAAAGCATTTGCTAAGCTTGGCATAAAGCTTGCTCTCTCTCAAAAATTGCAATAAAAATTTCAAACGCTCTTCATGCTCTTCTCCGGTTTTTTAGTATACCAAGATATCATCTATGGATACGAACAGAAACTTGTTTAAATACGGGTTGAGTACATTGTTGATTATACACATAAATGGTGTTGGAGCATTTTTGAACCCAAATTGCACCACCACAAACTCATACTTTTCATATGTATTTATGAAGGTTGTCTTCTAGATGTCTTTTTATTCAATCCAAGATTGATGGTAATCAGACCTCAAATATTTTTTTTAGAATATCACAACCCCTCTACACTAATCAAAAAATTCATTAATTCTAGGAAGAGGGTACTTGCTATTTACTATGGATTTATTTTACTGCCTATAGTTAATGTAAAACGTGTCATCCTTCTTCACAAATAACATTGGGGCTCCCTAGGGTGATATGGGGATTTTGAAACTAATACTAATCCCAATAGTAAATAAATTCTCTCTTCAGTGGTAATCCTAGTATTTCCTTTGGAAAGACATCACTAAATTGTCTTAACATTCAGTGCTCTTCCATTCTGTCACTATTATTTTATGATTTGTTGGTTACTTTGACTGCATACAAGGCACACCCTTTCCTACAACAACTTTTAAGTCGCTGCACTAATATTTTCTTGATGGTGACAGACTTCTTTATTGTTACAATGTCAATTTATCTCCTTCATTGTTGAGACATTCTAGCAACTTCCTTTAGTAGCTATTTTTTTATGGTATACTAACCAGTCCATGTTTACTAGTACATCATAAGAGGATATGCTACTTACCATGACTATGCATGATTTAAACATGTATTACACTCACCTTTTGGTTCCCATATCGAATTGAACCAACCATGATTTCTCATGGGTTATTTTCTACAAAGCACACTTCTCAATGACCTTCAAGTTGATATAGCTAAAATTAGAACCCGGGTCAATCAAAATTGAAATAGGTAGGTTAGCGACCATAACTTCAATCTCAAACGCTGAAGCTTGATGCTTGCCTTGCCCATTATTTCGTGCTATATAGATTCATGGCACATTTTGAGCCACATCATTCACTGTCACTACTTCGAGCATTGTTGAGGAAAATATTTCCACAAGTGGTTTTCTCAACATGTCCAACATTGTATGGGCCCTTTCCTAAATCTCTCATATTCTTCGTGTTAGGTGGAAATTATACTTTGTATCTGGTTCCAAGGAAATTCGAGTTGTCTAACATTATGCCTTGTTGACATACCCCTAGCCCCCTAGATCTATAGATTATTTAGTTATGTTGTGGGAAATATGGCTCGGCAGACATCCAAGGCTCCACAATTATGTGCACCTCTTACCACCCCCAAATATCAGGTTCCATAGATGGCCCACAAACTTTATGGAAAATCTAGTCCTAGTCCTATTTAAGAATTTTGTGCATATGTATTAAACTTTTCCACCGCCGAATGCTCTAGATTCTAAATGAAACATTTGCTTGTGGAGAAATATGGTCTTATGCATAAGTTCCGCCCAATTAAATCCCACCTTAGATCTTTTGTTATGAAATATGTTTCTCTAGGAAATATGGCTTGATCCATATATGGTTCATTTCTAAAGTGCAATGGCCTATCCTGCTAGATGCTCCAAACTACCAAACACATCCATGATGTTAAGCTAGAATCTACCTCGCATGTATGAATATGCAACTACTCTTAGGAGATGGAAAATATATCTTATCTAGATACACGTCTACCAAGAGACCATCTTGTCTGGGATACAAAGTCAAAGTTTCAACCAAAACTTGTAAGAAGGATAATTCAAGGAATTTTATCAGAATTCCTTACAACAAAACATCTTCCTAGAACACCAAATTTCATCGGTAAGATCAAAGTTGTAAAAATTGACTTTCAAAGGTATTATTTCATGACCGTAACGGTTTAATGGAACCAATGAACCTAACTTACATCAGATCTCTAGAAAAGGGAGAAATAGCTCCAATGGATAGATTTCTTAAGGAAAACCACAAATCATGCCTCACTACAAGAAAAAAGGACATTGGTGAGGGGCGAAAAATGTCACCATAAGCTCATTGGTGACAGTCAAAAGAGCACTCATCACCAAAAACTGAATGTCACCAAAGGTGGAGTTGCCAAAAGTATAGGTGTTGTAGTGACATACAAAGTTCATCACCAACAATGATTTATAATGACAGATAACGACCATCACCATTTCATATCAGAAATGGTGATGGACCATAGCCTCCCTCACCAAAAACAAAACGTCACCAAAGGTGGCATCGCCAAAAATATAGGTGTTGTAGTGACATTCAAAATTTGTCACCAATAATGATTTATAATGATGGATAGCGACTGTCACCATTGCATATGAGAAATGGTGATAGACCATAGCCTCGGTCACCAAAATTTGAACGTCACCAAACGTGGCATTTTCAAAAGTATAGGTGTTATGGTGACATTCAAGGTCCATCACGAATATTGATTATAATGACAGATAGTGACCGTCACCATTTCATATGAACAATAATGGTTTATTGTGATGGACCTTTAAAGGCCATGACTATTGGTGCATATATATGGTGATGTTCATTGACCATCACCAAAAGTCACATTGCTATAAGTATAGGTGTTTTGGTAACATTCAATGTCCATCACGAATAATGACTATAATGATGGACAATGACCATCACCATTTCATATCAACAACAACGATCTATGGTTATGGACCTTTGAGGGTCGTCACTATTGATGCATATATATAGCGGTGTTCGTTGACCGTCACCATTTCATTATTTTGGTGAGGTTCAAAAAATGTCACCAAAGCTCATTGGTGATGGTCAAAAGAGCCTTCGTCATAAAAAATTTATCGTCGCCATTCCATATGGATGTCAAGGCATGATGGAATTGAACCACTAAGCTCTAAAAGCAAACATACAAGTGTATAACATGACATCACGAATATTAAAAGTTACATAGAATGGAGGCACAAAATCACTCCTCTCATCCACATGTAGCCCTAACATCACAGGGATTTTCATAATATAGATTCAAGGTATCCAAATGTTCATTTATGCAATATAAGAAAAATCATGATCACAAACAAATACGGGACCAAGAAAATATAATTCCAAGAGTCCTATGTACTCCTCTTGAGACTATAATAATAAAGAAATTGTTAACCAAAGTACGTCCACCTTAGTTGTTAATTTTAACCTAAACAAATTATTCAAAATATGCTTGATATATGTGGGGATAACTAGGATAAAGAAAAAATTAAAAATTCATGCACTTAACTATTAGCCTCACTCCACTTGTTATTACTAACAAGTAAGATATTGTTTAAAAAATAATGTCATCTTCACAGCGAAGGCATCATGCAATATACATCACTTCAAAAAAATGTTATTTTTAATGTAATGCTTTGTTATCTTACTATATAATACTTCAACATATTAATAGCACTTTAAAAATCTATCCATAAAAGTTCATTTATGCTCAAAACATAAATAATATAACTCATAGTAAAACTAATAAATAAGTGTGTCTTGATTAAACCATGTACTTTTCTTACTAACAAAATGATCACTAAACTTTTCTTACTAACAAAAAGATCACTAAAACGCTAATAAATATTGATATTATAATCAATGCATATATTATTATTGGTATTGATATTAAATATATGACTTACACAACAAAATAGTAATAGAAATTGACATATAAAAATTTAATTAATGAATCAAAATATATAAAAATGCACTAACTTTACAAGTCAATTTTGAGAACCGAAATATCCACACCATTTTCTAAAGCAAACTCCTCCCAACCATAATTTTTAACACCGTCATCCTTATTGAATGTCCACCAGGCACATCTTGCCCCGTTATGCTTTGGCAATTTGAAAGATTGTATTACAACTAAGAGTATATCGTGCTCATTTATTTCCCAACAGTTGATTTTATTATGTACACCATTATGTGGTGGGAGCTTAGGGAGTTTAAACGGATCTACTTGGCGAGTGTGCTCACTTTTCCGGGTCTGGATTAGCGTCCATCCTTTCGCTAAATCATCCATAGCGCAAATATTCCCAATGGGATACTCATCAAAATACATCATGGAATGAGATATGGCATAGAGTATTCCTGACTTATAAGATATTATACATCTCCCCGAATCACTATTAACCAGAAATTGACGGGCAGAATGACAATATCCAGAAAACCTCATCAAACTCCGGGCAAACATTGTGTTCTCCTCTTCCCCCACGACCCACACGTTGCTCTGAAAGTCAAAATGCATGGGAACGACTTTGGTAGGATCATTGGTGCCTCTAAATACCCAGCTATTAATATCCACTAAATAAAGCTTTCCTTTCCAAGGGATAAGTGTATAATATTCATAGAAGGGGCCAGGACACTCTGGAAGGACTGACCACCTTTCAGTGTTTACGTCTAGGGACAACATCGGTGCTCCATCCCTATTGATATCCAACAACAACACTATCAGCCGATCCCCAACAACTACGTTCAAAGTCATACCAAAAGGCTCTACTTGGAGTTCTCGAGCTATTGACGAAGTATCCAAAGCACGGAAAATCCGACCGGAGTTATGCTCTGCATTCATTATGTAACAAAAAGGTTGCTGCAGATCAAATTCATTCCAGAGAATAACTTTATTTCCGATCGCTTCCACGAAGGATTGTCCGACGGAGAATTCTGGTTCTATGGGCGATATGTGCGGAACAGTCGACACAGTGAATTCATGATCAGGGAAGGGTGACAACCTCTTGTCTCGGATAGCACACTCGATAAATTTCATTTCAGTTGCGTGGTAGCTGAAGTCTATCACACGGAACAGAAGGCTGCATTTTCGTGACGACGGCGGCGCTGAATCAACCAAATGTCGAAGTCTGTTCGCAATAAGCCCGGACTTGGCGTTGGGAATCAAGGAACGTAGACGACTGTGAAGAGATGGAATAATTCGATGGCTTATAAGATCGTCGTTCATAAAATTGAAACTTTCCATTGCTGTTGAACTGCCACTGATTTCTCTAAATCTCAGAGGCAGCAGATCAAAAATCTCTTCCGATTCGTGGTCATTATCTTTCACATTGTCGACATGAAAGGGTTCCATGTGATCACAACTTTGTTGCAGAAAGAATCTCCAAGATGAAATAAATCAAGAATCTCACGGAAGATTATTATCGAGTCTTATGAAATATATCTTCAATTTATAGATTCTTGAAATATATTATCGAGGTTCATGAAATATGCTTAATATATATGTATATTAAGCATGCATGAAGAAGGCCAATGTCAGTTCCGTTGAGGACATATCGGCTCACGTCGGCTTACGTGTTTCAACTAATTGAAATATGGTTTTGTTTTCAATGATTTAGTTTTGGGTGTTGGTTTTTTGGATTTGATATTATTCTCAGTCATCTGATAAATTTGAAGAGGGTTGATGTCGTGTAAAGGAGAAACTCAAATCCTTTTCTGCACATTAGAGGTATTATCAATTCCTCATCACCGAGGTCATATTGGCCGCCTCTTCGTTAACGTTTCTGTTCATTTATGTTAATTCTAAACAGATCTTATTATGGAAAGGGCTCCTCTTGGTCATTTCAACTAGAGGCTGATTTTCTCTTCAATAAAAATTTATTGTCAGAGAAAACCGTGGAAGAGGAGAGGTTGCTAATCTTTCAAACTCAATGGAGCCCATGGTAAGTTTGGCGGAGGTTAGAGATAAAAGCAAAGAGGCTGGAATTGAAATGGTTTGTTTCAATATAACCACTATTGTGCATACCATCTCTGATAATTTCTCTGTATAGTGAATCAAATTTGGGGGTATGATCCTGGTTTCTACGATGGATTAACTAATATTAATGAATATTAGTGCAAGAGGGTTTTATGAGAAAAGGGGTGTCCATTAGAGTTACTCGTGGCCTCTTTTTCCTTATTATGATCTTTGCTTTCTCTATGATGATCTTCGGAGCTCACAAATTATTGTATTCAATGGTGTTATTATTTAGGTAACAACCCATAGTTTTAATAATCTCAAACTGCTATATTCAATGTGTTTATTATTTATGGATCAACTTACAACATTAATAAATATTTTTAGTTGTAATTTTGAATGGAAAAAAGAGTTGAATCAGATTTAGTTCACAAATCCATAAGTTTGGACTACATTAAAATTCAATGAATCTATCAATATATGGTCATCCTTTGATTTCAACAAAAACTATCTATGCTTATGGTCTTTGTGCATGTTCTAGTTTATGAGACAATTCTTCATATTGTTTGCACTCACTTCTGGATTCTTCTATTAACTACAAGTCTCTGTAGAATTTTGTGCCTCAACAGCTTCTTGGAATCAACTAGCATGATACATTCTTCAAGAGCTTCAGAATGCCAACCACTTTAGAGGGTATTGGAAACAGTTTCATTAATTGCATGAACAACTTCGCAATGCCAACAACTTTAGAGGGCATTGTAAACACCTTCATCAATTGCATAAACCTTGCTCAGTTAACATTGACAAATGATATGATAAGTGGTAAAATTCCTAGTTATGTTGGGGAGCTTCCTCTTAATGGTTCTAGATTTGGATACTAACAAGATCAATCCTTGGAAAATATGGAATTCTAACACCATATGGAGTTTAGTGCAACAAATAATTCTCCTAATTGAAATATTTTTGCCCATATAGATTCTTAGTGATAACAATACACAAGTCGAGAACCTTAAGGAAATTTGTAGACTATCTAGTCTCTCATTACAATCTGGATGGGAATTGTTTACTAAGGGACTTTTCTTAAAAGAATTGTGAGTACATTAGTCTCACCACTCTTAATGTCTCAATGTGGACCAATTCTCAAGACCTTGACCAATTGTAGTGTTTGGTTCTCTCTGACAATTAGTTATTAGGCTATAACCCTACTCAAATATCTTCATATTTCCAGTAGATTTCAATCCCAAATTTGAGATTTGTGTGTCATCATGGAGGCTTTCATCGGTCCCACAATAAGTTTCAAGACACATTCTAGAAGAAATTGGCAATTGCATTATGGTTATAGAGAGCTTATAAGAAGAGAGGCTTCATACTTATCCTGGTTTAAAACTTTTCATACATTAGACCTCTCTCATGACTACCTCTGAGATTCGGATAGGGCTTCGAGATCATCTCAAGCTTCAAGGTTTCTCCTTGAAATTCAATCAATTTATAGGCATAATTCTTTACTATTGTATTAGTAGCCCTAGGTGGAGCTAAACATTATTGGCAATAAACTTACTGGTGTAATTCCTACATCTAGTAGAAATTTAAATGATGGGGTCTTTATGTGATAACAATGAGCTTTCACATAAATTTTCGCCCTTTTAGTCAAACATGGTAGATATTGTTGGCCTGTATGTGCAACAAAATAGGCTTTCTAGTAGTGTTGATGGGTTGTTCTGAGGGGGCTCTCCATGGAGAGTTCAAATGCTAAATTTGAGCTCAAACTTTTTCAATGTAGGAATTTCAACATCCCTCCGGAATATTTCATTGTTCAACTACTTGGACTTGCACAAAAATAAACTGGGCCCACAAGATACCTTCAAAGTTGGGTAGATATATGTGGAGACATCTAGAAAAGAAATTATTGAATGCCATATGTGCTATGGGATCTACTAAATCAATCCTTCTTCAACCTTTCACATAATTCACTAGAATGATCAATTCCCGTATGTGGATTATGTGATAATATCATGAAGTTGTATTGACCAGGAAACAAGGGTCTTTGAGTAGGGACAAGGAGCCTGAAATGCCAATTTAGCATTATAGAAAAATAAAAAGTCTTATTTATTGAAAACTTGGGACATTTGGGTGGTTATAGGAATTTAAAATGGAAGCATTTTTCTCTATTAAGCTAAATGGAAGAAAAATCAATGCTACCTTGGAACCAAATCTATATTTTCTTAGCAAAAGAACCAAGGAAACTCCCAACATAAATGTGGCCATGTTTGAGGAGTCTCTCCTTTGATTGACTTTAGTTGACATTTTTTAGGTCACAACTAATTTTTGCAAGAACAATATGCACATGCTTACTATATGATCATGTAGAGGATATACAATGTATGAGGATCTTAAAAATATGGCTTTCTAAAGGGGCTTGGATAGTAGAAAAAATGTGGCAGAAAAATTAAAATCCAAAGTAATTAGATAAACGAAAATGGAATAGAAATAAATTTTGATGTTAAGGACTATTATGACAAAAAATTCACTGTATTAAATTCATATTTGGAGGAAAACGATGAATTTCCCTAAATGTTTTTAATATTTCAAATTGGATTATGGGTTCCTCATTTTAATATGGGACCAATATAATGCAAGGAAAATATAAAATATTATTTAGATGGAGAAGTATTTTGTTATTTTGATTTTGACCAAGGATTATTCCTTAACATAAAGTATTTCCTTAATTACACGGTTACAAGTGTATTTTTCCAAGTGGCAGATGAATTTTTATTTGCAATTTGACTATTTTTATTTCTTCAAACAAGAAATCATAATAAGTTATAACTCACAACTCCATGTATAAGTCAAAATGCTATCCTATGTTATCCAATCATTGGCTTAAAGTGTCCTAACACATTCAAACACATTTAGGTTAGATGTCAATTCAGATCTCTATTAACAATTTTATGTTAGTTGATTTCTCCTTAAGATTGACATATTTCTCACTTTTTATATTAATTATTTGTTTACAAGTGTTGTTGATGTGGAAATGATAAACATGAGAGGCTTACCTCACTCTCCAATAGTGTGTTGTGTTGTTTTTGTTACTCAACTAGATATCAAAATGGATAATAAATTTTGAGTGTATTATGTCCCAAGTAACTATCAAAGATGTACACAACTACTGCCCCAAATTTTCTATTTGATTAAACATATAGATTAAATTTTCAATAGAGAAACTCACATCACTAGATGCAAAGTACAACACATATTATTTGATGACATCTAGGGATTTCACAATTCTACTTTCTATTTCTTTTGATGATATTTATAGATATTATTGTGATGACTGAATACATATCAAAAAAATCCGATCAATTGTGCTAATAAAAAAACTATGGAAGGGGAAGGAGAGTGAATGTTTAACAAGTCATGATAGGGTATTAGAAAAAGTTCAATTATTATATGTTTTTTAAGGTTTTGTTAGGGTGCCTTGTCCAACATTTTCCCATAAAAAGTAGTTTGTTGTCCATTACATTAGGTAAACCTTTTTGATTTTTCAACATAGGTTGCTTTGTGTGATGAGTTCCCCCCTTAATATTTCACATTATAGATTTGTTTTGTTTCTGATGGTTTTGGATATTTCATGCATTTTGTATCATGCTTCAAGTTGTTTTATGATTCACCCACTCTTCATGTATGACTTCCCCACCCTCATATAACAAATTTAAATCTTGGCATTTCCTAATCTTGAGTCTACAAGTTGTAGGTTAACTAACATAGTAATAGTTTACATATGCAAGTAATATTATTGGACTAGTAATATTAGAAAAGATATTGCTACGAGAGAAAATCAAGAGTTCTCATTCTGTATATAAAATCCGCAATTTATGCCTATAGATATTGAACCATATTCCCCAATTACTAAAAAGTGAAACGTATAAGTTCCTTCTAATGTGCACACAAACTAATATCTATATATTCTTATTCTTTAAATATATCAATAATCTCCAAGATAATTATGATCTAGTGTTTCTAAAAATTCTTAATATATATTTATATTAACCATGCATGAACAAGGCAAATGTCAGCTCACGTCTTTTTAAACTTTGTTTTCTATGTTGAGGACATGTCGGTTCACATGTTTCAACTAACTGAAATACAATTTTGTTTTCCACGATTTATTTTTGGGTGTTGTTTTGTTGAATTTGATTTTGTTCGTGATTTGATAAATTTGTAGAGGGTTGATGTGGTGTAAAGGGAACACAAATCCTTTTTTTCATATTAGAGATATTGCCAATTTCTCGTCATTGAGGTCATACTGGACTCCAGAATTGGTTAACATTTCTGTTCATTTATGTTAATTCTAAGCATATCGTATTATGGAAAGGGCTCGTCTTCGTCATTCCAACAAGAGGCCAATTTTTTCTTCATTGAAAATTGTGAGAGAAAACAGTTGAAGAGGAGAGGTCACTAATGGAGCCCATGGTAGCTTTTGTGGAGGTTAGAGATATAAGCGAAGAGGCTGAAATTGAAATGGTTTGTTTCAATATAACCACTATTGTGCATATCATCTCTCATAATTTCTTTATATCTTGAATCAAATTTGGGGGTTTGATGTTGGTTTCTAAGAATATTCATGCAAAATTGTTCCAGACTAGAGGATTTTATGAGAAAAGGGATGTCCATGAGTTTTACTCGTAGCCTTTTTTTCTTTATTATGATATTTTCTTTCTCTGTAATGATATTTGGAGAACACAAACTTACAAGGCAATGGAAAAAGTTTCATCAATTGCATGAACAACTTCACAATGCCAACAAATTTAGAGGGCATTGGAAACACCTTCATCAATTGCATAAACCTTGCTCAGTTAAATGATATGATAAGTGGTAAAATTCCTCGTTATGTAGGGGAGCTTCCTCTTAATAGTTCTGGATTTGGATACTAACAAGATCAATCCTTGGAAAATATGGAATTCTAACACCCTATGGAGTTTAGTGCAACAAATAATTTTCCTAATTGAAATCATTTTTCCCATATAGATTCTTAGTGGTAACAATACAAAAGTGGATAACCCTAGGGAAATTAGTAGACTCTCTAGTCTCTCATTACAATATGGATGGGGATTATTTATTAAGAGAATTTCCTTAACAAAATTGTGAGTACGTTAGTTTCACCACTCTTGATTTGTGAAATAATGTCTCAATGTGGACCAATTCTCAAGACCTTGACAAATTGTAGTGTTTGGTTCTCTCTCACAATTAGCTATTAGGCTTTTAATATATATTTCTAGTAAATTGCAATCCCAAATTTGAGACTTGTGTGCCATCATGGAGCCTTTGATTGGTCCCAGATAAGTTTCAAGACACATTCTAGAAGATATTGGAAATTGAATTATGGTTATAGAGAGCTTATAAGGAGAGAGCCTACATACTTATCCTGGTTTAAAATTTTTCATACATTAGACCTCTCCCACTACTACGTCATTGAGGAGATTCTGATAGGGCTTGGAGATCTTCTCAAGATTCAAGGTTTATCCTTACAATTCAATCAATTGATAGGAATAATTCTTACCTATTGGTATTAGTAGCCCTAGGTGGAGCTAAACATATTTTGCGATAAACTTAGTGGTGTAATTCATATATCTCCTAGAAATTTAAATGACGGGGTCTTTATGTGATAAAAATGAGATTTCACATAATTTTTCACCCTTTTAGTCAAACATGGTAGATATTGTTGGCCTGTATGTGAAACAAAATAAGCTTTCTAGCAGCATTGATGGGTTGTTTTGTGAGGGCTCTCCATGGAGAGTTCAAATGTTAAATTTGAGCTCAAACATTTTCAATGTAGGAATTCCAACATCCCTAGGGAATATTTCATAGTTCAACTACTTGTACTCGCACAGCAATAAATTGGAACCACAAGATACCTTCAAAATTGGGTAGGCTTGTGAAATTCATGTATGTGTAGATCTCTAGAAATGAAATTAGTGAATGCCAGATGAGCTATGTGATCTACTAAATCAACCCTTCTTCAACCTATCACATAATTCACTAGAATGATCAATTCCCATATGTGGATGATGTGATAATATCACGAGGTTGTATTTACCAGGAAACAAGGGTCTATGAGTAGGGACAATGGGCCTGAAATGCCAATTTAGCATTACAGAAAAATAAAAAGTCTTATTTATTGAACATTTGGGACACTTGGGTAGTTATAAGAATTTAAATTGGAAGAATTTTTCTCTATTAAGCTAAATGGAAGAAAATCAATGTTACCATCGAACCAAATCTATAATTCCTTAGCAACAAAACCAAGGAAACTCCCAACATAAATGTGACCATGTTTGAGGAGTCTCTCCCTTGATTGACTTTAGTTGACATCTTTTAGGTCAGAACTAATTTTTTCAAGAACAATATGCACATGCTTTCTATATGATCATGTAGGGCATATACAATGTATGAGGATCTTAAAAATATGGCTTTCTAAGAAGGCTTGGATAGTAGAAAAAATGTGGCAGTTTATATTGTGAAAAAATTAAAATCCAAAGTAATTAGATAAAAGAAAATGGAATAGAAATAAATTTTGATGTTAAGCACTATTATGATAAAAATGTCACTGTATTAAATTCATATTTGGAGGCAAATGATGAATTTCCCTAAATGTTTTTAATCTTTAAAATTGGAGTATGGGTTCCTCATTTTAATATGGGACCAATAAAATGCAAGGGAAATAGAAAATATTATTTAGATGGAGTAGTATTTTGTTATTTTGATTTTGAGCAAGGGTTATTCCTTAACATAAAGTATTTTCTTAATTAGGTTGTTACAAGTGTATTTATCCAAGTGACAAATGATTTTTTATTTCCAATTTGATTGTTTTTATTTCTTCAAACAAAAAATCATAATAAGTTATACCTCACAACTCCATGTATAAGTCAAAATGATATCCTATGTTATCCAATCATTGGCATAAAGTGTCCATTTTTAACACATTCAAACACATTTAGGTTAGTCTATGTCAATTCAAATCTATATTAACATTTCTATGTTAGTTGATGTATCCATGGAATTTAAATATTTGTCACTTTTTAATATTAATTATTTGTTTACAAGTGTTGTTGATGTGGAAATGATAAACATGAGAGGCTTACCTCACTCTCCAATAGTGTGTTGTGTTCTTTTTGTTACTCAACTAGATATCAAAATGGATAATAAATTTTGAGTGTATTATGTCCCAATTAACTATCAAAGATGTACAACAGGTCTGCCCCAAATTTTCTATTTGATTGAACATATAGTTTAAATTTTCGATAGAGAAAATCACATCACTAGATGCAAAGTACAACACATATATTATTTGAAGACATCTAGGGATTTCACAATTCTTCTTTATATTTATTTTAATGATATTTATAGATATTATTGTGATGGAATGCACATCCATCATAGGAATATCACAAACATCCCATGAATTGTGCTAATAAAAAAACTGTGCAAGGGGAAGGAGAGTAAATGTTTAACAAATCATGATAGGGTATTAGGAAAAGTTCAATATTTATATATTTTTTAAGGTTTTGGTAGGGTGCCTTTTTCCAACATTTTCCCATAAAAGTAGTTCGTTGTCCATTACATTATGTAAACCTTTTTCATTTTTCAACATAGGTTTCTTTGTGTGATGAGTTCCCTCCCTAAATGCTTCACATTATAGATTTGTTTTGTTTCTGATGGTTTTGGTTATTTCATGCATTTTGTATCATGCTTCAAGTTGTTTTATGATTCACCCACTCTTCATGTATGACCTTCCCACCCTCTTATAACAAATTTAAATCTTGACATTTCCTAATCTTGCATCTACAGGTTATAGGTTAAATAACATAGTAATAGTTTACATATGCAAGTAATATTATTGGACTAGTAATATTAGAAAAACTAATGATGCTAGAGAAAATCAAAAGTTCCCATTCTACAGATTATAGGTTAAATAACATAGTAATATTTTACATATGCAAGTAATATTATTGGACCAGTAATATTGGAAAAAATATTGATGCGAGGGAAAATCAAGAGTTCCCATTCTATATATCAAATCCACAATTTATGCCTTTAGATATTGAAGCAATTCATATTTCCCAATTGCTAAAAAGTGAAACATATAAGTTCTTGTGGGCACACACATATATTCTTTAAATATATATATAATCTCCAAGATAATTATGATCTAGTTTTGAAAATATATATTTATATTAAGCATGCATGAACAAGGCCAATGTCAGCTCACGTCTTTTTAAATTTTGTTTTCTACGTTGGGGACATGTTGGTTCATGTGTTTCAACTAATTGAAATACAATTTTGTTTTCCACGATTTATTTTTGGGTGTTGTTTTGTTCGATTTGATTTTCTGAGTGATTTGATAAATTTAAAGAGGGTTGATGTGGTGTAAAGGGAATGAAAATCCTTCTTTTTCACATTGGAGATATTACCAATTCCTCATCATTGAGGTCATATTGGACTCCAGAATTGGTTAACGTTATTGTTCATTTATGTTAATTCTAAACATATCCTATTATGGAAAGGGCTCATCTTGGCCATTCCAACAAGAGGCCAATTTTTTCTTCAATGAAAATTTGTTGTGAGAGAAAACAATTGAGGAGGAGAGGTCGCTAATCTTTCAAATTCAATGGATTCCATTGTAAGTTTGGCGGAGGTTAAAGATATAAGTGAAGAGGCTGAAATTGAAATGCTCTTTTTCCATATAACCAATATTGGACATATTATATATGATAATTTCTCTATATCGTGAATCAAATTTGGGGTTTGATGCTGGTCTCTCCCATCGATTAACCATATTTATTCATGAAAAGGTGTTCGAGACTAGAGGGCTTTGTGAGAAAAGGGATGTCCATGAGTTTTACTTGTGGTCTCTTTTTCTTTATTATGATGTTTACTTTTCTGTGATGATATTTGTAGAGCACAAATTATTGTATTCAAGGCTGCTATTATTTAGGGAGAAACTCACAACTTTAATAAACCCAAAATTTTCTATTCAAAGGTGTTTATTATTTCTCGAATAACTCACAATATCAATAAACCTTTTTAGTTATAATTTTGTTGGAAATAATATTGAGAGGGGGGGGTGAATGAGTATTATCAAGTTCTTTTAATAAATCTTCCTTATTTATACTTTGAATTATTTTTGTATGTCAATACCATAAAATAATGAGCATGAAGAAGAAAAACAGATAGTCACACCAAAGAACACGAGATGTAAGGTGGAAACCCAATGTGGGTGAAAACCACCTGTTGCAATATGTCTTTATCTTCTTTCAAATTAGAAACTCCTTTACAATGATTTTGTACTGGTGCAGTCCTTTACCAGTACACAGGCTGCAACCTGCAGAGAGCTACAACTCTCTCTCGTTTTCCAGTCTCTCGTGGAAGGAAGCTACAACCCCCTACTTCTTTTCTTTCAAGGATCTCTTTTCATAAATTTTCAAACTGGATCTATGAACATCAAATGATCATCAAGTACAAGTAAATCACCCAGTCAACTGTAGTAACCAGATCAATAGTAACAGTAAACTAAACCCATAACACCTTATCAACAGAGAAAAGTCAGTCAAATAAACTCCTTAAGACAGATACGCAATTTTTTCTTTATTTGGCACGCGTTGCTACGCACTTCACCTTCTGCACCTCTGGGTATCCCCGCAGAGAGCCTTGAGCTGCACTGCATATCCACTCACTGTTCCTTTAAACGCGCCGCGTACCTTCACTGTGCCCACCCACCCACTGCTTCTATCACACCGCGTACTACTACTGTGGCCACGCACTCTCAGATGCTATCGCGCCGTGTATCTACGCACCTGCGGCTTCTGTAGCGCCGCGTACTTTCACTGTGCCTCCGCACCTAAACCTCTGTCGCACTGCGTACCCACGCACTGCGCCTTCCTCTGTTGTGCGTACCCATGCATTGCGCCTTCTTCTGCTGTGCGTACCCACGCACTTGCATTGTTAATCACCTGCGTACCTCTGATTAGGGCTGAATTGGCAGTCCCCCGGTGTGCCACAGATAGTTAGATGCCCAGATCTGATTATGCGCCCGAGAGATCACACTTCATAGATTCACTTTCAACTTCACTTTTATATAGATCAAGCTTTTAAACCGATAACCCAATATTTCATATCTTAAGATATTCAATTTGCAAAAGATGCATTAGCCAAGTGATCTCCTTCCCTATTTATAGTCAAGCCCTTATTCACACCATGGGACAAAACCATCAATAACCAATACAAGGGATCCAAACCGGGGCAAAATTAGTTCCTATACCACGGGCCAAAACCATAGAATCAAGAACGGCGGGCTAAATACCACGGGCCAAACATAAGAAACCCCACGTGAGCGTGCTTCTCTGCCTTGAAGTGAGTGAACTGGGGGTACGCACCTCATGAACAGGTAACCTGCGAGTATGAATGCACTTCCTGGGCGACGTACCTGCGGGTACGCACCTTTTGAACCATTCACCTGCGTACCTCTTAATTTCCAATATTTTGAGAGCCTGATCAGAGCATTGACACTTGAGGGTGTTGCAATCAAGTACAACATCTGTAACATAGAGCCATACCAGAATCATAATGCCAACAATCTCCCCCTTTGGACTTGATGGCAACCTCAAGATCCTCAACGTCATTCTCCCCCTTTGACATCAAGGGCAAAGAGTTATGCTCCCAATAAGAACATGCTCCCCCTGACTATAAACCAGATCTGCAAAGAAGAACCATAATCCACCAAAGACCATAAATGACCATGAAAGAGGTAGAGGCATATTGCAGCAATATTCAGACCAGCATCCATGATCTCCTTCTCCATAATGCCAACAGTGCATTATATGCTCCCCCTGAACCTATGCCATTCGATCTTCGATCAATTCGCAACCCCGCACATGTACGCATATGCCCCAGATGAGCCTTGCGTACAACCAACAATCAGAAGAGATTCAACAACATGATGATGCATCAACAACCCCCAGCTTTTGCCTGAGGTATTCAAAAGTCTCCGTGGGCAATGGTTTGGTAAGTATATCAGCAACTTGTTCCTTAGAAGGAACATACTCCAACTTGACCTTTTGTTCAAGCACTTGTTCCCAGAGAAATTGATACTTGATTGGTATGTGCTTGGTCTTTGAATGCATGACTGGGTTCTTTGAAATGCTGATTGCACTTGTGTTATCACACAAGATGGAGATAGGTGGTGTACAAGTGATTTGAAAATCCTGCAAGCTCTGCATCATCCAAAGGAGTTGAGTGCAGCAAGATGCAGCAGCAACATATTCCGCTTCAGCTATAGAGAAGGCAATCGAACTTTGTTTCTTGCTGAACCAAGATACTAATCTGGAACCCATAAAGAATGCACCGCCACTTGTGCTCTTCCTGTTATCCACGATTCCGGCCCAATCTGCATCTGTATAAGCATGAAGTGTGATATCTGTATCTCTAGGATACCATAAGCCATAGTTTTGAGTTCCTTGAAGATATTTGAAGATTCTCTTTACTGCCTGAAGATGAGCTTCCTTTGGATTTTCCTGAAATCTTCCAACTATTCCTACTGCATGCATTATGTCTAGTCGGGTACCTGTCAAATAAAGTAGACTTCCAATCATAGATCTGTAGGTTGGTTGATGCACTGCTGCTGATTCATCATTTGCACTGAGGCTACATCCTGTGACCATGCGTGTACATACTGGTTTTGCATCTTCCATGTCATATTTCTTCAAAATCTGCTGGAGATACTTGGTTTGAGACAAAAAGATCCCTCCTTCTTTTTGTTGGATTTTCAAACCAAGAAAATATGTCAGTTCTCCCAGCAAGGACATTTCGAATTCTTTCTGCATTACCAAGGCAAAGATTTGACTCATAGCTTCTTCATTGCTGCCAAAAAGAATGTCATCTACATACACAACAAGTATTAGCAATTTGTCATTTTCAACTTTTATATAAAGATTGCTATCTGCTGATCCTTTTGAAAAACCTTGTTGATGAAGATATTTGTCCAAATGATAGTACCAAGCCCTTGGAGCTTGTTTGAGACCATAGAGAGCCTTTTTCAATCTGCATACAAGATTTGGATCATTTCCTAGAATGAAACCATCTGGCTGCTCAATGTATACTTCTTCTTCCAAGTCTCCATTCAGAAAGGTTGATTTCATGTCCATTTGAAATACTTTGAAGTTTTGAAAGCTTGAGAGAGCAAGGAACATTTGGATGGCCTCAAGTCTTGCAATAGGAGCAAAAGTTTCTTCAAAATCTATTCCTTCTTGCTACGCATACCCTTTACAAACAAGTCTGGCCTTGTTTCTAATTACTTCTCCATTTTCATTCAATTTATTTTTGAAGACCCATTTTGTCCCTATAACATTCTTATCCTTTGGTCTAAGAACCAACTCCCAAGTGTTGTTCTTTTCGATCTGCTCAAGTTCTTCATCCATTACTTTGACCCAACATTCATCTTTGCATGCCTCTTTCACATTTTGTGGTTCAGTGGAAGAGAGTAATGCCAAATAGCTTGAAGCTTCTGCAATTGTTCTTCTTATTTGTACACCTGCTTCTTTCTGCCCCAAAATCTGAGATTCTGGATGATTCTTCTGAACATATCTGGATGGAGTCTTCTCTTCTATCCTTATCTTCTCCTCTGGTTCTTCTTGAGGTTCTTCTTCTTCATCATTCTGTCTTTGAGGGTAGTCTTCATCTTCTTCGATATCTTCATGATTTACTTGCCTAGGAATGTATCCCTTCTCATCAACCACTACATCAATGCTGTCAACAATTCTTCCAAGTCTTTTATTATAGCACTTGTATGCTTTGCTGTGTGGAGAATAACCAAGAAGAATGCCTTCATCTGCTCTAGGTTCAAGTTTGCCAAGTTGCTCATCAATATTTTTAATATAGCATTTGCTCCCAAAGATTTTGAAGTGCTTTACCGAAGGAGTCTCACCATACCAGAGCTCATGAGGGGTTTGAGTGTTGTTCACCCGGACATTTGTTTTGTTGAGAATAACAACCGCAGCATATGCAACTTCACCCCAGAAATTTTTGGGAGTTCCAGAATCATTAAGCATAGCACGAGCCATTTGTTGGACTGTTCTGTTCATTCTTTTCACCACTCCATTTTGCTGAGGAGTTCTAGCTGTAGAGAATTCTCTTCTTATCCCATGTTCTTCACAGAAATCAAAAAATTCATTTGAAGTAAACTCCCCACCTCTGTCGGATCTAAGGCACTTAATTTTGTATCCTGATTTATTTTCAACCAATGCTTTAAAGGATTTGAATTTTTCGAATGCTTCATCTTTGTGCTTCATAAGTCCTAACCAGAAAAACCTGGAGAAATCGTCAATGAATAATATCAAGTATTCTTCTCCTCAAGGTGTCCTTTTTCTGAATGGTCCACATACTTCTGTATGTACAAGCTCAAGAGGCATGCTAGCTGATCCTTCCTTCTCTGGAAAGTTAGTTCTGGTTTGCTTTCTAAACTGACATGATTTGCATATGGTGTTGTCTGGAATTTTGATATCTGGAAGACCGCGAATTGCCTGATATTTGCATGCTTTCCTTATTTGTGAAAAGCTTAGATGCCCCAACCTCCGGTGCCATAACTAGTGTTCATCATCCTTGCTTAGATAGCATTGTTGTTGTCCTTCTTCAAATATGTATAGATTATTTGGAGTTCTTTCACCTTTGATCACCGTTTTACCTGTATCAAGATCACGAAGAAGACATCCATTTGATCTAAATATCACCTCGGTTCCTGGATCACACATCTGGCTGACACTCAGAAGATTATGCTTCAATCCATCAACATACAAAACATTTCTAGCTTTGACCTTTTCTTTTAACTGAGCAGTGCCTTTTCCTTTTATAGCTGCAGGAGTATCATTTCCAAAAGAAACTTTCTTTCCCATTTCTAAAGCAGAATATGATTCAAGTTTTTCTTTATCACTTGTCATATGCTTCGAACATCCACTGTCAATGTACCATAGATTTTCTTGTCCCTCTGCATAAAATGCTATCCCACATCTTTCTCTTTGTGGTTCCTTTATTCTCCATGTTTTGGTGCTTGAGGCTTATTCCTTTGTCTGCTGAAACCTGCTCCTGCATTCAGAATCTTCATGACCAAAGTTATTGCAAATAGAACATTCAACTTCATTTTCAAGAGTTGAAAAGTTGTTATAGGTCCTTTTTGTAATCCCGGTCATACTTCTTTGTTTTTTATCTTCTCTAGTCATGATTGTTTTATATGCAACACATTGAGCTACTTTGTGACCAAGGTTATGGCAAGAGAAGCATTGTCCATTGAAGAAGCTTCTGCAGTTACCAAATCTTTCGGCCAAATGATTGTAATTTCTATTGTCATCCATTCTTGAAGCAAATTGAGAGGATTTTACCTGTGGCTGGTCGTAGCTTTTGTTTATCCTTAAGATGGATTGCCCCTGGTTTACCTGATAGTCTTTGTTTGTTCTTGATGTAATTCGTCCCTGCTTTACCTGGTGATCTCCATTGTGCTTTTGCTCATTCCTTCTTGCTGCATCAAGATAACTCTTTGAGGTGGATGCTTGAGAAGTTTCTCCATTATACCCCAGACCTGTCTTGTTTAGTGGAGAACGTTGTACATTGATGATCTCATCCAGAGTTTCAGATCCTTTGAAAAACTTAAGATTAATAGCCTTTGTTTTCTCAATCTCTTTCCTAAGACCAACAATTTCACCTTCTAATTTTTCAAAATATTTTTCTTTTTCATCAATTTGAAATTGTAGAGTATCAATGATCATATTCTTTTCTTCTATACATCTCTTGAGTCTAGAAATTTATTCATAAAGGCTATCCACATCTATAGCATCCATGTAATCATCATCTTCAAATGCCATTAAAAGTTTATAGTCATTACCTCGTTCATCTTCATCACTATTTGATAAACCATCACTATCTTCATGAGTGTAGTAGCTTTTTGCATTTTTTTTCTTGTTCCATCTACCAGGTTCCTTTCCTTTGTCAATCTTATCCTTATGAGGACATTTCGCAGCAAAAAATTTAAAAGGTAAGTTATCTTTGAACCTTCCAGTACCCCGTTGAAGATTTCTGACAAAATTTGATTCTTCTTCTTCTTCTAGCGCATGACTTGCTTCATAGTAGTCTCCTTTGCCTAAAGCCTTGAAAGCAGCTTCTCTCCTGTCTGATGGACCTCCTTTTCTCATTTCATAAGCAGTTAGAATTCTGTGTAGCTGAGACATAGTAAGAGTTCGTAGATTTTCCTTTTCTTCTATTGTAGACACTTTAGATTCAAATTTGGGGGACAATGATCTTAAAACTTTTTCAACCACAATAGCTTCTTTTATTTCTTCACCCAAGTTTTTCATGCAATTAAAAATCTCATCTACCCGGAGGAAAGAGTTAGCCACACTTTAATCATTATACATTCTGATATTCTCATACTAAATCCTGAGGGTTTGAAGTTTAGCATGCTTTACCTGTTCATCTCCTTCGTAGCTCAAGACAATCTTGTCCCATATTTCCTTTGCGGATTTATATTGCATAACCTTCACGAATTCTGTTTGAGATAAGCATCCTAGCAGAGTATTGACTGCTTTAGCATTTGTTTCATATTTCTTCTTCTCGGCCGGATCTGTAGGAGTAGCTGAAGGAAAAGTGTAGCCTGTATCTATGATATCCCAAACTTCTGCACCAAGAGATTGAGGATAGGCAGTAACTCTTACCTTCCAATAATTAAAGTTTTTCCCATCAAAAATTGGTGGCCTGATTGATGCTTCCCTCTCGTAGTTGCTCATGATGAATGATCTTCCTTCAAGCGATCAAGCTTCTCTGAAGGACTTGCTATGTACCAATTGTTGGAAATAATACTGAGAGGGGGGAGTGAATCAGTATTATCAAGTTCTTTTAATAAATCTTCATTATTTATACTTTGAATTATTTTTGTATGTCACTACCATAAAATAATGAGCATGAACAAGAAAAACAGATAGTCACACCAAAGAACACCAGATATAAGGTGGAAACCCAATGTGGGTGAAAACCACCTGCTGCAATATGTCTCTATCTTCTTTCAAATTAGAAATTCCTTTTACAATGATTTTGTATTGGTGCAGTCCTTTACCAGTACGCAGGCTGCAACCTGCAGAGAGCTACAACTCTCTCTCGTTTTCCAGTCTCTCCTGGAAGGGAGCTACAACCCCCTACTTCTTTTCTTTCAAGGATCACTTTTCATAAATTTTCAAACTGGATCTATGAACATCAAATGATCATCAAGTACAGGTAAATCACCCATTCAACTGTAGTAACCAGATCAATAGTAACAGTAAACTAAACCTAGAACACCTTATCAACAGAGAAAATTCAGTCAAATAAATGCCTTAAGACAGATACGCAATTTTTTCTTTATCTGGCATGCATTGCTACGCACTTCACCTTCTACACCTCTGCGTATCCCCGCAGAAAGCCTTGAGCTGCACTGCGTATCCACGCACTATTCCTTTAAACGCGCCGCGTACCTTCACTGTGCCCATGCACCCACTGCTTCTATCGCGCCGCGTACTACTACTGTGGCCACGCACTCTCAGATGCTATCGCGCCGCGTATCTACGCACCTGCGGCTTCTGTAGCGCCGCGTACTTTCACTATGCCTCCACACCTGAACCTCTGTCGCACTGTGTACCCACGCACTGCGCCTTCTTCTGTTATGCGTACCCACGCACTGCGCCTTCTTCTGCTGTGCGTACCCACGCACTTGCACTGTTAATCACCTGCGTACCTCTGATTAGGGCCGAATTGGCAGTCCCCCAGTGTGCCACAGATAGTCAGATGCCTAGATCTGATTATGCACCCGAGAGATCACACTTCATAGATTCACTTTCAACTTCACTTTTATATAGATCAAGCTTTTAAACCGATAACCCAATATTTCAGATCTTAAGATATTCAATTTGCAAAAGATGCATTAGCCAAGTGATCTCCTCCCCTATTTATAGTCAAGCCCTTATTCACACCATGGGACAAAACCATCAATAACCAATACAAGCGATCCAAACCGAGGCAAAATTAGTTCCTATACCACGGGCAAAAACCATAGAATGAAGAACGGCGGGCTAAATACCATGGGCCAAACATAAGAAACCCCACGTGAGCGCGCTTGTCTGCCTTGAAGTGAGTGAACTGGGGGTACGCACTTCATGAATGGGTAACCTGCAAGTATGAACGCACTTCCTGGGCGGCGTACCTGCGGGTACGCACCTTTTGAACCATTCACCTGCGTACCTCTTAATTTCCAATATTTTGAAAGCCTGATCAGAGCATTGCCACTCTAGGGTGTTGCCATCAAGTACAACATCTGTAACATAGAGCCATACCAGAATCATAATGCCAACGAATTTCAAATCAAGAAAAGAGATGGATTCGATCTATTTCAAAAGCCCATAAGTTTCGACTACATTAAAATTCAATGAAGTTATCAATACATAGTCATCCTTTAATTGCTTGCATTGGAGTAGGATATACATACTTTCAGGGTTCAACAAAAACTGTCTATTCTAATGGTATTTGTGCATGTCCTCATTTATAATACAATTCTTCATATTGTCTCGACTGACTTTTGGATTCACTTTTTCTTTCTATTAGCTACAAGTTCTGAGCAGAAGTGTGTACATTTGTAACTTCTTGGAATCAACCAATAGAATATTTTCTTTAAGAACTTCAGAATTCCAAACAACATTAGAGGGAATTGGAAACACCTCCATCAATTGCATGGAATTACTTACTTAGTTAATATTGACAAACAATATGATAAGTGGAAAAATTCCTCATTATGTAGGGGAGATTCCTCTTATGTTTTTGGATTTGGATATGAACAACTTTAGAGGACCAATCCTTGGAAAATATGGAATTCAAACATCCTCATGGAATTTAGTGCAACAAATAATTTTCTTAATGGAAATCTCTCCGCGCATATAGATTCTTAGTGGTAACAATAAATAAGTGGAGAACCGTATGGAAATTGGTATACTATCTAGTCTCTCATTACGTTCTTGATGGGAATTGTTTACTACAAGATTTTCTTTAAAAGGTTGTGAGTACATTAGTCTCCCCACTCTTGATTTAGGAACCATTGTTTCAATATGTCAATTCTCAATTGACATATTGACCAATTATAGTGTTTGATTCTCTCCTATAACTAATTGTAAGGCTTTATCCTGACTCAAGTATATTCATATTTTTAGTAGATTACAATTCAAAATTCAAGATTTGTGTATCATCATGGAGTCTTTGATTGGTCATACAATCAAGTTTGAGAACACATTTGAGAAGAAATTTGTGGTTGCTTTGTGGTTATAGATTTTCTTCTTAGCAACAAGCTTATAAGGAGAGAGCCTACATCCCTATATTGGTTTAAAGTCTTTCCTATATTGGACCTCCCCCATAGCTAGCTCATTGGAGATATTCTAATAGGGATTGGAGAATGTCCCAAGCTTCAAGGGCTCCTCTTGGCATTCAATCAAATGATAGGCGTAATTCCTACCCCTCAGTAGGTATTAGTAGCCCTTGGTGAAGCTAAACATTATTGGAAATACAATTATTGGTGTGATTCATATATCTCATGGAAATTTAAGTGCGCTAGTCTTTATTTGATAAATATAGAAATAAATCGAAATTTGCAGTTATTATTGAAATCAGTAGACACAAATTTATTCTTCTAAATTGTGTGGAAGAAAACACACAATAGAAACACATGAAATCATTCAATTACAATGAACACAATTTTTTTATTTACTCTGGAAGCCAACTGGGAAAACCCCTCATTTGTTTGTGTTATATCATATGAGAACAATGATCTATTACAATGGTTGCTTCAATTATTAAAGCTAAAGTTGTATTGCAATACTGATATCCTCATGATGTGTACTCCTTATACTAATATCCTTTCACTTATAATAATAAAGTGGGAGCTAGCACACTTTCATGCATATGATGTTAATATAGTAGAACTATTCTTGTTGTATTGGCAATGTATGTTATTTAACTTACACATATGCTTATGAACTACTTTGTATGCATTTGTAAGAATCTTTATGAATGTATGTTGTTGGATTAACTCATCATTTTAAATTGTGGACTATTCTGTATTTTAGCTTGTGATGCCATTTCGCTCGTGTGTTCCTTCCAAGCCGTGTACTATTACAAGCTTCTAAGGGGCACGATTCTTTTCCCCCTCTATGTGTTAGAACCTTCATGTAACACACTTAACTCTCTTTGGGGTCACACACTTGATCTCACCCAAAGTTATCATACTTCCCTCTGCACACTACCGTTGTCAAGGCATTACATTACCACCCACTACTGGGACTCCTACTCCAAATGGTGTGAGGTCTACTTGGGACTTTATATTGGGGAGATCCCCTGAATGTTGGCGGGTCCAACACCAGCAACACTTCCATATTCTCTAGGATAAAGAATTGTGAAAGGAAATAGGAGGAAGTAGGAGGTCTATTTTGGCGTACTACAATACTGATATCCTCATGGATATTTAAATGTGTTATTCTTTATGTGATAACTATATAAATAACTCGAAATTATCAGTTGCTAATGAAATCTGAATGAAATCAACAGACACAAATTTATTCTACTAGATTGTGTGGAAGGAAAACATACAATAGAAACACATGCAATCATTCAATTACAATGAACACAATTTTTTTTATTTACTTGGGAAGCCAATTGGGGAAAACCCCTCATTTTTTTGTATTATATTAGATGAGAACAATGATCTATTGCAATGTTTGCTTCAATTCTTAAAGCTAAAGTTGTACTGCAATATTGATGTCCTCATGATGTGTACTCCTTATACTGATATCCTTTCACTTATAATAATAAAGTGGGAGCTAGCACACTTTCATGCATATGATGTTAATATAGTAGAACTATTCTTGTTGTATTGGTAATGATATGTTATTTAACTTACACATATGCTTATGAACTACTTTGTATGCATTTGTAAGAATCTTTATGAATGTGTGTTTTTGGATTAACTCATCATTTTAAATTGTAGACTATTCTGTATTTTAGCTTGTGATGCCATTTCAATCGCTTGTTCCTTCCAAGCCGTGTACTATTACAAGCTTCTAAGGGGCACACTTCTTGTCCCCCTCTATGTGTTAGAACCTTCATGTAACACACTTAACTCTCTTTGGGGTCACACACTTGCTCTCACCCAAAGTTATCGTACTTCCCTCTGCACACTACCATTGTCAAGGCATTACATTACCACCCACTGCTGGGACTCCTACTCCAAACGGTGTGAGCTCTACTTGGGACTTTATATTAGGGAGATCCCCTAAATGTTGGCGGGTCCAAAACCAGCAACACTTCCATATTCTCTAGGAGAAAGAATTGTGAAAGGAAATAGGAGGAAGTAGGAGGTCTATTTTGGCATACTGCAATGCTGATATCCTCATGGATATTTAAATGTGCTATTCTTTATGTGATAACTATAGAAATAACTAAAAAATTTCAGTTGCTAATGAAAGCTAAATGAAATTAACGGACACAAATTTATTCTACTAGATTGTGTGGAAGGAAAACATACAATAGAAACATATGCAATCATTCAATTACAATGAATACAATTTTTTTTTATTTACTTGGGAAGCCAACTGGGGAAAACCCCTCATTTTTTTGTATTATATCAAATGAGAACAATGATCTATTACAATGGTTTCTTCAATTCTTCAAGCTAAATTTGTACTGCAATACTAATATCATCATGATCTGTTATGGCTAATACGCCAAAATAGACCTCCTACTTCCTCCTATTTCCTTTCACAATTCTTTCTCTTAGAGAATATTGAAGTGTTGCTGGAGTTGGACCCACCAACATTTAGGGCATCTCCCCAATATAAAGTCCCAAGTAGACATCACACCATTTGGAGTAGGAATCCCAATAATGGGTGGTAATGTAATGCCTTGACAGCGGTAGCGCACAGAGGGAAGTATGATAACTTTGGGTGAGAGCAAGTGTGTGACCCCAAAGAGAGTTAAGTGCTTTACATGAAGGTTTTAACTCATAGAGGGGGAAAAGGAGTGTGCCCCTTAGAAGCTTGTAATAGTACATGGCTTGGAAGGAACACATGAGCGAAATGGCATCCCAAGCTAAAATACAGAATAATCCACAATTTAAAATGATGAGTTAATCCAACAACACACATTCATAAAGATTCTTACAAATGCATACGAAGTAGTTCATAAGCATATGTGTAAGTTAAATAACATACATTTCCAATACAATAAGAATAGTTCTACTATATTAACATCATATGCATGAAAGCGTGCTAGCTCCCACTTTATTATTATAAGTGAAAGTTCCATCCATACATACACCATTGATGACCAGTAGCCCCAATAGTGGAACAATACAGACAAGAAAACATGCTCCCCCAAATAAGTATACGTTCTCTACGTTATGGAGAAGCCAAGACTCTTCCCAATACTCCAAGCCCTTCTCTAAGCCTAAGCCTAGCTAAATCATGTGAAATGAGGTCAACCTAATTGAATAAATACTCTCTTTTGTAAGAGTAGTAGAGGACATAAAATATGGATTTCAGGACATTTGTCACAGTTTCTCACCCCATCATTGAGGTAAAAATCCAAAAATGTATCCAAAAAACTTTGAACACTGAGAAATGTCTAGAAAGGATACATCAAGAGCAACCTGATAAGTTGGTGAAATGAATTCTTGAATGCCATCCCACCTTCTTCTGAGTTAAGGAAACAATTTTCTTCCGAAAACTTTAATGACTTATTTAACTATGGTAGGTTAAATATACTTTTGAATGCCTTGGGAGTGAGAGGAATTAGGTTCTTCTTCGCTCCTAGCATAATTCTTCTTTTTCTTGGATCAAAATTATTTTCACACAAATAAAAAATTTCTTTGAAGTAAAAAACCTATGGAATGTGTGCAGTATTCACAAATCCACTTGTCTAAATTTTGTTGTTGTTCTTCTACTCAGTGGGCAGTTTATGTTAGAAAATTATATATTAGGGAGCAATGGAACACATAAAATATTGCAGAAATATAAAAACAGAAAATGCATAAAACAAGAGAGACACAGATATATGTGGTTCACCCAGTTTGGGCTACGTCCATACCGAATAGCCAGTCCTTCCTTTCTATTATCCAACAAAATGAAGAGACACAATCTGTTATATACAATTTTGTGCCTTACAGCAACAAGCATGAATTGTCAATAATCCAAGGGATCCAAAGTTCCCTAAACATGATGTTCCTACCCCTAGAGGAACAAGGTCAGCAAACCAACAGCTCTCAGATCAGTTCTCCACCTAAAAACACTCAAAAACAAGCAATCCTGAAATCAAAGCAGGTGCTCCACTAGGCTTCTGCGCTGAAACACAACTCCTCCATGGTGTACCTGCGTTGCAAAGCAGGTAGAACAAAGGCCACCTGCGTTGAGCGAGTTTGGACATGTGGCACACTGAGTCATTGCTCTGGAATCTTCCAAAAATGACACTTGGATCAGGGATTTCGCCTTGTGATGAGTCAGAGGCTCTGTTTCTCCAAGTGGAAGCAAGGTTCTCCAAGTGGACTCAAGAACTGAAGATCAACTAAAGATTAACTGAAGAGAGAGAGGACACAAGGCAGCTACACATCAGTTGCAAGCTGACTCATCCTTTCTCAATTCATCTATATATTGAGCTCTCTCCTATGAGCTCAGGAGGCTGGAATTTTGTGCAAAGTAATGATATGCTGTTGGTTTCACTATAGAACTATTGGGTGATTGTTTGAGAGAGGTGAAGAGGAGAAATTCTTTCTGCTGGGAGGTGTTGCTGGATTGGAGCCTTCAATGGTTGTAATACTCTTAGAACCTTTACTTCTTCATTAATAAAAGCTATTGAGGTTCTTCTATGTGCTCTTGTTTCAATAATATATTGTGATAATTGCATGTTTGGTTTACACTAATCCTTGAACCAGTTATGATTGCATGCTTCTTGTAGTTTCCTTCTTTGTTATTTTGCAGGATCTCATTGTAGCTGGGCCAGCAAAAGAGCAAGGAGCTGGGAACAAGCAGCCAAAGAGAAGAGTTTGGATTCGACATTAAGCGCAAGGCAACGGTTAGTGCATTTCTCCACTCTCTTTTGCTTTCATAAAGAGGTAAACCTTCAGTAGTTTTCTTTATAGTTGTTGCTAAGGTACTATCACCCTTAGAGTGGGATAGGGTCATCCGAGTCGGATACTTTTCCCTACAACAAACTGGCGACTCCGCTGGGGATCTTATCCGTTTGATTGTGTTTGTAGTATTTTGCTATTCATTTCCTGAACAAAAGAGTACCAAATCGAAAAGCTTTTGACTATATCAAAAGCGAAGTAGAGGGCAGCTACTCTAGCTCATTTCTGAGCAAGTTCATGATTTGAAGAGGTGATCTACAAGGATCCTTGTAAGCTCTTAGTGATAGCTTTTCACCTTCCTAATCATCCCTTTGAGTGTGCTTGACTGATTGTTTCTGATTTGAGCAAAAACTGTGCATTTTTGAGAAAATTATGACCCGGAAACTGTGAAAACGCAATTCTCGTTTTCCAAAGCAGGTAGTACACAGGCTACCTGCTTTGCAACGCAGGTCCCGAAGGGGCTACCTGCGCTGAGAGTCAGACTGGCTGTGCAGCACCTGCGTTGGCCCAATTTTGCCTAGTGCTGTTGGGGTTTCCTCCTTTTCTCTTGCCTGTTTTCACCATTGATTTGGCTGCCAGTTACCAGTCTTGCACCTGTTCTGAAACCAATATTACTTGCCATCATTCTGCCTCTGTTATATAACGAAATTGTACTTGTTCTTTTGTATTTCTTACTCATTTACAATTTCCCATAACGAAAAGTAAACTAGTCTTGCTTTTGGCCTCTTAGATCTGAACCTGTGTTAGGCATTTTGCTGGTCTAAAGAGTTAGCTTGTTTGCTGTCCATAGCTGATTAGTCATTTTACTTTCGTCATTATGGTTTGATTTCATGTATTTCCAGTGATTAAACAAGTGAATCTTAAGGTGTCTTTTGATTTTGGACAAGCTTGTTTACTTTCGCTTTAAGTCGAAATCAAAGTTATATAACAACTTTCTTTTTGTAACCCATCCACATTAAGAAAGGGAAAAGAAAATACATGCATTGTGCATTTTGCATTTGACTGTTTACTTGACGATTTAGGAAAAATTTGCATTTAGTGTGTGCTCTATGATCTGTGTGAAAAGATTTGCCTTTCTTTTCCCTCAGTAGTTAAGGTTTTCAAAGTTGAAAGATTGAAAAGTTTGCTTCTCATCTTAGACTGCATTCAGGAATTTGTTATATACATCTCGTGGTGATCCTTAAAGGCAAACTGCTAAGCAAGATCAACATTAAAATAAATCCAATTTACATAACAACGCTTTGTAACATAACGCAAACACATAGAGGTCTAGGTAGAGACGTGTTCCGGCGTCGTTAAACATAGTGACTGTCGATCTCTACGAAGGTGGGTGATTCCTCCTGAGAGTCGGTGGCACTAATACGGACTTGTGCTCCCACGTACCGTCGCGTATATATTGGGAGACCCCTATAGGCAATTATCCTTTATCCATAGGAAGCCGTGTCGGCCGCCCTACTGATCGCGATGCAGTGAACACAGCATTCACGAAGATCGACCACCCGTACCGTAAAACGTATTCTGTGGTTTCGCGAAAAGTTTGGCACACCTTCTGCCTAGAACTCCAGAGAAGTTTCTTTTGGCCTTTTTCAAACTCTATAACTGAAAAAGTCCATCCGAGCATTTGTCACTTCGGGCTCGTTAAAACATCGAAGGCGACTAGAGTCATCTTTAGCTTTTTCTCGACTCTTAAAACATGAAAAAGCAAGTTTGTGTCTAAAAGCGTCGTTAATAAAATTTATTTTAAACGGAACATAATCACCTGTTATTCCCACGTTGATCTTTCAGTTGAAAAGTATGGAGCCCACCAACCAAGGAAGTAACCTTGGCGGAAGTCCCAATCCCTTCTCCTCTTGGGGAGATGTTGGTGCGCCTCATATGGCCACATTGTCACTTCCAGGATTGACAATCGGCCTACCTGTATGGCTCTTTTCAACTAATGTAGTCCAGATCGCCACTAATCCTGAGCAGTCGAATCAACAGTCAGAACAGTCTAGAGCTACCCACCAGCCTTCCACTTCTTATAATTCTCCCTCTGATCCTTCATCTTCGCAAGGTAGAGCCGGCAAAAGTCAGCCTCCCATGGAGAAGAAGGAAAAGAAGAAGAGAGAAAAGAAGCAGAAGGGGCCTATGGCGAAGGCAACTGGGGGCAAGCAAAAGACAGCTGACAAAAACCCACACACTGCACCGACCGGGCCTAAATCGCCATGTGTCATTTGCAAAGGGGTCCACTTCCATCGTGATTGTCCTTGTATTCCCCGGATACTAAGGGACTGGTCCCCAAGGTTGCACAATCCGGTAGCATCAACCTCTGGTAGTCATGTTGATTGCAGTCCGTCAACTAGCGAGAGTGAAGGACGAAGAGGGAGACCAAGATCACCCTGTATGTTGTGTGAAGGCGATCATGCCATCCACCGATGTCCATTCTTAGAAGAGGCAAAGAGAGTTTTGGAAGATCATCCGGTTTCACCGTTACGACTTCCTCCTGGATACCAAAAACTCGCGCCTAATCCCTCGATAGTTGAAAATCCAGCTGACCCGCTCAAGTGGTCAGCCGAAGTATCGGTCATTGAGAATGAACCTACTGAATCCAGACCAGACGAAAGTCTAAAGGTCGAAACGGCAGTTGACCCGGTTCTTCCTTCAGAGGTTTCATCCTCCAATGACTCCGTCATTGAAGACCCATCTTCAAATGACACCCTCACTGAAGAGGATAAAGATGACACCGTCCATATCCTTTTCATCAACACAGACTCTGATGAGCATCAGGGCAATGCGCCCATTCCTTTATCGCAGGAAGGAACATCGTCAGGGTCGTATCCGGCCGTATATTCGGTCCCACCACCAAGCAACCTAGTTGTATCCTTTGATTGGAATCAACTAGGCAGACCCCGGTTACCAGCCAGTATCCCATTCAGAATCATAGTCCAAATCTACAGAATGGTGATGGATGGAACTATCATTGATGAAGGGGCATCTGTGAGTATCCTTTCCTCTATTGCTTGGAAAGCACTGGGTTGCCCGGCGCTTTTACCTGAGATGAGAAATCTATCAGGTTTTGATAAAGGAACCAGTCACCCATTAGGGATTCTCCCCAATGTTCCAGTTACATTGAAAGGGAAGACAGTTCATATGAACATCATGGTCGTCCAGGGACCCTTGGTTTATAACTTACTCCTTGGACGAGACTATATATATTGCATGGAGGCGATAGTGTCCTCCCTCTTCAGAGTTATGTGTTTTCCGCACGAAGAAAGAATGGTCAAGCTCGTAGACCAACTTTCATTTCCAGGATCACGCATCGCAAATAGTCAAATACCATCCCTTAACGGTTTATTCACTCAAGGAATGCCACCACCCCCGGTTCTACTTCCCGATGAATGCGAGTAATTCAGAAAGAAAGAACTGGGACCCAGGGGGCATGCACCCTGGCCTGCCTTGGGCAGAGAAAACCTTGGGTATAAAGTTAATTTCCGCAGAAGAATGGACTAGTCCGTACCCCGTCCGAAAAAGGAAGAGAGGGTTGTTCTAGGATAAAATTCTTTTGTCAAAGTTATGTGAAGCGGAAGAATCGCTCCCTTTGTCTAAAAAAGTAGGCTCTCCTAAGGAGGAGATCCATTTGTGGCAGCAAGTAGCCACCATCTTTGAATGTCAAGCCTCACCCATTAAAACAATATGTTTTGAAAGAGAGTAGGGGCAGTCTCCAAAGAAAGAGATGAAATTGCTGAAACAAGTAGTCACCATCCTTAGCAACCTAATGATAGACATTGCCGAAAAGAGAGTTTAGTTTGCGGCAGCGAACAAAACCATTTTTCGGATAATAAGTAAGAGGACAGAATCTCGAAATTATACTTTATACCTGGGGGCATGCAAACCTTTTGGAGTGCTAGCACGGGACGACTATTTATTTTTTAAATTTTTAGGTCCTTCCTTTAAACCCGTAGGTCTAACCCGTTAAACTCGTAGGATTAGCCGTTTCCAGCTTGCATAAAGAAAGGATGAAAGGCAAAAGTTAAAACCTGCCAAACTGGAGTAATTAGTGAGGTATCGCTCCTTAAATAAGATTACCTCACCTAAGGCATTCCTTGTATTAAGACTGGTATAGAATCGAGCAGTTTTAGCAATGTTCATGCTCGTTAAAAAATAAACGCAAGAATCGAGCAGTTTTTGTATAGAGTTCAGGCTCGTTAAAAAATAAACATAAATTGTGAGCAATCTTTCCCTAACAGTTCAAGCTCACCCAGAAAAAATGAACCGGTAAATAACCTTCAGAAATGTAACCTTTGAAAGCCAGTTTAAAAACCTTTGGTCGTGTTCTTGCAGTCTCACCTCCATCCGTTCATTTGGCCAATCGTTCATCTCCATATGTGTGTTTACCCATTTTGAGGAACAGCTGCGAAGAGTGATTTCACTTAGCCATCCTTGTGACACTGCCGTGATTGGAGAATTCCAACCTGTACCTGGAATCTGCTGCTATCCCTGTTCATCACTTGTTCCTCAAAAGACGAGTCTTCTTTGAGCTCTTTTCACTGACTCGTAAAATATGAAAAGTTTGCTGAGTTTTGGCCTTCCAGCTCGTTAAAAGGACCGGAAGAGCTATCCCTCCTCTAGATTTTAATCTTTTTGGACCTGAGGGATTATTACACAAAAAGATCGAGCGCTTGTTTTGTTCGGCTCGTTAAAGAAATCGAAAATCCATCCCTTCTGTATTGTTTTATACTTTTTCGGACTTAAGGGATTAGAAGACGAAAAAGGAATTTTGGTGTTAACTTTCTGTACCTTTTCAGACTCTCTAAAAATGAAAAGGACTGAGTTTTCCTTGTCATTAGACTCGTTAAAATGATTAAATAGCGACAAACTTGTCTTTAGACGAGAACGAGTTTCCCTATCGCTAAGCTCGTTAAAACATAGCGATGGGCTTGCCCGAAGGGCAGGTTATAGAACAAGCATATGTTATCCTCCTCAAGCTTGACAAAAATAAAGAGGTACTGGTCAGCAATGACTGGGGAAAAATTGGGAGAACCTCACAGCATTAATGGTAGCAAGTCGCTCTTGAACATGACACTTTGTCCTCCGTATCACATCGGGTTGGGTTGTTTCATTCACTGGTCTCATAACCATGGTCCTCGCCACACCATCCACAATTGGGGTAATGCTACCAATCCATCACATCAGTGTCGTTATATGTTCAAGAGATGTGGTTCTGCAAAGAGTCAACCGTGTCCCATCCACTGCCATACATTATCCTTCATCCACTTCATGACCGCCACCCTGAATCATACATCACAGTTTGTTTTCACCTCATCACAATCACTAGCTCCGTTCCGTGTCACTGATGTGGGATTCATTAAGGCCCTCCTTTGACGGATCGCTCCTTGTCGACATCAGCTCATTATCCAAGGAGTTGATCTAGGAACACCCCCCTCAGTACTTTGAAGCTTGCATGCCTCAATGGCAAGTTTCTCACTTCCGGCGACAGGTATAC